>CAHIKZ030003824.1:280000-505000 GCA_903632075.3 Acanthosepion pharaonis
CCAACCATCTGAAGAATGCCGGAGCGTATAACGACCGAAACGTAATAAATATGGCGACAAAGATGAGGACCGAATAATGTAAATAGTGTACGTATTTTAATAATATTATTTGCTTTGCTTCTTTATTTTAAACGGGGTGATTTCTTGAATTTTTTAGATGTTCTCATTGGTGACTTTAATCCTCTTGTCGAACTTACTTGCAGGCAGCTGTGGTTCTGACCTTTTAGCCTAAGCAATTATTTGTTTTCTAAATTAGATTCTCTGCTCAATTTTTCATCTCTTTATTAGATTTCTTTCTGTTCTGAGTGCAGCTTCAATTCTGAAAATTCAATTAAGGCGGATTTTTGTTGTTAATTTTTTTAAGGTATTCAGGAAAGTCATTTTTATTTCCCACAATGTCTTGTTAACCCTCCATTCTTGTAAGGTAAACTACTAAATTTGTTCGTAAAACAAAATTAAATCTTCTTAAATTTCAATTTCTATTTTGCTCGATACATTCATCTGAAATAAACACGTCGCAGTTGAAGTCTGTGGAGTCCATGATTAGATGCAAATATTCAGTGCAACGTAGTGTTCAGCGATCAATTACATGTTTTGGAGACCAGTAGAACTAATCCTTACCACACTCAAACCTTGATGAAAAACAAATAGACTCCACAGAGCCTTATGGACAACTAGAATCCATGCTTTCAAGGTGTCTGCGCCATATCATAATCCAAACTGGAAACAACTGGAACCATGACTCATCGGACCAAAACCATACTTGACCAGTCTCCAGGCTCCAATTAACGACGAGACAAGCCAAGGTGAAACAATGTGTCGTGCATCGTATTGTTCATAAGAGGATCCTAGTGGGTATTCTGCTCCTATAACCGATAGAAACTAAAGAACACTTAACTGACATGCTGGATATACATCTACTATCTCCTACAATGAATAAGTATGTAACCTTCTTATTTGTCGGTTCCCACAGACAATTATAGACAGATGCATTCAGTCATGATTATTAAAAACTAGCAGTAGAGCCCGGCGTTGCCCGGGGATGTAACAGTAAGAGATAGATCAAGTATCGACCATCATAAAGACTGAAAAATAAAATTGACAAAGATTATTGTTTAAGGTTGACGGACACGCATGTCTTAATTAGTTTTTTTTTTATTTTACGAATTGGTCGAACCCAAACTCAAACAAAAATATTGTTTTCAATCGTTATGAGTCTACCGATCGAATAGAAATTTATTATAAACAAACACACACACACACACACACACACAAACAAACAATCTGGGTTTTATAATAAGCATAACTCGATATGAGTTGTCCCTCTTTCATGCTGGCGACTTAATTGTGTTTTCAAATTGATTTTGTGCAAAAACAATTGTGTTTTCCAATTTCTGGCGCTGTCAGAACCACCGCCGGGTAATTTTACGTAGTCCTGTAAAGTTTTGTTGGAATCGGTTGAAAAATGTAGGACATCCGATCCCATATATAAATGAACAGACACACACACACACACGACATGGGTTTTATAATAAGTATGATTCGTTTTCTATCACTACTCTGCCAATGCTGAGCAGTATTGACTTCCATCAGGTATTATGGGGAGATAAGTCACACTGTAGATCGATGGACATAAAATATTCCTACAATTTCAAAAATTAAATGTCTAATCCATATTACACGTAACCACTTCAAACTCTGATAATTCACGTCACTTATAAACGGCATAACTGATATTAACACTGACTCACCAGATTTCATGAGATTTTTATACCATGGGGTGTTTTGTAGCCCCCCTGTGAATGTGTGGTATATGCTGGATTGAGTGGTGAGGGATAGGTTTTTTTGGTAACTGGATAAATTGTATTGAATGAATGGGTCGTGATTACGATCAACTAGGACTAGAATAATTATCGATGACCAGCGTTCTCCCCCCCCTTTGGACTAGCGCCACAATTATTGTATTTTTTTTTTACAATAAAAATATACTGACTCACCAGAGTTCAGAGCACAAAGTACGGTGGCGCCACCTACAATTACCTTTGAATTCTGCTATCAAATGACACGTCAGAGTATGGATGTGATATTTGTACTCATCATCACTAGTGTATTGGGAATAATCTCGAATACCTTTGCATAAATATTAGATGTGGAAATTTAAACAGGAATATGAACCAGCCAGACAAGCGCATCATGAAAACCAAGTGTAATTTTGAAAAAAAAATGGCGCTTTGTCAATTTATTTCCAGTGTAAGTCAACAGAAGGTATACCTGAGAAAACACAATGAAGAACAATAATATATATTCTATGATTAACAAATATTGTATATTTTCCTCTGCAGGGAATATATATTATACGGTGGTTGTAAATATTTCTATACTGAGTCTATTAGAAAAACGTTCTTCATCAACTTCCATCCATTAATGATTCTTTCCAGATTGTAAAGATATACATCTTTCTAGAGTGACAGAAAACATGACAGCACAATTAAAAGAAAAATAGAAACGATATTTATTTGACTAAAGATAATTTTGTACTTATTCCTCTCCCAGATTGAAATTTTTAGAATTTAAAATAACGCTATCGCACACAGAATAGCGTAGTTTTCATTATTAATATTGTCTTGAAATGATAAAACTTAATTCCAAATCTGTTTTTCGTCAGAAATAAAATGTTCTTGGTGATGGAATATGGTAGGTTTCGTATATTATGAGCATTTAGAACAGATCACGACAATCGCAACAAAACATTATTGTTAACAAGCTTGACGAGTTAAGGGCAAAATAAACCCTAAATCAATATTAACAAATAGTATTGTTATTTAGGACAAGGCAAAACTAAATTATATAACATAAACTCAGAAGAAAATCAAATCTAAAAGTTGGAACTTTTCTTGTCAACCGGGATATGATTTATATTTAATCAGATCAGCGGAATACTTACTTGGTGGCAATGCGTTTAAAATTATAGAAGGGATCAATTAAAAATTATTTGCGTCGAGAATCTTAGAAAATTTGAAGAAAACAATAAAATAGCGACGATTAGGCTCTTGATAAATAAATTAAATCCTTATAACATTTGAAGTGATTTTCAGTTTAATCCGAAAATGAGACATTATTTTCTTTAAAAAAAAAAAACTCAATAAAACTTAAACAAAGAAAAGAGTGCTGAACTGCTTACGCAATATCAATCTTCTTATATAGCTGTTAATGCTGATTATCTTGCTCACATATAAAGAGGGGTTGCATCTGAGGCAACATTGTTGTAATATATATATATATATATATATATATATATATATATATATATATATATATATATATGTATGTATGTATGTGTGTGTGTGTTTAATTATTATCAGATAGAATGTATCTGTAGAGGTAAAATAGGCAAGATGAATAAAAAGAGAGAATTGGAAAAACTATACTTAGCCGACGCGTTTCGTCCTCTGAGGGACTTTATCAACGCAATGTAGGATTTATTTTGCTGCATGTGTTTACATACAAAAGCGAGGGTGTCATTGAGAACATTCATGAAGGTTCATCGGGTGGTTCAAAGGTCAGTCAAAAGATGTGGAGGACACAAAGTATCATTAGTCAAAATCTGGTAAAAAAAATAAAGTGATCGAGCAATATTCAAGATCTTCAAATATTGTTAAAATATTGTTTAGATTGTGATTAGATTATTTTGGTATGAGATGGACGCATTTGCGTGCTGTACAACATCAAAGACTTTTTATTAATACACACAGACACACACACATATATATATATATATATATATATGTGTGTGTGTGTGTCTGTGTGTATGTAAATACTACCAAATCCGTAACTAGTCGGCATTATTCCAAAGAGTTCTTTTTAATATAAAATATTAAAGAGTCAAATCAATGAAGAGAGCTCAATGCATAAATTTATGTACAGAGCAATATAAATAATAGTAAGGAAAAATCTTTAAGCATATTAATTGGTTATAAATTCATTTTAGCAGATATACATATAAATACCTGCCTCATCAGATCGACTACATTTTTTTAACTGATACAAACTGGCTTGTATTTTTCAGTAATCACAAACTCCTAAAAGCTTCAGTAACAAATGCAATCTATGACTGAAAGAAAAAAAATTATATAATTAAATACAAAAATACAAGCTAGTTGTTGAACCAGAGAAATGAAATCATATTTAATTGTCACCATAAAAATAGGTTTAAATTTATTTATTTTTAAGCATTTCACCCCATGCAAGGCGGGTGCGACACTAGCACACAAGGGGTTACGGAGAGTGAAAGTAAGAGCAAAGAGGAGTGTTTGTGAAAAGGATAAAGAAAAGGACGGGGATCAAGATCAACGCATCAGAAGACGTCGATTGACATTACATTTGAATAGTTGAAGATTATAGCTATGAGGGAAGCACGTAAGTTTTAGGGAGTTCCATTGTAAGGAAGTGCGAGAGAAGAAGCTGTTGCAGTAAAAGAGGATGTTACATTTAACTGTTTTGACAGTGAAAGGGTGGGACCGAGATGCCAACCTAGTAGCACGCTTAAATTTATGCAGTTGGGGCAAGATAACTCGTCAGAGCAGTTGCCATGAAAATATTTGTAAAAAAGACAGAGGGGAGCCACATCACGTCTGTGAGAAAGTGACTGGAGTCGAGATGCCAGGTTACGACCACACATTGCTTATCCGGAAAAATAGGCATTTATTTTGCAGTTAAATACTATATATATATATATAGGTTTATAAATATGTATGTGTATATATGCGTTGTGTGTGTATATGCATATATGTATGTATATATATATGTGTGTGTGTATGTATGCGTATATATATATTTTTATGTGTATGTCACGCATACACATATATGTGTTTACAGATGCATTTAATCATTTATGTAGATGGCATAGATAGGCTTACATTATAGGTTTTTATATATTATTTCCTTCTTGTATTTAATTATTTATATATTTATTTATCTATTATATATATATATATATATATATATATATATATATATATATATATATTATGACGATGATGATGATGTCTAAATAAATAACGACATTGATTCATTTCTATGAATTATATTGGACACTGCTTTACCCATATATACTTTCACTTCCTTCTCCTACTCTTTATACAAACATATTTCTTCTTCTTCCACTTCTCTCTCTTCAATTATGTAAGCATCCCCCCAACGATTTTTATGGTCGAGTTAATTCCTCAACTATTTTTTTTGTTTCAAAATGATTCGCTAAATTTGTATCATTTAATAAAATATCGTCGGTCTAATGAGGCACGTATATATAAAAAAAAAGTCGTAAGATTTTTTTCCAATTGTCATTTGATACCAATCTGTCTTGTCCACAGAATTCATCTATATATATTATATATATATATATATATATATATATATATATATATATATATATATATATATATATGTGTGTGTGTGTGTGTGAGGAAATAAATTTATAATCGATTTATATTTTTTATGTTTTTCCTTATATATATATATATATATATATATATATATATATATATATATATATATATATATATGAATGAATGAAAAGACAAGAAAGAAACTATACTGAAACTAAGCATACTCGTCCCTCTATATATATCATGCTACACAGAAAGAATAACTCAATTTTGACGTTTACAGAAAATCTAACAACAAAAACGACCTAGTCAACTTCTATTCAAACCATTAAATCTGGTATAACTATAGTTTGCAACTTTCAATACCTACCCAAAGAAAAAAAACACACATAGAAAACACTTTCAAAAACCTCCAATATCCCTATCACTTCATTCACAATGCAAAGAGAAAGGCACAAAAATTTACGACCGCAACAAAAATAACAACATTATCCACAATAATAAATTAAACCAAAACAGATACATAATACTACCTACCAATGCTATAACATCAACTACCCAAAATAACTTATCCTATCTAAGCAACATCCAAATAATCACAACTACTTTCGAAACCATCATGGATATAATCAGATCTGAACAAATAATAGTTCAGAAGTAGGCATATATAAAAATCAATTGCCTAGACTGTTCTTCACAATATATTGTGGAAACATGCACGTATCTATAAACACAAAAAAAATTTAACAAATGCATTTGACAAAGAATTCCAGACTCATCAAAAGATCAAATAATTTACACAGAAGGAAAATCATTGAGAGTGCCGCCATCGAATATTATCAAAATATCAATCTACGCACCGATTTTCTCTCAATCTCACCTTTCCTGAAGGAAATACTTCTTTGCCTAGCCAACATTCACAACAAATGCGTTGAAAACTTTAAGGAAAACGGCTGAAGCCATCATTTCAACCATCAGCGATGTATAATACAAAAAAAATCGAGTGTACTAAATGACATAATCTAAGGTCTTAAATGCTTACGCATTTCAGTTAATATGTATAAGCGTCTTTACATTTAAAAATTCCCTTTCGAAGATGCCACATGACGTAATCTAAGGTCCAAATGCCTAGACATGTCAGTTGACCTGTTGAATATTATGAGCGTCTGTAAATTTAAAAATTCCCTTTCGAAGCTGCTATATGACGTAATCTAGGTTCTAACGTCTAAACTTTTCAGTTAACCTGCTGAATATTTATGAGCATTCTTAAATTCAAATTGTTTGAGTAACTTTCTAATATGTACATCTTGCAAAATAAAACCACCATATTTGCCTTCATAAATTTCGTCAGATGACGAAATGCGTCGGCTAAAAAGTAAGTATAGATTTCCTCTTCTACAGATATACCGCATCTGAGAATACTTACACACATATATATATATATATATATATATATATATATATATATATATATATATATATATATATATATTGTTATGGGATCGTACCCATAATAATAATAATGGACTATTCCATACTTAATAAATACTGCGCCTCAGGAGTCAGTAGTTCAAGTCGAGTCAAGAGTCGAGTCAGAGGCAGTCCGAAACAGAGTCGCGTTCAGACAATTACTGCAAGACATTGGAATAGTGATACTGGTCGAGACTACATTGTTCTTTCTACTAAACCTGATTGTTCATACTAACACTTCTACTTCTCTGTATATATTCCTGTTTGTAATATATCTGTGTTATTCCATACCTGTGTTCGAGTTTTTCTTTATTGGTTCTACCTTGGACTATCACCGTGGTACAAGGAACGGACCATAACATATATATATATATATATATATATATATATATATATATATATATATATATATATATATATATCGTCGTTGTCGGAAATCGTAGCCGAGTATTGGGTTGCTCATCGACATTTCCTTTTGTGTGAAATGAGTCCTATATTGGATCTGAAGAGACGTTCGCATTCACCGCATAGTAGGTTCGGAGAATTTAGGGGATGGAGAGCTCTGGCTTTTCTTTGGGCTCTCTTCTCTCTTCTATTTGTTTTCTTGTGATTTTGAAGGATGTTGCTTTTATGAACTGCTGTTCTGCAAATGGTTCTTCTTGCAGCTCTCGTCTCCCGAATAACTGGATCGATTTCTCTCCTCAGTAAGGTGTTTCTTGAAGCGATGACGTGGGACGGCACGTGGCCTCTTGTCAGATGCGTGCTATGAGAAGTGGATTTGTTTGAGTAGGCGGATATTTATCATTCGGATAAGGTGTCGTGCACAAAGTGTATATATATATATATATATATATATATATATATATATATATATATATATATATATATATATGTGTGTGTGTGTGTGTGAATAAGATATATTTAGGCAGCAGGTATTCATCCAGGCACGTTTCATTGAAAAGAACCGGCAAGATTACTCTGTATAATTGTTTTATTGTATTTTTCGGTATCTCTTCACCGTTATCGCCTGAAGCTGAGACAGTAGCATCAACACTAAATGCCCACATGAAACATTTAGTCGCGAGCAGAAAGCCGTACCATGTGTGTATTGACTTACTGATATATTATATTGGCTCCGTCTTAAATACATTACATTGAGCTCTGACTTTTATGGCATTCCTGTCTCCTTCCCTTTATTATACACACACACACACACACACACATATATATATATATATATATATATATATATATATATATATATATATATATATATATATATATATATATATATATATATATATATATATATATATATATATATATATATATATATATATATAGATAGATAGATAGATAGATAGATAGATAGATCCAAATTAAGAGGAAGTGCAGTCACATTAAGAAATCACAGTTCTTTAGTATTTATTTTTTAAATGTGCACGATACAACGTCGACCATTATATATATATATATATATATATATATATATATATATATATATATATATATATAATATGCGAATGTAATGAGAACGATAATAATATATAAATTCTGACGTTCACGGCATTACTTCAAAAGAGGGCTCAATACCGATAATAGAGCAATAATTATTTATTATAATTTTATCATATGTACAAAAACAATTTACTCATGACAAAGATGCAACCTCGTTTCGGTGCATTTAATTGCACCTCTACTGGTAAGAACCAAAATGGTTATGAACAATTTTGTTTGTTAGCATGACGCACGTGGAACATCATTTTCTTATATATATATATATATAATTACATGAATCCTTCATACAAATAGTAGATTAGTAAAGTTAATGATATAAATGGCGAAAAACATTTTCGTAAACAAATTTCCTGTTTCGTGGGTTAATGTAACTTTAGTAAATTTGTTTGTGAAGGTGTTTTCCGCCATTTATATTAACTTTACTAATCTACTTTTTGTATGAATGATTTGTGTAATATAAATTGAACTGCACCACATAACTGATATATATATATATATATATATATGTTTAAGAAATGGACAAGGTCCGACAATTTATTTATTAAAGACATTTTTATGTTTAACAAGTATTTAAGCAAATGCTCTGTTTATGATAAACAGTATTAAATAACATTTACCGGCCTGAATGTCCGAGAAATTTTCATAGAAAATATTCGTTCTTTGACAGGATTCGAACCTGCATCCTCTACGGAACCGTCATATACGCTGACGTGCCTTGACCGCTCGGCCACAAAGGTCGAATTTACAGTTTATAAACTTCAATCTTCCATGAATCTCGTACATTCATAACTGCTCTGGCGTATCGAATGTAAACAAATGACGTCATATGAAAATTTCTCGGACATTCAGGCCGGTAAATGTTATTTAATACTGTTTATCATAAACAGAGCATTTGCTTAAATACTTGTATCTATAAATAACAACGTTAAACATAAAAATGTCTTTAATAAATATATATATATATATATATATATATATATATATATATATATATTGCAAGAGGGTATTGAGCTTCTTCATTCTGATCAGCGGTAGTATATAGCGGCCGCTCTTATTTTCATTGTGTTGGACGGGCCAGACTAACAGTTTTATTTTTTTTTCGAACTCATTGGTTTCTTTTATTTGATTATTGGGATCATTCTTGCCTTTCCATGTGATACTTATTGAGAAATTTTAGCATCTTTGATGTTTTATTAGGTCCTCTTAACAAATGTGATATTGTGGTGTATGTTTGGATGGAGAAGGATGAGTTCTTGTGATAGGTGAGGAAATTTTTAGAATAATTGCGTGTCAGTCAGATTAACTTGATGTAGTATAGTCAGTGAAGACCAACCTTTTCTCAATTCATCTTGTACCAAAGATAAAAGTAAATTTGTAAAATAAACCACAGTTTTTTTTTTTATCCTTCTCGTCTATCGCAACCAATTTCAAAATTCATCTTAATAGAAGCCGTTGCTTTACTTGACAAAGAGGGATGTATTTCTTGGTTCATGACTGAGATTCAGTTTGCTGTATTATAATCTATAAGTTGGATAAAAATCCAACTTACGGAATCTATTTTATTTCCCTCTTAAACTTTCAGCGTTGAACTTGTGATTTCTAATTTCTACACCCGAGTTTCACACGTTTTGGATTTGCGATACAGACTTTTTCACGCTCATTGTTGTTTTGGATGTTTGTTAACAGATTCCACTTTCTATTTTTGTCTATAAAGAGTAGGCCTGTTTTCCGTATTTCGAAATATAGTTTCAATTTCAAAATGTCAAATTCTTTTTTTCGCATTTGTGTTTAATATCATTTGCTTACATAGTCGAACTCATGTCGTTGTCGAATCAGAGACCTATTCCGTATACTTTTGTATACATTTATGGCCTTCGTTGATTTGGGAAATACTGTTTTGTAGGCACTGTTCAATCCGCTTTTATTATTCTCTTAGTTTTCATTCTTTGGTCAATCTTTTTTTTTGGCTGTTCTACTGCTGTCATGGTGAATATTCCTTTATGCCTTATTCTGTGTTTGCCATTGTCTGGTTTGTCACGCGTTGTTATTGTTCAACTTGACTTTTAATAATCTTTTTGTAATTTCGAGAAATACCATTTCGATTTGATTCTCCAAACAGTTTTAAGATTATTGTTAACCTTTGTTTTCTACCTGCTTACATATATGCACTAGTGCACAACAGAGTATTAGTATATTTTATAAGTCATCCACAATTTAACGGCTCTTTAGCGCTAGGAAGAATAATGGTTTCCCGTACACCAAGCACTAATATTAATATTAGTGTAGGCATTGATACATTAACACTGAATGTGACTATGGAAAGGCAAGATACACGCCCGTATTAAACAAAACATTTAGTCAAATACAACTTAAATACCTATGTCAAATTCATTTACACATGTCCCAAAGCAAATGATTTTTCACACAGTTCAAATGACGAAAATATTTGACAGAAAATCGAACAAAGAAATAGACACTTCAAATTTATGTTCTTTGCACCTTCCTTAGCAAGGTGAATCAAAATGACTTTTCCCACTACTTTAGGTTGTGGACGCGTTGTTTATTTTCCCCATATGTGGACGCTCCTTTGGTTAAGAAGGTATTAACCATTCCACAGACGGAAGCAAAAAGGGAAGAAGAATTCTCATCTCTAAACGTGCTGAACTCCCAAGCAATCAACCTAAGGGAAAGCAACTGTTGTCTCCCTACAATTCTATTATATTGTAATTTGGGAAACCTCGGCGTGGTGTAATGTTTAGCAAACTTGTCTGGCTAAAACCGTTACGACTGAATAGTGAGTTTGTTCCTCACTGGGTGTCCCATACTTCCGGCCTTATGCCACATCTAAGCTATGCTTAGAAAATCAATATATTGTAATTTTCAAATAGGCTGTAGATATTTATTGAAGTTTCTGGTTTATTTCTTCCCCCCCCCAGTCTTTGATTTCGAGGGAGGATAGGGTTATCCGCTCTTTCATCGATTTTGCATCGACCTTATATGTTTGATCTTTTACATCATTTCTTTGAATGGCTCTTATTACACATTCCGATGGTCTTGAATTCAAGCCTGAAATCTTTTCTCCTGCTTCTCCATTTTATATTTGTCGTGTTCAATGGTATTTACACTGCTGAGCCTCTTTCTTCATGAGGTTACGGCCGTATCATGTTGAAACATTGGTTCCCGTACAATCACTGAAGGTAAACTATGTTAAGCATGGTCAGTACTTTGGAATACCAGGTGCTGTAAGCTTGTATGTGCGGCTCGTGTAATGGATAATTCCTCGGAAATTCTAATAGGAGTGCCAAGTTCCAATTTCAGTTGGTTTCATTATATTCACTTACGTGTAAACACTCTTTAGAAAGGCATGAATTCACATATTCGCTCCCAGCTAAGAGTTAATTAGTATGACTTGTATCACTAAATGATTTTTATCTCCAAACAAAATTCTTACAATCTAAAAATATTTTCTGTCTTTAAGTGTGTGGGGGTGATAATCCGTAAAAACCAAGTCCATCAAATGAAATCCTTCTTCATTATTTTTATTTTATTTTATTCTGGATTACCAGTAGCTCTATGTCTCATATAAGTTTTTAAAAAGTTTATTTGGTTTAAGCAGCATGTTCTCTTGACCTGTGCGTCACATTTTTCTGGTCTTTTATTTTTTTCTAACATAAAACTTGATTGTACGTACACTCGATAACTGAGTTAGCGATAAATGTCAATTTGAAACAACATGCACACAGCAAACAGCTGTATGGGAACTTACCAAACGTTATGAATATAATTTGTGAAAGACAAGTGACAATTACCGGAGACATGTACAAGAAGCTTCGCATCACTTTATACTAAATAGTGGAATAAAATCAAGAAATAGTCAACCAGAACCATTATCGATGAACTCATAGATGACACCGGAACCAGAAAGGAAGAACTGGGTAGAGCTATGTTTGAAAGAAATCGGCTACTCTTACTGTTACCAACGAATACACAGACAAAGGTCCAATAGATAAGACAAGCAGTGCCAAGAGCGAGGTCACTCGTATTATTCAGAATTACTGCTAGAATAATTTTCCTGCCGAAAGATTGTCAACTAGGCTACAGAGATAGAGGAATAATTCTGTACTCCTTAAATACTTCAATTTGTTTTTATTAAAATTGTTTTCAGTTATCAACAGAGTTTGTTGATTTCTGCTGTGAAATTGGTTGTCAGCAAAGATAAAGAAGATGCAGCATCTGTTAGCATTTCACACTTGAAATTGCCACAGAATCACATCTAAGACTGGGGAGAAATGCACGTAAAATCTGTTTTACCTCCCAGTTTGCTTATGTAGACATATAATTCTTGTGAAGATAAAGAACCCCGTCGCGTGACGATGCGAAGGATAGTACGTCTTTAGCAGCTTTGAGACATTGAATGACAGATCGGGTGCAAGGATATATATATATATATATACACAAACATAAACTACTGTATATAAACGGCCGTAGCAGGAAAAAATATGACAGTTGCAGATGCGAAAACGTATTTAATGAAGAGGATGAACTAAAAATGATTTATCTCTTTTGTTGATTTGTTGTAACTGATCTACATGCAAAACTTAACATCAATATAAATTCTTCGTGAAAATGTTATAACGGAACGTTAACAAACAGGAGGATTACAGCGTTCAAATCATTAATTCAAAAATAGTGCGCAATACAGAAAGTAGAGCCGTGAATATTTATTTATCTTACGCGGTGTTACATTAGAACATGCACATATCCACTACAAAATTAACATTTTCTGTTTCAACGTCAAAAAAAGGGAAAACCTTTTTAAGACGTCTACCATTATTCCCCACCTGATGAGACGTCTAAAAAAGGTTTTTAACTTTTTTGACGTTAAAACAAAAATGTACAATTTTGTAGTGGATATATGTAATGTTCTAATGTAACACTGCAGAAGATAAATAAATATTCACATATATAATATATTCTGCAGAAGATATATATATATATATATATATATATATATATATATATATATATATATGTGTGTGTGTGTGTGTGTGTGTGTGTGTGTGTGTGTGTGTGTGTGTGTGTGTGTGTGTATTTAGGCAGCAAATTCTCCCTGAGGAATGTCTGATTGAATAAATTACAAACATTATATCGGCTTATTTTTATCATAATCCTTTCATATTCACGTTTCATATTCATAATTTTAACTTAATAATTGCACCGCTGCTGACGATCACAGAAATAGATTGAAAATACTTAGGAAGTAAAAGTGATTTTCACTGTTACAGGGCATTTTTGGCTCATTTGATTTTAATTTACGAAAAAAATATCATGAATATGGACGGGTTATGACAAAATAAGCAGGCATTATGTTTATAATTATCTCTCTCCCTCTCTCTCTCTCTCTCTATATATATATATATATATATATATATATATATATATATATATATATATATATATATATATGTGTGTGTGTGTGTGTGTGTGTGTGTGTGTGGTCATGCAAATAAATAAACAAATTAATATTGTGAATTTATATGCTTATAAAGCTACGTAAATTTCAAGATTAGTTATTCCAAAATTCGCTTGAGGATGAAACAGAGCTGGTTTTAACTTCGGTTTTGAAACACGAGAACTCTTATGTAGCAATGGAATCTCTTATATATATATATATATATATATAATATATATATATATATATATATATATATATATATATATATATGATAGTTTGTCTGACGAGAGCGTGAAACCCAGGGTCACAAACTCGCAAAGTACCGCGCATATATAGTATATAAATAATATATATAGAAATTACACACACACAGACACACAGAGACAAACACAAACGCACACAGACACACACACGCATGCACACGTACACACACACACATATATATATATTTACACATATATATATATATATATATATATATATAGATAGATAGATAGATAGATAGATAGATAGATAGATATAAATATAGATAACTAGACTCGTTTCGAAAAACCCTCAAATTTTTGATTTGCTAATCAAATCAATCTCGAGGGAAAAAAAGGTTTTAAAAAAAGAAAGAGCTACAAACATGAACTTCTGCCGACAAAAAAATCGTACAGATGCAGGTCTGAAGCCTAAAGAAAAAAACCCGTACTTTCACTGACGATCCGTTTAGGTGAAACCTAGGTAGGTTTGTCTGGCTCACTAGGTGTAGATAGATAGATAGATAGATAGATAGATAGATAGATAGATAGATAGATAGATATAGGATAGGTAGATAAATGGTGAGTTTCGTATAACTAGTTTGTGTCATGACGTGGGCAAAGAGTGTTGTGACGTAGGCGAGATGTGACGTGTGTTTGTTTGGTTTGGTTTGTTTTGTTTTACAGCATATCAACGACAATGGGTCATTTAATGCCAGCAACTCTTTTTTTTTCCTGGTAATATTTTTGTATTGTGAAAAATCTATTTCTGTTAATATTTATTTTCCTCAAATTGTATAGCTGGTAATATTATTTTCAAAAACGTATTGCTGTTACCAGTTTTTTTTTTTCCTTCAAAAATTTATTTCTGGTAATTATTTTTGACAATGTATTTCTGATATCAAAACCTATTTTTTACACTTTCATAATGCTTTTTACCACCGTTTCGGAGTTAACTATTTACCCATAGCTGGGACCCTAACAGGTTCTACCACCTCGTGTAAGAGTGGACCTGGGAACACCAGAAATTAAGAGGTAGTTCCACGCTCCTCAACTCCTCCTGATCAGAGGCCTTGCGGTTGGACGTAATTCATCGTCTTACCCTGGACGCGGATGTAGTTTATCCTCATACCCAGGACGGACGTGTGTTTGTTTAATGTTATATATATATATATATATATATATATATATATATATATATATATATATATATGGGTCGGTGTGTGCTTGTGTGTTTGTTATAACGATATATAATTTTGTATATTTTTATATATCGCCAAACAGTATTTAGAAAAGTATGACAAACTAGAAAAGTATTTTTAACACGTTTCATCCGTCATCTGATAGGGCTTTGTTGACCATCCGTCATCTGATAGGGCTTTGTTGACGTTTCCACGTCTTCACATGCGCAAAATTGTCAATGTGGAAAGTAAAGGTTTTAATGGTCCCCTTTTCTTCTTGATTACGTCGACTAAAATAATAGCATTGGGTACTTTGTCCAAAGATTGTATTTAGCCGTGAAAATGACAGTCATCATACAATAATCACTTGCATTTTAGTGGCTTTATTGCCTTGCTTGTAGTGAAATGATTAAAGTAAATCACAGATTTTACAATAATGAAATAGGTGTGGATGATGATTGCAATTGACTCAGAGGGAGAGTAAGGATCAATATTACTTGCCTGTCACATAAAAAGCAAACTTTTGTTACTACTAAAGTCTCTTCATATTTTTCATAAATTTTTAAAAGTCAGGATCCGAAGGGAAAGATTCGCTTTAACAACAGCTAACGATTATTAATAGCACACATCTTATCCTTAGTCTAGTTGCTTTCCTTCTCTTTTCTAGATTCCTCCAATCATCCAAAGGGTGAACTGTTATAGACAGCAATCAATAAGATTTCCTCTTCCCATATGTGGAGAATGTTAACGATCGCGTTTGGTAAACCTATATGCCTTACTGTATCCGTATCAGCTCTTTCTGTGGACAAAATAAGATTTCGGTTGATTAGAACTATGGACAGAAAGTCGATTGCAAAGTAGAAACACGCACACACAGACATACATGTATATGTATAGTGTAAGATTAGATGTTTTACATTTTTAATATCATTAAATACCTGATAAGCATATGTGTTACTGCCAATATCACGGTAAAATGATTGTATAATCCGTTTACGCTTCATTAGATCATAAAAACGGGATCTTAAGCTCGGTGTGACTCTATCCACAGAATATTGAGCACTATATGCGAAAAAGTATCTAATTAAAATTACATTTCAAGTAAATTAATTATATATATATATGTGTGTGTGTGTGTGTGAAAAGATATAATTTTTTATCAACAAACAGTATTTAGAAAAATATGACAAATTCGAATGTTGTTTTTTTATAACCCCTTTCAACTGTTATTCTAAGAATAACGCGTCACAAAAACTTTTCAGTTTGTCATATTTTCCATATATATATATATATATATATATATATATATATATATATTCGCGCGCGCGTGTGTGTGTGTGTGTGTGTGTATATGAATAAAGTGAAAAGGAAAACTTATCTTAGCCGAGGCCGTTCATCTTTCTATGGATTTTATCAAGGCAAATGTAAGGATTTTATTTTGCAGCAAGTATTTATTAACAAAAGTAAGAATGTTATCAGTTTTTAAAAACTTTTAAATGCAAGAGACGCTCATACATATTCCGGTTAACTGAAAAGTTTAGATAAAATATGGAGGATGCTACGGAACGTAATTTAATGTCAAATAAACAAAAGTGAGTAAATGATGTTGTTGATTTTTTATGCAATTAATATTTAAGTTGTTTTGTTTAGCGGCATATCAACCTCTAGGGGTTTAATGCCGAAATCTAAATAGTTTGAACACTAATTTTTAACTTCAGCTAAATATATTTTGAACGCAGTTGTATGCCTTCAACTACAGATAAAATGTATTGCTGGCCATTTTATTTTAAATAAGTATTATTGGTAATTTTACTATAAATACGTATTGTTGGTTATTTCACTAGAAATATGTATTGTTGGTAATTTTTTCTTATAAAATGTATTGATATTATTTTTACTATGAAAAAGTATTTCTATACTTTCCTAGTGTATTGCTTTTGTTAGGAGGTTCACTATTTGTCTATAGCTGGGAGCCTAACAGGTGCTACCAGACCTATTTCGAGTGGACCCGGGAAAAACAGCACTTAAGAGCTGCTTGTCAAGTTAATATTTGGTGTAAAACTTCCATCATCGTTTCGGTAATGATTTAAAACTCTTCTGAATTATTCTTGTATTGAAAATTTTCATGTATTTGTATAATAAATGTAACCTTTGACACTACAGATGATAAATGATGCCGCCGATATTTCGGGTTCCATAAATGTCGATTTATAAATAATTGGCTGTGGATATTAAGATTTTAAAATAACGACAATTGGTGAAAGTTCAGATTGATTCCAGTAGCAAGAAAAAAACAATAACATGTATGTAGCTTTCATTCTAACAATAGCTTCGTTTTATTGTGGCAATTAGGTTGCGCTTAGAAGTGATAGACTATTATACATAAAACAGAGAGGAGGGAATATACACCGGCGGAAAAATAAGAATGGTGATGTCGATTACGACCTATATATAAATGTATTTTATGTGTACTCAAGGTGGTAGTAAAGGTTCTAATTAAATATTGAGCCTTCTGTTGTAGTCGGAGAAACGAGTTCCAATTCCAGTGGGGTTCGTTATATTCACTTACACGCAAATACCCTTGGGAAAGGTAAGAATTCACCTCTTTTCCCTCAATTTATCTCTGTAACCTAGTTGACAATCTTTCGGCAGGAAAATTATTCTAGCAGTAATTCTGATTAATACGAGTGACCTCGCTCTTGGCCCTGCTTGTCTTATCTATTGGACCTTTGTCTGTGTATTCGTTGGTAGCAGTAAGAGTAGCCGATTTCTTTCAAATATAGCTCTACCCAGTTCTTCCTTTCTGGTTTCGGTGTCATCTATGAGTTCATCGATAATGGTTCTGTTTGACTATTTCTTGATTTTATTCCACAATCATGATAAGTAGGTCTTTTTTCATTAAATCATTATTATATGTAAAACTTTCTTACAATCTAAAACATTTTGAAGATTTAAATAACCACGCGCCAGATATATAAAAAAAATGCTACTTTTGTAAAAAGTACAAAAACTTAAAAGGAATCAGAATGTTGGTTGTCGAGATGCTTAAAGTTTTTTCGGAGAATTGCAGCGCATGTTGAAGAGACATTTCAGTAATGCTTTAACTCCGGAAGTTTTCTTACTTTTGTATACTAAATACGAATTGTCAGAGTTCAAATTATATTCCAAGCTCAGAATATATCTGAGGTTATGTTAGTCTTGTCTATTTTATACATGCGCATTAGGTTTGGCTATACCAGTTTATACACGCACGTATAAAATGGGCTAAGCTAGACTATACCACAACCCAGCCAGAGGGTATCTAGTATTTTCTCATATAAGGTGTATATTACTGTGTCTACAAATGATGGAGAGAATATACAGTGTTACAAGTTGGCATAGATTTCTTATGTGCATTCTACAGCTGTCAGTTTTATTCTGTTTTATTCCGAATCTTTGGTTGGCCTCACTTTTGGATGTCTATTGATTTTTTATCAGAATGATTGAAGAATGGTCATATTGTAATTGATCAACATCTGTATTAATTGAACAAGATTTGTTCCGTCTGAGAAACTGGATAGCTGATTAATGTTAAACAAGTTCATATCAGATATTATTACAAGTTGGTAGACTGGAACTATCGCATTACATTCTGGTTGTTGATACTGATAGCTAAAGAGTGCATAAACTAACATAAGGAATATATATATTTATTACCGCAAAATACAATAATTATTCTACATGGCCAAAAAGTGGGAAGTGGTTTGAGGTTGCTCATCATTAAGTATCCTATACCTCGCTAACCCGATTCGCGACCTATTCAGTCAATATAAATGACAGAAATATCAAAAGAAGACATCCTCCACCTTTTACTCTCACATATACCACAATACTACATACATAGAGGAAACCTAAAAATTAAACCCCATGCTTTAAAAATTTCTTATGTACAAATTTAACATGTTTGTAAAATATATATGTATATAAAAACCTGAAGATCATATGCAATGAGGGAGAGGGGTATGAATCCTAATTACAACTGAAATAAGGAGTATAGTTTAAAGCAAAATATTTTATACCAAGATTTATATAGTAGGTTAAACCTAATCATAGTCCAGGGGTTTGAACTGGCAGAGGCGGGACAGAAATCTTTTTTCCCTGTTTGGATCGTATGAAGTGGTGGACAAGTAGTAATATGGGTATTTAGTGCTACCTCTGCAATACATGTTTGTAGATATTAACAAAATTGCTTTCCTGTTATCTCCAATGTATTTGCCTACTCGCGAGCAGTATCTAAATCTCTTTGTTTATTTTCCAGCAATCTTTGACCGATATAGTTCGATTCTAATCCATTTATAAAGGAGTCTTTGATAAATTCGTTCTTTGCCTGGTCAGTTCTCGTCGCCTGAAAGCCTCAGCCTGCTCTTAAGACTTTTTAAGTATTGAAAATATTGTTCTAGCCCATCTTCAGGGATTGGCGGGTAGGTCTTAATACATACCGAGCAAAGATTATATTTAGTCTCTTCACAAAAATTCCATCCACAAAGAACATAGAACTATGGTAAATTTTGCAGTGAAGAAGGAAATTACTGGAAAGTAATTGAAACTCATCTGAAGCGAGCTGAATGTGTAATGCTCCTCATGCCAATGGCACTTCCACCGAGCTTCTCTACGGCATATGATTTCACTAAATTTCTTTTGATGTGTTCCTCTCGAATTTATATTTAAACTGGGGTCATCAGAAGAGAATGTGCACCGTTTCGAGGTCTTCCTCTCAACGGTTTCAGTTGCACACCGGCCCCACTCACTGATGTGAGGCCCCATTATAACGATATACAAGTGTGTTGCAGATAAAATAGTTCAAATGTCTAACGGCGAAATTAAATTTACTAAAATTCCGAAAAACGGCAAACCGGTTTATATTGGTGTATACGGATATGGAAACATGATTCATTTGCAGGTTAAGTCTATCCGTATCAGTAACAGGAATGGATGAACTGTTTTCAAGTGAAAACAAGAATCTTTTGAATAATTGTTTCCAATATTGCCAGGCGTCAGTAGAAGACGACTCTGAAGAGTCCAAGTCGAGATGTTCTGGTTTAAGGTATTTGTGTCCAATTATGTTCAATAAATTGTAATGTAATTTTTCAGCCTAATGTGCCTTTATTGAACGTAACTGAAGAATCTTTCCGTTTTAGCTAAGACG
Organism: Acanthosepion pharaonis; assembly: GCA_903632075.3. NCBI lineage: Eukaryota > Metazoa > Mollusca > Cephalopoda > Sepiida > Sepiidae > Acanthosepion > Acanthosepion pharaonis. The sequence continues at coordinate 300,436 of CAHIKZ030003824.1, forward strand.
GCATGACTTATTTATATAGATCATAAGACAGGGGAGATAATCGTGTTGTCTTACCACACCACTAAAACACAAGGAACTATTGGAAGTGAAAGAGTAACTGGAAACCCAATCCTAAACAGGGAACAAGTTCAGACCTACTCCTGTTCGAAAGACCAGGGAAAAGTGTGAACCGGACGATAGAAAAAACTACCGACTCCAATTGTGGAGAAAGAATAATTAGTAAATAAATTTCAGAGTTGAGGTGGAGACGTTAGAAGTATATAATTGAAGTAGACTTTAGAAGGAACCGGAAACCCAATCCTAGACAGAAAACAAAGGATAAACTTCAACTCCTTTTCAAAAGACCAGGGAGGAATGTGAACCTGCCAAGAGGCGGGCGTATCTAATCCTATTTTGTATTTATTTAAATCTGCTAATAAGCAACAGTTGCACTGTCACTCATTAAATCCTGTGAAGACCGTGAAAATGTGTAAAAACGTTATAAATAAACGTTTGAATTTAGAAAAATAGCATTTCATATAAATAAAAATATTCAACTATATTGAAAAATAATTGTTAGAGTTCATACGGGCTGCGATAAAATACAATGAAAATAATATGAAGGAAATTAGTAGAAAAAGCATGTAAGAAATATGGGTAACTTACGACTAATATGTCTGTACTGATAAATCATCAATTACCTCCCCTTAAGATCTAGGAGGTATAAAACGCACCCTGTATTATCCGTCAGTAGACGAATAGTCCGAATTAGGTGCAATAAAGCTTTGGTATAAGTTTATTCACTGGTTCTGTTTTTACTACAATGCCTACTAGCAGTAGTTGTAAACAAGTAACTAAAGCAGATGAAATAAATTCGACTGAAATTTTCATCGAAATGGCAATGCTTTATTAAAAAATGTTCCGAAAAGAATACCTTTAACGTTTTACTTACATTTCTTTGCTCTGAAAATCCCATCTGTCCTTTTAGAAATCTCACAAATCAAATTTAAATTGAAAATAAAGGAATTATACATTCTCAGCAATAGAATTAGCAACGCTAAGTGCGTTTGATACAAAATCTCTTCTCTTTCAGTATTCCCGCGGGTTAACTCACGCCAAAGAAAATATTAAATCAAACAAGTTTACCTTATCTCCCCCAAAACACACTGATTTGGCCGCAACTGGTTACTTCATATACAAAGATTTATTCATTAATGATTTTCTGGCGGCGAAAATTTAATTCCTCGCATTCAATAACACCGAAAATGTAGGTCACTGCTAAAATATCAAGAAGCCTGTAATGGCTTTGCAGCAAACATTATTGAGCGGCCAACAATTATTATTGCTTTAGTAGAAAAATAAATCGTAGAGAGCGAAAATGAAACACCTCTAGAAATTTAACAGTGTTATTTATATCTTAAAATATTAATAAACAGAGTAGCATCTCTCTTTCTCACATATATATTTATAAATATACATAAACCTACGTTTTAAGGGCAACTTAAAATTTCGTTGATCTAACAACTCATCAGGCATAAATTGGTAGAACAATGATATTCTAAGGTGCAATTCGAATGAAGGTGTATGTATATTTATTAATAGGTTTTTAGTTCAGTCTAACCATTGAACACTGTTTGGTTTACATAAACTTATCGAGTAAATATTTATTCGCTTACCTGAGTATGCACGCTAAAGCATGTAATACGGTTTAATATCTTGTTCTTTGATATATCCACAGTTCAAATATAATATATATATATATATATATATATATATATTTATATATATATATATATATATATATGTAAATAAAATGTTAAATTTTAGACGAGTTTTATTTTTATCTATATATATATGTATATGTTTCATATAAGTGTTTTATATATATATATATATATATATATATATATATAATAAAATGTTTGGTAATCTGTATAGATAATCCCAAGGAGGATGTAGAGCTCAATGTAAAAAGAGAGAATATTAGTTTAATTAAAAAACAGACAACCTTAAGGTTCCATTGATTATATTTTATTTAATCAGGAAACAGATTTTTTCCTGGTAATTCATATCACATTTCCAAGCATAAAAGTAAATGGTTTAAAAATCCCTTTCCTGGGGGAATAAAATATAATCAATGGACCCTTAAGTTTGTCTGTTTCTTTTAATTAAACTGCAATAATGTATTTTGTACAGTTTTTCTTTATGTTTTTATGTGCTAGAACTACGTTTGCAAAATATAAACAAATCACAGGGCCAAACAATTAATTCAAAAATTAGGAAATTGAATCCAGAAAGAAGTATTTACGAATGGCCAGTTATATGTTGCATGCTCGAGAGTAAGAAATCCTAGTTTAAGTTTTATTTGTATCGCTTTGTATTGAAAAAGTTCCCTTCTTTTGTGTATATAGACTTTTTGATAGTCGAGATTATGTTTACTTGAAAAGCTTATTTTATCGAAGACTGGCTATAATTAAATAATGGAACTCCTCATTCCATAAATTTGGACAAATATGTCGAATTGACTAAGATCTTTTTATCAAAATTTATAGAAGATAACAGGCACAAAATTGGGCCTAAAATAAAGACATACTTCTCTAACTTATCATTGGTTAAAATATATTTTGTTCGTTTTCTTTTAATAATTCTTTTAATAATTCTTAATGAAAAGTTCCTTCAAATTTTTTAAAGATCATCTGAAAGTGTAGCAAAATGTAGATTCATTCTTCGGGGGATCTCATTAGTAAAAAAATAGAAGTGTGAAAACTGAAATTTTCGTGTTTCTGGTGTCTCTATTTTGCACAAATATACCAAATTCATGTCTGTAAAGAAAATAAATGAGTTTTGTTTTACTATTTTCTCACTCAAGTTATTGAAAAATATACGGCTTACGGCTATATCACGTCGAAGCACAGGTTCCCATGCAATCATACCTGGTTAGTATCAAGATGGGTCTTCGATTCGCAATATCACTTGCTGTCGGGCCTGATATGCGCCGGGTGTAATGCATAATGACAAGGAATTGTTAATAGGAGAGCTGAGTTCCAATTCCCGTTAGGTTCGTTATGAACCCACCTCTTCCCCCAGCTATAGATTAAATAGCCAGACTTATATCACTAAAACATTATAGCATCAAAAAATAGTCATTTTCTGGCTTTAATGGGTTGATAAAGCGTAAAAAACGCATCAATCGATCAAACTGTATCCATGTATCCATGACAACTGGTATCATGCTGATCTTCAACTTTCAAAGACTTGAGACTTCAAACTTCGATGGATCATAACTGATTACTTTTTTTCTTAGCTTGTCTCTCCTAGTATCAAAAGGGCAGAATATATCGATGATTAAATCTTATTTTTCTACTTTATCTTCCACAAATATGTCCACTTTTTATCTGTTTTTGTTAAAAAAGAGATTATATTATTAAATTTATATTTTTAATTTTTTCATGCAAAAAAATCTCTTATGTTCCACCAGCTATAGGTTAATTTGTATCACTAAAATTATTATTATCTCCCCCAAAATTATTCTTACAATTTAAAAACTATTTCCCTGCTTTAAATAACCTGCAAGTCGTTGATAAACCGTAACAAACGAATCACTCAATCAAAAAGCAAAATACAGTTCAAATGTTTAAAGTCACAGCAGAATTAGCATGTGCTGAAATTCACAGAAGAGTAAAAGACAAAAAAGAAAAGAAAAAAAAAAACTCTTGGAGTCATTGAAAAAAAATGAAATCAATTATCAAATTTATAATTTCAGAAACTTTAGTAATGAATGCCAAAAATTTGTGCTGCAGTAATTAAGGATAAAGGAGGATATTTTAACGAGAGCAAAACGTCCGAAACGTTTTGATAAAAAAAAATTACAAAGACGAGGAAGATAGTCCGCATGTAAATAATTTTAAGGATTTGCGTACAATATCAAAATTGATAATCAGACTATTGGCTTATAGCGCATTAGTCAATGTTTTGTTTTACAGTGTGCTTATGCTGATAGTCCCAGTTCATCGTCTCAGAGGTCATTTTTATCAATGTTCCAAATCATCGCACTATCGACTATTTAAGAATAGTTCCGATACATTATTTAATAAGCGATAAAAACGCTATATAAAAAAGTCACATCCAAGATAAAGTTGCTACTATTTCCATCCAGCACGTCTTAGAATTACTACTACTTCCAGAAAATTCAAATTAGAACATACACACAGAAAATATACTAACAACGAACCTCTCGAACATGAATAGTTAATGAATTGGATGAAATCGCTTTGAACAATAATCCCTATAGAAACTTTCCACACTGTCTTTGTCATCATAAAAAAATTCTAAGACCGTTAGACAATTTGAATAAAAACATTGTCCGTCACATTTAATGAAAAATGTATGCAAGAATGATAACTCTCCAAATATAAAATAATAAGAGATCTGAATAAATAATTATTTAGAAGCGGATATGCAATGTGATAGGCATCTCGACATCAGGAACATTCTCACAGACCTGATGTGGTTTCCCTTTGTCTTTTCTACAAATATTTTCAAGGCAACTGCTCTGACAAGATCCTTTCATTGGTGGCCCAACTGCATGAATTTAATTATGCTACTAGGTTAGCATCTCGGTCCCACCCTTTCACTGTGGTAACCACCTTTTCTACTCCAACAGCTTCTTCTCTCGCACTTCCTGACAACGGAATTGCTTCCTGATAGCTACAATCTTCAAATATTGAAATGTAATGTCTATCAACAACTTCTGGTGCCTTGGTCTTGATCCCTGTCCTTCTCTTTATCCTTTCTTCAAACACCCCTCTTTCACTCTCTGTAACCCCTTGCGTGATAGTGAAAGTCCCGCCATGCTTTAGGTGAAATACTTAAGAAAAAGAAGGCGTACGTTGTTTTTTAAAACTGCAATTTTTACATCACACATTGGCGTGTTGAAAAACTCACAGCACGATTAGTATTATTTAAGTTATCGCTAAATTTTTTGATGAGATTTACAAACTCTACATTTCGTTCAATTTTCCAAACGAATCGCTGAAATTTGAATGAGCTGATGAATTTGGAAAAATACTTTCACAAAAACATTTCTTTGCGGTTTAATAATTAATTTGATTTAGTTTAATTTTATATGACTTAATGGTAAACAATATTTTTAAAGAAATTCTTAGGATTTCTTACTCTTGAGCATGCAACATGCAACTTGCCATGCGTAAACATTTCTTTCTGGAGCCAAATTTCAACTTTTTGAAGCGTTTGGCCTTGTAATTTGTTTATAGTTCTCGCAAATGCAGGGCGAACTGGAAGCTGAATTCTTGTATATAAAAAACTTAAAGAAAAGACACGCAAAAAATATATTGATTTTTAAAAAATAAGTATTTGTTATTTTAATCATTAAATTATTTTTTATACTGTGGAAGCATTTTGTATGTTAACTAATAAAACGTTCAAATTTTCAAAAAAAAAAAAAAGAATGGAAATTTATTGTACTCAGCTATGCATTCTAGTTAAACAAAATGTACTTTCTACCCCGTTACCTGTTTGTATTTCTTTCCAAAATTTTGTTTGATTGATAAACGTATGGATAATTTAGAGGGTGTGACTGACGGACTGAGGGATAAACGGGAGTCACGTATTGTAATTATAAAATGATGTAATTAAGATTATGTATATTATTATGTTATTATTATTATTATTATTTTTATTGATTTATATTTTTATTTATTTTATTATTATAATCAATTATTTATTTTATTTATTGATTTATTTTTATTATTTATTTTTTATATTATGTTTTTAATTATATTATTATTATCTTTATTTTATTTCCTTTGATTTCTGATGTGTACTCATTTCATTCCGGATCCCGCCCAGAGACCTAAGGTTAGAAATGGCATTATGTTGAAACTTGACTAATGCATAGAATAATAATGCAACACAAAATGTACTTAGAACAAAATGTATTGAAACAAGAAAAGTGTACACAATATTTACATATAGTCTTTTGTATATTCCTGGTAAGACCGTTCCTGGAGAATGTGTTGACTCAGTCGCAGTCGGGCAGAGTCTCTGGTTGAATCTCTTGATTCCTTCCTCTCTTCCCGGTACCAACCATATTTATATGGTCGGTACTCCACTATGCAAATTAGGTGGATCCTACCACAACACATTATGACATTTTCCACTGGGAAAAAAAAATTACATAGACAAAGCCCTTCGTAGGTTGTGGATTATACTCTGAAAACAATCTTTTGCATTTCTTTAAGGCATCGGCTTCCAGGGAGCCCTTTAATTAGTCTACTGGAATCTTTTCCAAATAATCCGAAGGCTCCAACTACAATGGGGTTTGTTGATGTCCCCATGTCCCACATTTTTGAGTTTTCGATTTCAATTATTAGTAGTAGTAGTAATATGTATATCGTTATGTATACTATTAATTATATTATGTATGTATATTATGTAATTAAGCTAATTTAGAGGGTGTGACTGACGGACTGAGGGAATAACGAAAGTCACATAATTATATCAATATCCATATTAACGCTATATCAATATCCATATAAAAGTAATGTTTTCTTATATATATACTTACTTCATGATAGATTTTAAAATTTTGTGTTTGATAGCTTATTTTGCATTCTCTCTCCCAATTTGCAATGTTGTCGATGCTCTATTTCCATGGCAAATATTCAGATTAGAGCTCCTTTTAAATTTCCACCAGTTCAAACTTTTACAGCAAAGACAGGCCAAATCATTTCCACCAAGTCGAATCACCTTTATTTCCAAGGTATCCCAAATGTAAGAAGAAATTTTCTCAAAGACAAAATTTATTTCAAGAACTCCTTTACTAAAACACTAATCTACTCCCAAGAGGATGCTTCCCCGCTGCCTACAATCTTAACTTTTTCAAGTATAGATTTAACGGCTATTTCCCACATTTTCTTTAAAATCATTTCATCCCAAGCAAAGCGGGATTGCCACTAGTGGTATGCCATTTGAATGGAGTTCCACAGGAAGAAAGTGCGAGAAAAGAAACAGTTGGAGTTGAATTAGCGGTTGCACTTAAATATTTCAACAGTGAATTGTTAATCTAGTAGCACGCTTAAATTGCACCAGGGATAAAAGCTCGTTAGAGAAGTTGCCATGAAAATATTTGTAGAAAAGACCTATCCGTATAAACTGTGACCCTTACGTCTTACTCGATAACACTCTACATTGAGTGGCTGCTGGGATCTTGTATACAGTGAACACCATTATCTTCTCTTCCATTCATATGATACGCCTCATTCATTACCATTTTTTTTAACCCATGAGTGTCTCCCAAGACATGCACTGGGTGGAGTTTAGTTTTATTAGTATAGAATAATTTCGTATAGCCGAATAATGCTTATATGTTATCTGCTCTACACAAAGATAAACTAGCGCTGTATAAAGAAAAGGAATTCATCATCTTTATGCAATTCATATGCCGTCAGTTTCGTTCTATTAAACATAGCAACGAGAAACCATAAGCAAATGTTGACCGTAATCAAGCACTCTTCTATTTTATTTTTTTCTAATTCCGCTTGAAATTGCAAATCATGAAATGATATCGAATGTTGCAAGGGAATTACATCCATTTTTTTTTCTTATCGGGCGTTAATGAACTGATATTCCGGTCTTTTTCACATTTGAAGTTTGATCATTTCACTTTTAATCTGAAGTAAAGGCCTAAGGGAATACATTTGTTCTCGTCTAAGCATAAAATGCCAGACAAGTTAATCACTCTTGTATAATTGATAGATGATAGCAGTTGAATTTCCTTCTGGCTATATCGGATTTTCTTTCATATGTCCAAAATGTTCGAGATATTTATTGAGGGCGTTCAGGATTCTAGTCAGTTAAAAAGCTGTAATGTATTTTATAGCACTGAATAATGCAGAATTAACAATACAACTGGTTATTTTCTGAAAACCGTTGCCGGATAATTGTTCATATCGCATTGCGATATAAATGCGACACTCACCTTTCTTTGGCAAGCTATTACGAATAAATTTGGGATTTGAATATATCGTGGGTCATAACAAAAACCAATAACATTTTATGAACCTGAAAACTTCGGTAGGAATTTTTTAAGTGTTATTATATATTGATTTTTGGATGGGAGTTTTTGTTCGCATTTAAATCACTCATGATTTATGACAGTAAGGGGAAACATTATATATAAATATTTTTCCACCCTATTTGCTGGGGAAGATATCATTTTTCTTTTTCTTTTTAATCGATTTCACCCCATGCAAGAGAGTAAAGCCACTAAGACACAAAAGTGTCTTTTGGTGTGGAAGAATTAGAAAACTGAAACATTACTAATGAGCAGGAAAACAAGCAATTGATATTGCATTTAAATTTTTAAAGATTAAAGTTGGCGGGAAAGCATGGAGCCGGAGAGGAGTTCCACAAGCGAGAAGTGCGAGAAAATAAACAGCATAGAATTTACGGTTGCATGTAGCCAGCTTAACTCTAAATTGATGAGATCTCGACGCTAATCTAGTACTGCGTTTAAATTTTTAAAAAAATGTCCAGCGAAGTGCTGATCATGAAAGTATTTATAGAAACGGCACAAGCAGACAACCTTACGGCAGTGGAAAAGTGGCTGATGCCTAGCCGCCAGATCAGGACCAATAAGATTGCTGATTCTTGTTAGGATTTTATCAAGTAGCTCAAGGTAAATAGCAGGACCATCGGACCATATTTGGCAGCAATATTCTAAGCATGGTCGAATGCTTAGATATGCATGATAGATTCTTGAGCGAAATAATTGTCTTGCACGAAACAGTGAACCAACTTTCTTAACAGTTGGGAACGTTAGTCCAAGATGGCGCATCGAGTTACTTTTCCTGGAGGTTAGCATCAGCCATACTGATAGAAGACAGCGAGGGAACTCTGAGATAATTAACTGAGATAATTTTAGTTTTGGAAGCGTTAAAATTAACAAGCTATCTTTTGCGCCATTTAACAACAGACTGGAGTCATTTTGGACATTGGTTGCCATTTTGAACTTATCGTGAGTGATAGGACTTACTATCGAGATAGGAGTAAATGGTTGTGTCTTCAGTGTAGATACAAGTTATTTTTCGCTTGCCGCACAGATTTTTCTTAGATATTGGTGATACTTTTCTAGTAATCTTTCGTGCTTTGTGATGATTGTTGGTTTCTGTGGTCTTCCGGAACGCTTCTCCTGGACATTATGAACAGTTCCATCGGATTCAAAATTATTTCTAATTCCAGTGACGGTAAGTCGCATTAGTGGAACTGTTTTGTTTCCTTATTAGAGAAAGCCTGTAAATATGTATTAATGTTCACCCTGACCCGGGGTGGTAGCACCTGTTAGGGTCTCAGCTATGGGCAAATAGTTAACAACAAAACTTGGGTCAAATTAATATGAAAGTGTAAACATAGATTTTAATACCAATAATACCAGCTATAATTTTTTGAAGGAAAAATTATTATCAGCAAATTTTTATATATATATATATATATATATATATATATATATATATATATATATATATATATATATATATATTACCAGCAATACAAACAGCTATACGTTTTTTGAAAAAATATTACCAGCGTTACATTTTTTGAAAAAATATTACCAGCTATACATTTTTTGAAGGAAATATGTCCCCAGTAATAGATTTTTGAAGAAATACATATTACCAGCAATACATTTTTGGAAAAGAAAATATTACCAGCAATGAAAATTTGGGTGGACTTAATAACCCATTGAGATTGATATGCTGTGAAACAAATCAAACCAAACTAAACCTAAGAATACCCTATCTCTTGTTTAAAACTACGTGGCATTTCGCGAAGAGAAAAAGAACGATAACTGATTTATTTCATATTATGTTGTGTGTCAAAAATATCGTTTTTTTTTTCTTTTTCTTTTCTTCTTCTTCTTCTTCTTCTTCTTCTTCTTCTCTTCTACTACTACTACTATAACATTTACAAAAAATAAAATTTATAATAATTTATAATAAGAAAATTTATAATGATTTATAATAATAAAAAAGTATAATAATTTATAAGATGAAATCAGATTCAATATTTAATAGAAAATTTATGTTACTCAAAAGATATCGGAAACCTGCCAGATAAGCGGCAACAATTATTGCAAATAATGGTTAATACATAATTGAATAAAATGTAATTTTATTCTATTTTTTTTTGTAGAACAAAGTACATAAAAAAGGAAATTATTTACGACTCAACTTGAGTTGGTATTTGTTGAGAGACGAGAACTACAACACCTCCTGCTATTTTTATTCCATCAATGCCGACGTAGTTGCTACGACATATTTGTTGAAATTTTGCCATTAATCTCATCGTTCTTTTTTTTATTATAGATAGACCAATAACTTGACTTTATTTTGGCGACACTCACACGTTAAAGACCCATTTATTTTCGTAGATAGAGCATACATAAATAATGGTGGAAAGTCAATCAGATAAAGTGAAGTGGATCACCTAAATATAATCTCACTTCTACTCTCAGGGAAAATGTATAGCCGGACATTTTCATCATCATTTTTCATTAGAACACAGTGTAGGAAGACTATGTGCTTTATTTACATTATTCGGACAATTGTCGCCATATTGATTACAACGTTTCGGCCGTTGTATGCTCCGGCCTTCTTCAGGTGGTTGGAATGTCGAACTGAACCCTTTATTTCACTCACTGTTCTAGTTCCACGTGCCAAGTTTAATGGATGTCAGTTATCAGTTATCTCCTGTTAATTTACCTCTGAAACGTTGTAATAAATATGGCGACAAAGATGAGGACAATAGTCCGAATAATGTAAATAATGTACATAATACCTCATCTCAGAAATATAGACAACACAAGTAAATACAATGAACCCGACTGAACTTGTCTCTCCGGTTTCACGGCCGTTATCCTCTACACCACACGAACATCCAAACTTACATCACCTGGTATTTCTAAGCGGTCACTCATTTTCGTACTGTCCAGGTTCGACCTTGCTTAACTTCGGTGATCGTATTTGAACCGGTGTTTCAACGTGATATGGTCGTAAGCCTGGAAATTGTGGAGGGCCTAAATCGGCTAGATACTGTAAGGACATGACATTAAAACACCTGTGAAGAATAAAGTTGAATAGACCTGATTCGGTGCCATTTTATACTCAAGGCATTTATACAATTGCTAGTAAATTAATATCATAATTACAAGGTAACCACCGTTGAAAATTATTATTTAGACAATAAACGAGATTAAGGAGAATGCAAAGAGACTACAGATGAAGATCTCTAAACCGATCTGTAAACATCTGTTTTGGAAGAGGGAATGGGTACTGGAATATGCATGTAAATATTTTCATGAAGATGACGAAACCATTGCTCTAGGTAGAGTATTTTTTTTTTAATAAATGATTGGATCCTTTCTGGATTGATCTTTTAATATCAATCGACTTTTTCTCTGAAATGTAGGATTATCTCTATCTCCCGCTCAAAATCCACACTTCTAAGTTCATCCAATATATATATATATATATATATATATATATATATATATATATATATATATATATATATAAATGTGTGTGTGCTAATCTTGATTCCACTGACATTGAGACGATTCCAAGCGCGCCAGTTATGCGTTCAGCTTTGTCTCATTCTTACATTCTATAACCTCTTCATTTTCGAAAAAAAAATTACCAGTTTCTTTTATCTTCACTCTGTGGTTCGTTCTCAGGGCCTCGATTACATCCGACAGAATTTTTTTTCTGTCTTCCCAATAATAAATCTGTTGCTAAAATAAAGCCTCTTTTATTTGTAATGTTTTCAAATATTAACTATTTTAGGAAACTTGCTGATGTTATCATAGAATCATATTCGATCTTTCTGTCCTTCTAAAAAATGTATATGTAGAACATTTGTGTGCTCTGTGTCAGCTTGTCGTGATATATATAGTGAGTGTCATATTGTCGATCTTATTATGGCAGTAAACTTCTGATTTTTTTTTAGCTCTATTACTGAAGTAATTGAGTTATCGGTAGAAAGATTCGCAATCATTCAATAAATATAACGAATGTAAAGTCATATACCTGTGTGCTTAAATGCAGGGCAACTATTATACCGTTCAGTGATTGCTGTTAATATTTTAGTGGATACGTGATTTTCCCCAAACAATAGAGTAAGTAAATGATTATCGTCGTCAGCTTTTCCATGTGGTCGTAGGATTGCCGCGCGGCTGAGCACGTGACCAGTTCTTTTCACATATCTAAGTTGAAGTATACATTCATGCGTAGCGTGTCTTGGGCAAGCTGACCTGGCGGAACACATCTTTCTCTCTTGCTATATCAAACCGCCAATTTAAAGCTTTGCCCTGATCGCGAACACGTGGTTCTTGATACCCGGTTGGAGAACCCTTCGTTGTGGCCGTTGACACGAGTCAAGTAAGCCACCCGTCCAGTGATGTCCTGTGATGGTTGTAAACATCGCTGTTGGGTCCAGTCTATTCTATTATGCTGGATGGCAATCAATATTACAAGAAGGTTCATCCGCCTTTTGGCAGCTCTTGTTTTAAATCCTTCTAGGTGTCTAGCTAATGATCGGGGAACCGATTTAGAATCGACTATACGGCAGGAACTATCGTAGGTCATAGTATCAGAAACTCTCGTAGAATGACCGGATAAAAACAATTAGAAATTTCAATTTAAAAAAAAAACATTATAATAAAATTAGGACATTGAGTACTATGTGTTGTGTTGTGTTGTGTTTAATATAACATGCAGTTTGCTGGATACAAAAGGATTCACAGAAATGAACAGAATACGTTTTATATCGAAGGTAACTTGTGGGTAAAACCTTCGTGAACTTTATTTTATATATAATCAGTCAAAATTTTAGTAACATCAGTAAAATCTACGGTGAAAGATGGCAGATTCATAACGTATGATATTCCAACTTTAATACTGTGACTGAATTTAGAATGTTCTATTACGCCTTCCAACACCCTGACCTCACAATGGCGTCAGATTCTATAGCTTTTTTCATTGAATAAATATTTAAGTCTTTTCTCTATTCTCATAGTTTCAGTGTTTTACATCAGTCTGTTCTTTTAATATTGGTAATTATGGTAATTAAATAGATCTGTGCTCTTTACTAACGGTAACAAGATGTTTGATGGTTTCGGAAATAAAAAGTCGTGTATCATTAAAAACGTACATTTCGATGTTTTCAAATACTGACAAATCTGAGGTAACGTCCAGGCATTGATAATCTTCAATGAGATTTTGGATAACAAAAGAAACTACGAAAACTATGCCATTGTAATTTTAACCCTTTTCTAACAGTTAAAACTATTTAAATCATTCATGTTTTGCATTTTATTGTATAAGATAGATGTTCCAAATTTGATAGTGGAATAAATTACAATAATCAAGATGGTCATCAGTTATACTTAATTTTTGTTAGATAATATTCAACGTAAAATGTTCGTTCTGGTTTTATATATATATATATATATATATATATATATATATATATATATATATATATATATATATATATATATATTATTTTTTAGTACTGACGTCACTAAAAAGTAAAAAATTATTTCTTGATCCAGGCAACTTTCTTCATGTGTTGAAATATGTTGTGCGGATGAATAAAATAGTAGACAATGTCTCATATTTAACATTATATTTCATTTAACTCTGGATTTCATCAAATAATGTCGGCCAGTGCGTGACAGCGGCCACGGACTCCTCATCAGAAACATGAACCTTACATTCTCTTTAGCGATGTCTGAGAGACTGACCTAATGGAACACACACACACAAATATATATATATATATATATATATATATATATATATATATATATATATATATATATATATATATATATTCCTTACATGGATATATAAAGGTTGAGTGAAAATTCAACTCCCTATGAGCATGATGGGCTCACCCGTCTAAAACACGAAGAGTGTCCATTATATAAATAGGGAGTTAGGAGTTACATTTTATATATATATATATATATATATATATATATATATATATATATATAGATAAATAAATTGTCGTCTAAATTATACAATAATAAAAATAGCACTGACATCTCATTTTAGCATATATATTTACCACAATTACACAAAAATATCTTGAGATACTAAAAAGTAAACGTATTTAATAAAATCGCCATTGACTTAACAGTATTAAATACGAAGCAATGTTCGGAAAATAAAACACTTAAAACATAAACATTACGCAATTAAACGGAAAATAAAATGATCCTTGATAATGGCAAGAAGCATAGCCGAAAGCGCTCGCAACCATAGAACATTTGGACAGTTTCTACACAATCTGTGACCCAAAAAAGAAAGCTCTTGTGGGAACACAAGAAAAATTAAATAAAAATCTTAACCGTAGTACCATTTCTGTCTTTTTTTAATGAAACATGCATATATATATATATATATATATATATATATATATATATATATATATATATATATATATATTGATTTACACAAACTTAGGTGCGACTTAAAGCTCAATGCTTTCCAAAGTCATCAAGAACATATGCCAAATTGAGCCGCTAATAAGAGTTTTCTTTTTAACACTGGGTCTCATAGGAGAGAAGCTATACTGAGCACTGTTTTGTACGAAACATATATTAAATAAAATAACTATTTATATGCCTGTCTGCGTATGCTCGCTATCGCACACATATACAGTTACTAATATGTTGTTATTTATATTCGTACTTCTCTCTCTCTCTATATATATATATATATATATATATATATATATATATATATATATATATATATATATATATATGGCGGGTTTAACAGCGAAATTGTTCTAATTGTGTAACCGCAAAATTGTCCAATTGTTTGAGTGAGCTCTGAAGCTCTGCATCTAAAAATGTTTAAATATATCCTACTGGAATTCTTCGACGTTCTGATATCAGACTATACTTTGAGCAATAAGAATGTATAATTAGTCTCCTTAATGTATAATTACTCTCCTTAACTTAACAGAAGTATAGTGAAGCTAAGGATTGGAAGCTCATGAATGATTGAACTAAAGTTCAAATATATATATATATATATATATATATATATATATATATAATACCACGATATTTTCCCATCTTATTCTAAATGATCTTCGTCCTCTCTACCCCTCTAACTTTCTATCCGGGAGTAACAAGTTGCCTCACAGTTTTCCATTAAGATTTCATTTTCAAAGGTCTTTTCATTGCACTTTGGACTGTAATAGCTGAAACTCCTCTCTCACGTGTCAAACATCTTATGAATTGAGTTAGAACTTTTCTAACTGATCTCTTTGTCTCTAAGTTGAAATGATGATTCCTCTTCCTGTTGTGACCTCCTTTTCCAGCTCTCCTCGCTACTGTTCTCTTTTCCTTTAAAAGTTCCTTTGATGGTTCTTGAATAGACTGTGAAGATGGACGACAGATTATGAATTTTGGTACAATTACCAAGGTCTGAATGGTCTTTTTCCTTTCACTATTGCTTAGTTGGCAAGACAGTGGGTCTGACACAAAACAATTTTAACCTGCTCTTTTTCAGTCATTCTAACGAAAAATGATATCAAGATCAATAAACGTCTTAAGCTGAAAACCTGGAAAAGAACTTCAATAAGCTTAGTGGTTATTCAGATATTAAACATTTTGTTGGATGGATAATTAGGCTGTTACAAGATTTGGACCATTTATTATGTTGAGAGAAAATTTGTGTGATGAGCACCCTAAACAATTTTCTTATATCCGTCTCTTTTCTGAAAGTAATCGGCTACATTGATTAAAAAATAAATGGAATTTTAATCAAAATATTCTTGAATTCTCTCAAGACTTTTTTTTCTTTTCCCAATTAAAATGGAAATTTTTAACACTTTCCGAATACAATAATGCTGGCATTTTTTCTCCCTATTCGTCACGTTTAGATTTTGTTTGCGTCATCAACATTATTAACATTTCCTTCAAATATCAACTAATTCAACTTAGTCTTGTCTTGAACAATTTAAAAATAGAAGTAATGGCGTCTCAAAAAAAAACAAAAAAGAACAAAAAACCCAAAAAAACAAAAGAACTTATTTTTCCTGAAAAGAAAACAGTAAGAAAACTCATGAAATTTAACTGTATTTCCAAGGTACTAATTAGGTATATTGTAGCAAGCGTAGTTATTCAGATCAACTAAAAGTTTCAGTATGTTTTATGGAGTCAGAGACTTCTTTAATATTAACCGCTTAACACACAGCCGTCTATAATTCCAGACATTAAAGTAAACTTTCACAGCGGATTAAGAAAGCATGTACCTACTCAAAAAATACTGGACAAAATTCACACATTTTATATTTTTACTGACGTCAGCATAGATTGTAATACAAGTATATCTAAAAAGCAAACAACAATAGTCAAACGTTGATCTTTAAAAATCTTAATATAGATCATCGATATTTTTGTATTTCATTTTTGAAATTAGTAACTATTAATGTAATTTAGTGATTTCGAAAGATTTCTATCATCTTTGTTGTTATACACATAACATTTCAACTAACTGCCCTATTCATTTGTCTGGTGCATTTTTAAGGCAATAAATGTACTACGACGTAAAAAATATGAGAAAAAATACATTATTAAGGATAGAAGAATAAGAGAACAACAATTAAGAAGACATAAGATAACGACACTGCATTTAAATTTTTGAAGAGAAAAGTTGAATGGGAATTCAAGAAACCGGAAGAAGGTTCTTTTTTTTAAAGCGTTTCATCCCAAGCAGGCGGGAAGCCACTAACTCGCAAGGGGATTACAAGAGTTGGAGTGAGAGCAAAGAGGAGTGATAAAAGAAAGGATGAAGAGAAGGATAGGGGATAGATCAAGGCATCTGGAGACGTCGATTGATATTACATTTGAATAGTTGGAGATTATAGCTATCAGGGAAACAGAAAAAGTGGAGGGAGTTCAACAAGCGAGAAGTGCGAGACATGAAGCTATTGGAGTAGAAGAGACGGCTACATTTAACAGTTTCGACAGTGAAAGGGTGAGTGCGAGATGTCAGCCTAGTAGAACGCTTAAGTTCATGAAGGAATCATGGGATGCAGGCAAAAAGTGCGATAGAAGAAACTGTTAAAAACTTACGGCTACATTGAGCCATTTCAACTGTAAAATGATGAGACCTAACTGGCAATCTACTGTTGCGCTTGAATTCATAAAGTTTAGATAGCAAAGAGGAAAATTTATCAGAACAGTTGCCATGAAAATATTTATAGAAAAGCCACAGGGAAGCTATGTTAAGGTGGTGAGAAAGAGACTGAAATTGAGATGCCAGCTCTGGTCCAATAACATTGCAGATTCTTCTTTGTATTTTATCAGGAATCTCTAATTACGTATAAGAAGCGTCAGACCTGATACAACAGCAATATTAAATGCTGGTAGACATAGAAATATGTAAAGATAGATTCTGGCAAAAAAATATTGTCTAGCAAGACACATTGAACCAACTTAACATTGTAACAGAAATAGCAGTTGATTTAATATATTATTTGCGCTTCATATAAACCGATATGGTATATATGTTGATAATTGTGTTCCCGGGTTACGACAGTCCAGACCTACGACGATTCGCGGTTACGACGCAATCTCCATTAATCTTATTTCGACTTATACCGCTTCTTTTACACATGCATGCAGAAGTTTTCCTGGAAATAGTCTCGAGGGTGACAAGTTTGTCCCATCTTGAGCTACAGTTAGGTCTTTGAATTTTCTTTGACAGGTTCTGATTCATTTCTATTTTGCCTGCTTTGCTTTCACGTTTTAAAGCGACATCTATCGGGATTCACTCATGACTGCATTTGTTCACAAGTGTGATATCAGGGCGATTATTATTATCATTATTATTATTATTGTTGTTATTATTATTATTATTATTATTATTATTATTATTATTATTATTATTATTATTTCCTTTGATTTCTGTTGCATGCTCACTTTCTTCAGGATCCCAACCAGACACCTAATGTCAGGAATGGCTTCATGACATTTTTCACTGATCAAAAAAGAAAAAGAAAACTATGATCACACACATTTTACTTAGATAAAACTCTTCGTAATCTGTGACCTGTACTTGTGATCACAATATCTTTTATTTCTTTAACGCATGGGTTACCAGGAATCCTTTTAATGAGGAACATTTTACAATCAATCCGAGACCTCCAACAACAACTGGATTTATTGATGTCCTCATGTACCACATTTTTGAGATTCCCATTTGAAGATCCTTGTATTTTGATAGTTTTGTGAAGATCTTCAAAGATACATTATAGCCTGCAGGGACTGCCATGTCAATAAGAAGGTTTATTCTGATTTTGTGGGTCTATCATCACGATTTTTGGGGATTTTAACTTTGATTGTTCTGTCTGTGTGTATTGTAATGTCCCATATAATTTAAACAGTGACTATCTACGTAACCGGATCTGGGTGGTATTTATCCCAATTTCTTACAGTTTCATTTTCGTAAAAGTTCCAAATATTCCAATGCATATATCGGCCCACTCTGTCATGCCGGGTTTTATATTCCGTGGGTTCGAATACCGTACAACCTGATACAAGATGGTCAATTGATTATGGATATTTCTCACAGAATCTGCATTTTGGGCTAACACATTTTATTTTTCAGTATGTGAGCTTGAAAACTTTAATAGTTAAACGTTGGAGCTGTGCAGCAAGAATAAAAGATTGGGTTTCAGCTTTTTACCCTCCAGTACCTAACTACTGATTGGTACGGGGTTTGTCTACATCAGTTTGTTTGGTACGAGCATAATATTGACCACAAAGAGGCTTCTCTTGTCATCGTTTCTTCATTTGGTACATTGATTTTACATTTTTTAGGTTCGTTGCAGCTTTATTATTATTGTTCTTTATTTTTATTATTATTATTATTATTATTATTATTATTATTATTATTATTATTTCCTTTGATTTCTGATGTGTACTCATTTCTTTCCGGATCCCAATAGTCCTATTTTAATATTCTGTTGAATCTTAATTCTTCAATTGGCGATTTCTACGAGAATAAAGTATCCGTAGAAATTCCTCTATCGTATCTTTAATTATTTGAGCTTTAACAAAATATTGCAATAGAAATCATAAATTTGAATACAAGTCGTTATTTTAAGAAATAAAGAGATACAAAGAAAAAGATTTGAAACTGAAAACTTTTTTCCATTTTACTGAAACAACTGCTAAACACTACTATCTTTCCCTTAATTTCTTTCTTTCATTTACGCATTGAAACCATGTAGTGTTTTTTTCTCCTTTCCACGCTTTCAAAAACGGAATAATCCATTAATTATGAGGAATTGACAGGGAATCATGGTCGTACGAAGTACCAAAGTGAAGGACAAGCAGAACCAGCAGCAGCACCACCACCACCACCACTATCGCCATCACAACAACATTATTATTATCATTATTATTATTATTATTATTATTATTATTATTATTATTATTTCCTTTGATTTCTGATGTGTACTCATTTCTTTCCGGGTCCCGCCCAGGGACCTAAGGTTAGAAATGGCATCAAGATATATTCCACTAGATTCTTCTTCTTTTTCTTTTTTTTTTCTTTTTAAGCATTACGCCCCGAGCAAGGCGTGAATCCACTAGGATGCTGGGGGTTGCAGAAGATTTGGAGCGAGAGCAGATGAGGAGAAGGATAGTGGGTAGATCAAGGTAACTGGAAATGTCGATTGACATTACATTTGAATAGTTGGCGATTATAGCTCTCAGGGAAACAGCAATTGGGAAGGGTGTTCCACAGGCGAGAGGTGTAAGGTATGAAGCTACTGGAGTAGAAGAGACTGCTACATTTAAAATTTTCTACAGTGTAAGGGTGGGAGCGGGATACCAGCCTCGTAGGGCGCTTGAATTCATGGAGTCTGGGAACCAGTGAAAGCAGATCATCGGAGCAATTACCATGAAAGTATTTGTAGAAAAGACAGAGAGAGGCGACGGCGCGTCTGTGAGAGAGTGACTGTATACGAGACGCCATGTCAGGATTCTTCTTCTTCTTCTTCTTCTTCTTCTTCTTATTATTATTATTATTATTATTATTATTATTCACTTTCTAACTAAACTGGATTTTTTTTTTTTTTTTTTTAAGCATTGTGCCCCAAGCAAGGCGTGAAGCCACTAGGATGCAGGGGGGTTTGGAGCGAGAGCAGATAAGAGTGATAGGAGAAAGGAAGAAGAGAAGGATAGTGGGTAGATGCAGGTAACTGGAGATGTCGATTGACATTACATTTGAATAGTTGGAGATTATAGCTTTCGGGGAAACAGTAATTGGGGAGGGTGTTCCACTGGCGAGAGGTGCGAGGTATGAAGCTATTGGAGTAGAAGAGACGGCTACATTTGAAGGTTTCTACGGTGTAAGGGTGAGAGCGTGATGCCAGCCTCGTAGGGCGCTTGAATTCATGGAGTCTGGGAACCAGAGAGAGCAGCTCATCAGAGCAGTTACCATGGAAGTATTTGTAGAAAAGACAGAGAGAGGCTACGGCGCGTCTGTGAGAGAGTGACTGTAAGCAAGACGCTAGATCTGGGCCAATTAGATTACATATCCTTCTCTGGATCTTGTCGAGAACTCCGAGGTAAGCAGAAGGTGCTCCAGCCCCATATATGGCAGCAATACTCCATGCAAGGGCGAATGGTTGTTTTATATATTTGAAGTATCGAGTCAGGGGAGAAAAATTTCCTGGCTCGGCACAGAGAACCAACTTTCCTCGCGGTGGAAGAAGCAATTGACTCAATGTATTTGTTCCATCTCAGGTCAGCAGTCAGCGTGAGACCGAGCAGACGCAGGAGTTGCTCTCAGGAAGTTGACTATCAGACATTTTAATGGGGGCAGGGAAGGATCTCTATGGTGGTTAATGGAGAGTAATTTAGTTTTAGTGGCGTTAAAGTTGACCAGCCAATTCTTGCCCCAGTTAACAACTGATTGGAGGTCCATTTCAAGACGCACGGCCAGGTTAGTTTTGTCGCCGACACTAGACTTGTTTTTGAGGCAGGAGTAAATTGTAGTGTCGTCTGCATAGATGCCGACCTGGGGAATTTATAGCTTCAGGAAGGTCGTTGATGAAAAATGAGGAAAAGAGTGGGGCCAAGGATGGAGCCTTGGGGGGCACACCTGCGTTAATGGGGTAGGAACTGGAGGAGAATCCGTTGAGAACGACCTTCAATTCTCGGTTAGACAGGAATGATTGTATTAGATCAAACAGTTGACCAGTAACACCATACCCCTGGAGCTTACGAAGAAGCCCGGCGTGCCAAACCCTATCGAATGCTTTGGAGATGTCGAGGGCCACAGCACGAGCCTCACCGTTATTTTGAAGGGCTTGGTAGACGGTTTCAGTGATGGCCGTAAGCACATCAGCTGTAGATCTGGCGTAGCGGAAACCATATTGCTTGTCTGAGAGCAGATTATGGGATGTGAGGTGATTAACCACTTCGGCATTGATTAGGGCTTCGAAAGACTTTGCCGAACAGGGGTAGGAGACTAATAGGACGGTAATTAGTGGGGTCAGAGGGGGTCTCCAGAGTTCTTAAATACAGGAACAATGGATGAGGACTTCCAGCAGTCAGGAAAACATGATTCCTTGAGGCAGTAATTATACAGTTTAGAGAGGGCGGGTGCTAGCTCAGGCGCACATTTCTTCAGGACAATGGCTGTTATGCCGTCTCCACCACTAGCCTTGTGGGGGTCTAAAGTGGAGAAAATGCCCAGTACCAATGACGGGGTTATGTGTAAGACGCTCAGTAAGGCCTCAGTTCTAAGAGGGAAGTCTGGTATGGGAACACCGGTGGAATCGAGCGTTGAATTAAATGAGAATTTCCGAGCAAAGCATTCAGCCTTGTCGGTAGGGGAGGTCAAGACCTCGAACTGGTTGAATAAAGGAGGTATGGAGGGTTTTCGATTATTCAGGACACTCTTGCAGACTCGCCAGTAATCTTTGGAGCCAAACTTGTGAGATGCAATACGTTCCTTCATTCGAGCAGCAAATATTGACTTAGCTTCGTTGTGGACACGCTTACACTCGTTACGGGCAGAGGCAAAGAGACGTCTATTGCAGTCAGACATGTCGCTACGGAATCGGTGAAAGAAGTGATTCCTGTGGGCGATGGCAGATGAGCAAGCAGCGGAGAACCAAGGGGAGGAGTGCGACTTGACCTTAAATTTCCTTGAGGGGATGAAAGCGTCGATTCCAGCTTTAACCCAGGATGAGACCTCAGAAGCACATTCTTGGACAGGGAGTGAAAAGACAACATCCCAGGGGACATCGCGGAGGAAGTCACGGAACGAGTCCCAATCCGCTCGTTGATAGTAGAACGAGGTTCTTGCGATGGGAGGTTCCTTGCAGGGCGTGGAGTTGAAGGAAACGTTGACAGATACCACAGCGTGATCAGAGTTGCCAAGCGGGCAGAGCTGTGTGGCGCTACAAGATTCGGGGATGGAGGTAAAACACAGGTCAAGAAGAGAGGCCTTGCCTGCCAGGTCGAGGGCAAAACGCGTGGGGAAGTCGACTATCTGCGTGAGGGATTGAGAAATTGAGAAGTTAAATGTTTGAATGCCAGCCCGGTCAGTAGTAGCATTCACGAGCCACTTGGTGTGATGGGCATTAAAGTCACCAAACACGAATATATGAGCAAACGGGTGGAGAGAGAGGGCCTTGTCTATGCTGTCAGATATGCTATCAAGTATCCGACAGTCTTGAGAGGATGGAGAGCGATAGAGGAAGAAGAGATAGCTTACGGCATTGAGGAGAGATAGTCGGAGACACATGTACGACAGGTCTGGCGATTCGAGAGACAGATTTCTTTTTATTTTTGAATTTTGAATTCTTTAGCGCTAATACCCAAGCAAGACTCTCACTACGAAGTGCTGTCTTTGTTCCGTTACAATAAAAATGCAAAAATACTAAATTAAACATCTACAAATATGAATCTCATCATTATTGGTAAAAAATTAAGTTGCCTGTGCTGAGAGAGAAAACTTGACATAGCTTAAATAATTCATAAAACATTTATTCATAGTCTGATGTAGTCTTCATGGAAATATAACTTATTTCAATGCATTAATAACATTAAACAAACACATTTTAAGACAATAATTATTTAATAATCCTTGAAGCTTACAAATCTTAAACTAATTTAATACCGAATAATCGAAACTGATCAGTCGTCAGAATTAAGAGATACCATGGAAAAATTTGATCTAAATTGTTGAACTCCGAAAATAAACAAGGATTCGATTTGAAATTCAGTATCGTATTCAGCAACACACTGGAAAAGCGATTATGGATCTTCTAATCGGAAAATGACGAAAACATTCTTCATTCTTTACACTTTCGTTTCAGTTGTATTAAAGGATTAATCTTGTGTTAATTTTGGTTTCAATGAACAAAATAGCAAACGTTATCGATTTCTTTTAAAACAAGTTTTCGTTAGCGTCGTGTTATGTCGGCATTTACACAAAGGGAATGAAATTTTAAGCCTTATCGACGATCTGATGCGAAAGGAAATAGGTGAACGTTGGAAGCAAACGATTTAAAAGTGAAGGACTAGCGAATGGTTCTTGACTGAGCAAAATGGACAAACAGAAGTCACTTGTCTTGAAAAGCCTTGAGACAACAACTCGCAGATGAGAGGAAATTGATCGACATTGTTGGATGAGATGAAAGATTCTTGGCAGTGTACCAAAATTTTGTTTCAATAAATGCATTTTAGAACATAATTACGCTTGCAATTTTGAACAGAGCTTTCGGAAGTTGTACAGAATTAAATCCGGCTTATGCCACTTCCAAAGAGAACTTATATAAAAACAAGAAAGTGTTTATTCTGATGATGTTATCATTGAGGAGGTAATTAGTGATTCAAGTTTGTAAGAATTGGTATAAGAACGAATAGATATTTAGATTTTGTAATGAGAAAGATAGGGGATGATTTTACTGTTACTAAACAGTTGTTTCAGACATGATGTGATGTTAAAATATTTCCAGACCTTTCTAAAACAATACAAAAACATTTAATCATGAAACGTGTGTTAAAGGGAGAAGATAAAAGACAGCGACTTTGTCAAATTTCTAAGTGTAGCTCAGATGTGGCACAAGACAGAAAGTATGGAGCAGCCAGTGGTCTGTCCTACTATTTACCCATAGCTGGAGGGAGAAGAGGAAGATTCATGCCTTTTCTAAGGCCATTACCACGTAAATGAATGTGATACGACGGGAATTCGAACTCGGTTCTCCGTTTCCTCAATAACAAGCCACTATCCATTACTCCACCGTGCCTCCTATCTCTTGCTCTCATTTAGGTAAATACTAATATTACTACTACTAATAATAATAATAGCTGGCCACTCGTATTCGAGGATACACGTCTACTAGGGCGGCTACCCAATCTCTATTGCAGACTCTCGCTCAGGCATAAATTGTGTTTGTTCAGCACCCATAGAGCACATTTAAACCCTCGGTCACGATGACTTGTGACTTCGTGCTAGCACACATATATATATATATATATATATATATATATATTAATTATAATTATTTTAAATCCTCCTAATATATATATATATATATATATATATATATATATATATATATATATATAATTAGGAGGATTTGAAATAATCATAATTAAATAAGTCCGATATTTAGGACTAATCATCAGTGCACATCCACTACCGAGAATTGAAACCCGATAGGAGTCAACGCCATACCAACTGTAAGAACGGGCCTCGGTGACGAAGAGGTAACGAATTAGACTCGATATATATATATATATATATATATATATATATATATATATATATATATATATATATATATATATATATATTTCATCAGCCATAAATAACATGTAAAATGCTAGTGAGGACAAATGGCACATATGGGTTAAATAAATTTATATTAGGAAAATCAAAAAGAAAGTGGAAAAAAGTTTTTGTGTGACGCGTTACCTCCTCTACGACTTCATCGAATTAAATTAATGTTTATGTTGATGTGAATACATATTTACTTACTTTTATTTAAATTCCTTGTTTTTTCCAATATATTCGTTGTGACTCGTATTGTCATTGGTTTTGCTTACATATTTCTTGTATATAAAATATACATAAAATGTATATGAAATATATATAAATGTAAATAAATGTATATAAAATACATATAAAAATGTACCTATTTCCGATATGCAAATATCTAAATATAATATTTGAAATTCACTTAAAAACGTTACCAGCTTTTGTTCCGATCCAATGTATGATCTCCTAACGTACATTCTGTTGAGGTTTCTTCCAGACTCGATGAATTACTTAATTATGATTTTTCAAATCCACCTAATTATTTCTATCTGTATATCCTTGCTTGAACCGGCTTCTAATGCTCTGTACTGAGCGGCTTGGCGATAGTAGTCGTCGCTAGTGGAGGTACAGTCCTATGGGTAAAGAGAAACTCGGATGAGTTCCACGACAGAATATGTGATCGAGCGGCGCTATATCGAGTCTAATTCATTACGTACAGTTGGTATGGTGTTTGCCACCTGTCGTAACTTTTCGGGTTCCAATTCTCGGTAGTGGATGCGCACTGCTGATGAGTCCCAAATATAGGACGAAACGGCCGTCCAGTGCATTCTGCATTCTATTGAGGTTTCTTCTAGACTCGATGAGTTACTTAATTATGATTATTTCAAATCCTCCTAATTATTTATATATATATATATATATATATATATATATATATATATATATATATATACACGTGGACGCATGTGCGCACATCAACATATACGTACCGATACATACGATCGCATATACACATACATAAATTTTATTTAACTCAACAAAAGTTCCTAAAAGTCTGGGCTTTGGTATTTATACGAGTGATTGATATATATATATATATATATATATATATATATATATATATATATATATATACGAGGGTCATTCAATAAGTAAGGTGAATTTTTCGGTATAAGGACTTCTAATACAGATAGAAGCTTACTTTTTTTTTTAATTTTTTTTGTTTTACTTCTTTTCACATGGAATTAATTTCTTTTGCAGATTAAAAAAAAACTTTGAGAGTTTTTGGCGATTAACAAAGATGCCCGACCAAGAAGCATGCTCCAGGATTGAACAGCGGTCAGTTATCAAGTTTTTGGTTGCTGAAGGGTGCAAACCAGTTGAAATTCATAGGAGAAGAAGACATAAAGAACAAACGCAGGGGTCATCAGACTGAAGGAATCATCTTGCATCATGACATCGCAAGGCCTCATACAGCAGCCCAAACGGTGCAGACCATCAACGAGCTGGGCTGGGAACTGCTCCCTCAACCCCTTACAGCCCAGACCTTGCCCCTTCAGACTTTCACCTGTTTGGTCCCTTGAAAGCGTTCACGAGAGGCACGAAGTTTAAAAGTGACGTTGAAATCAAAAGTGTTGTGAGCGACTGGCTGAGAACTCAGTCCAAAGATTTTTACGCCAAGGGAATACGGAAGCTTGTGCACAGATGGAAAAAGTGTGTGACAGTGCTGGGAGACTACGTTGAAAAATAAAAAAAAAAGCTTCTATCTGTATTAGAAGTCCTTATACCGAAAACTTCACCTTATTTATTGAATGACCCTATATATATATATATATATATATATATATATATATATATATATATATATATATATATATATACGTGGGATAGATAGAAACTGTAATCGAATACTGCTAGTTGAAAAGATTCGACATGTGTCAATGAATATTTTAATGCCCTTTCATGTTTTATGTAACTGTCAATGGAAATCGATATAAACAAAATTGAGTTTTAACTTTAAACAAACGTACAATGTGCTACAAAACGTTGTAAAAACAGAAAAAAATGAACCTTATAACCGTATTTAATATTATATTTCCTCTTTTTTATCTTCATTTTTTCTTACTGCATTTATTTCTTCTTCTTCTTGCTATTAAGATTAAGTAATAATAATAGCCGTAACGTACCTCCGCCCTGCCTTGTCTATAGATATTTTCAGAGTAACTATTCTGATGAGATTTTCATTTTGGTACCTCGATTTTACGAATTTAATCGCTCTATTACATTGGCGGCAATACCTCATCCTTTCACAGTTGAAATGGTTAGATATGGCCACGATTTCAATGCCAGCAGCTTCTTGTCTTCCACTTCCGGTTTGTGGAACTATCTTCCGACTCTCTGAGAGAAAATTCTGCCCAGATATTTATTCCTTTAGGCTGATGCAGTTTATTCCACTAGAATTATTTGGAAACACGCGTGAGAGTGTTGAAGAGTTCGCAGTATATTTAGTATTGTTGAAGTTGGCGGTAACATTTTTGATATACAAACACTTCGTTTCCTTCAATTTCGCAAACCAATCGATGGAATTTGAATGAGCTGATTTGTTTGGAAAATACTTTGACAAAAACCTTCTTCACGGTTTAATAATTTATTTAATTTAATTCATTTTTATAAGACTTTATGATAAACAATATTTTTAAAGAAAATTCTTTTTTTTTTTTCTTTTAACAGCGAAGAATAAATTCTTGGGATTTCTTACTCTTGAGCGTGCAACATACAACTGGCCATGCATAAATATTTTTTCTGGAGCCAAATGCCAACTTTTTGAAGCGTTTGGCCTTGCAATTTGTTTATAGTTCTCTAAACGCAGGGTGGATTTAAAATCGGATTCTTGTATATAAAACTTAATGAAAAGATATGAAAAAAGCAATATTGCATTTTTATTAAATAGGTGTTTTATTATTTTAATCATTATTTTTTTTTTAAAATAGTGGGTGTATTTTGTATGTTAAATAATAAAACTTAATTTTTCAAAAATTATTAATGGAAATTTATTGTACTAAGCTACGAACCCTAGTAAAACCAACTGTACTTTGTACCGCCCCCACCCCTTTACCTGTTTGCACTTCTCCCCAAAATTTGGTTTCGATCTTTCAATGTATGGCTATTTTTAGACTAAATGAAGTCAGAGAATTTTATACATATATATAGGTGTTTCTTTTAATGAGCCTTATGCTTCTTTAGGTATTATTTTCTGTGTTTTTCCTTCAATTAATTTCGTTTGATTGAATCTGCTTTTTTTAGTCTATGATATTTATTGTTTTCTTTCTCCTTAGACGTCCTTATAACCAAAAGCTGGAGGATTCCAAATTCTTCTGTTCTTTTTTATTTGCTTTGTGCATCAACAAGAATGCATTATTTTTTATTCTGAACTCAGTTTCGACGGTCTGACTCTACATACTACATGTCTATTTTTCATAATTTTTATTATACAGTGAGGTTTGCCTTTGTTGCCATTGTTAATATTATTTTTAGTAGTAGCAATATTAGTAATAATAGTGAATGCAATAACAAAGTAATATATGCTCGTCTTGACTAAGTCTAATAAGTGTGTATATACCAAGCACTTCCTCACACCTAAATGTATTTGATGTGATGACACATTTTAATACATTATTATTATTATTATTATTATTATTTTCTTTGATTTCTGGTGTGTACACATTTCTTTCCGGGTCCCGCCCAGGGACCTAAGGTTAGAAATGGTATCATGACATTTTCCACTGAACAATTAAAAAAGAGAATGGAAACATATTTTTCATAGATAAATCCCTTCGTAAGGTGTGGGCTGTACTCGTGAGAACAATTTTTTGCATTTATTAAGGCATGGGCTTCCAGGAATCCCTTGAATTAGTCTACTGCTATCGTTTCCAAACAATTCGAAGGCTCCAACTACAATAGGGATTGTTGATGTTCCCATGTGCCATATTTTTGATATTTCGATTTCAAGGTCCTTGTATTTTGATAGCTTTTTGAAAATCAAAGATACATTTCAGTATGAAGCGCTGTCATATCAATAAGGAGGTACTTATTATTATTATTATTATTATTATTATTATTATTATTTCTGTTACAGTCACACTACCTACTAAGTATGCGGGAATATCGAAGGCAGGTAGTGGTGTGTTGTCATACCACATTTCATGATTTGTTTTTCTGACTTTGATGACACCACTTGCATTATATGGGCACAGTTCTTCTTAGGTTTAGGGCTGTACTTACCAAGATATGTTTTTTGTATTTCTCTTAAGAAGGGATTCCCAGGCATTTTTTCATTGTGTTCTTGTGTTCATTCGAAGCGCTCTTACTATGACTGGTACTATTCTTGTTTTCAATTTTCACATTTTTTTCTTCTATTTCGATTTCCAAGTCTTTATACTTCAAGGTTTTTCCACATACCTTGGTTGTTATGGGAACAGTCCGCTGGGAGAACCATATCAATTAGTAGGCAAGTTTTTTCTTTTCGGTTTTTGACAATTATGACCGGCATATTTACTTCAATCGTTCTGTCTGTAAAGATGGTTTAATCCCATAGAATTGTGATGTCTTCTATTTCTGTAACCAGTGCTGGGTGATGTTCATACCAGTGTTTGCTAACATTTTTTCCAAAGAGTTTGAACATTGTCCAGTGTAAGTATTGTCAAACTCTATCGTGACAATTTTTATATTCATTTGTAGCAAATACAGAGCATTCTGAGATTAGATGGTCTATGGCTTCCTGATATTTGTAGCAGAACTT
This sequence comes from Acanthosepion pharaonis, assembly GCA_903632075.3. Classification (NCBI taxonomy): domain Eukaryota; kingdom Metazoa; phylum Mollusca; class Cephalopoda; order Sepiida; family Sepiidae; genus Acanthosepion; species Acanthosepion pharaonis. The sequence continues at coordinate 330,106 of CAHIKZ030003824.1, forward strand.
ATATTTGGGATCCACACTATTATATATGATATTCACCTTAAATTTTCTAGTAAAAAGACTCTGCGAGAATAAAGTCTTCCATTTTAGCCTGTAATCTAGATTCTCGTAACCATAGATGAGTGGTAACTTTTTCTACACCTGCTTTATAGGTTCGTTCTGGATATTGGCTATGCACAGGTTTGTCCTACCGACGTTTATTCAAGAGATTTCTCCTTGGTTTTTCTTTTTCATAATTTTTGCTGCAACAGTTTTGTTTTTTACAGAATCTACTAAATGTAAATCTCGTTTGTGTTTACAACCTTCTTTCATGATTTAATATTTTTTCTTTCTGTTTTCCTGCTGTTTGACTAATTGTATCATTCAGTCTTGCGTAGATTCCATATATGTTAGTAAGCCCATAGTTTTTGTCTTGTATGACAATTTTAGCTGAATAAAACCTCTTCCCCCTTCTTTATGGGGTATGTATATATGGTCTCCATCAGCCTTTTGATGATGCATGTTATGCTTAAAAATGTCTTAGAATCCAGTCGTCTGATATCATTTAGAGTTCATTTCAAAATGTTGAAACTTTATTGAACCAATGGGATGGCAAGGCTATTAATGGCCATAATTTGTTTTGAGCATCCAATTCATTTTTTAATATCAATCGCACAATTCTATAGTACTCTTTTCGCACTATTTCTTTCATATTTTATGGGGAATTCCATCCCTCCCATTTACACCGAGGTATTTATAAGCCCCTTCTTGCTCTAAAGCCTTTATTGTTACCCCAGGGTCTAAGCTAATACAAGAGGTTTGTTGTAGCACATTTATCCAAAACGAATTGCATTTCATTGTCATCAATAAAACATTTTACTGTTTTCAGGAGACATTTCAGTTTTACTATCATTCCTAGCATACAACATTAAATCATCCATAGAAAATAGATGGCTTATTTTCTTTTAAGATATCTTATAGTCATATTATGTCCTGTTAAATTCGCCGGTTAATTCTATTAAAAAAATAGTAAGAGAGCCAAAGCGTCACCTTGAAATATTTCACAAGACTTCATTTATATGATTGAGTTGAAGTGTTGTTTTCCATATCGAAATACTTTGATGAAATTGATGATGACGGCTAATACTTTGTATATATTTAAAGACGTTAAGTACCGGGAATAGGGTACCCTATCGAATGCCTTACGTTAATCTATCCAGGAAATACTGAGATTTTTCTTTGTACTTATGCAGTTTTCTAAGTTCATCTTATTAACAAGTAATTCGTCTTTACATCCATAAGAGCCACATTTGCACCCTTTGTGTTCAAGAGGTCGCATGTCAGTTTTTTCTAAGAAGGAATATATTTGTTTTGTCAGAAAAGATGTTAATAGTTTACAATTAGTCGGGAATCATGTAATTGGTCCGTAGGTTTTTTTGACATTTATGTCACTATTCTTAAGTAGAAGGAAGGTAATTCTTTTGGCTACCAATGCCGGAAAATTAGTACGATCATTGGCCATTGAAGTTTTTTGACTGATTTTTGTGTAATGTATTTAGATAATAGAAGCAAAAGTTGGAATATTATCTATTCCTGGAGATTTCCAATTGTGTGTATTTTTTCAGTGCACATTCAAAATCCTCCTCCATCATGTTTGTTCTTGTTTATTTTACATCCGTGCTACCTCTTGCGTAATCTTATCTGCTTCTTTGTTATATTCTTTAAGGCAAGCCAATATTTTTCCCAGAACTATATAACTTCTTCCATTGTTGGGGGTCGGGGGTTGTCACTTCAATTTTTTGTTTGCCTCTTTCCCCGTGAAATTTATTCGCATCGGTTGGAAAGATCTTGTTCTGTCTGTAGAATCTTGATCTTTTTGATAGCGTCTGATTCTCTGAACCTTCAGTTGTATTGTTTGCTTTGTTTTTTTCTTTAGCTGATAGGACTTCATTTTCATTCCTAATTTTATATTTTCCTTTGACTTTTCTGCCTTTTCTACTTATATTTGTTCCACTTGTCAGTTCATCGAGTACTAATAAATCACTAAGTTGTTCAATTTCTTCGCTTATTTTTCTTTTTCCAAGTTGGATATTTATGTCTGCGAGATTGCCTTTTATTTTACTTTGATGTTTAATTTTTAGTTGTTGTTGTTGCTGATGCAAAATATTGATTCGTTGTGGGTCTACTTCATTCAGAATTAATTTCGCTGCTGCATTGAAGAGTTTAATAGTTTTGAGGTTTTGCTTTGTTAGCTGTAATTTGGGGAGTTTTTTTTCATTCTTCCATTTTAATATTTGTATCTGACTTATTATTATTATTATTATTATTTCCTTTGATTTCTCTTGTATATGCATTTCCTTTCGGGTCCCAACCTAAGTTCAGAAATGGCTTAATGACATTACCCACTGATCATTTTGTAACTAAACAAACAAATCTAAGATCACACACATTTTACATCGATAAAGCTATTCCTATTGTGAGTGCTGTACTTGTGAGTAAAGTCTTTGTATTTCTTTGAGGCATGGGCTACCAGGGATCCTTTCAGTGAGTCTATCGGAACATTTTCCAGTCAGTCCGAGGGCTCCAAATACTACTGGAATTTTCGATGTTTTCATGTGCAACAATTTTGAGATTTACACTTCAAGATCCTTGTATTTTGATAGTTTTTTTTTTTTTTTTTTGGAAAATCATTAAAGATACCTTATATTTTGCGGGAACTGCAATGTCAATAAGAAAACACCTTCTGTTCTTGTCGTCTTTGATCACGATGCCTGGGCGATTAGTTCTGATTGTTTTGCTTGTATTATTTATTATTATTATTTTTATTATTATTATTATTATTATTATTATTTGTTTTGTTGTTGTTTATTAGTTCATTTACTTTTCTGATAGATACAGTCATTTATCAAGAATCTCATCTTAAACCTAAAGTAAATGATGTTTTTTTTCTTGTGAAATTATTTTGCGTACTGAATTTCAGTAGTTTTTTAAAGCACTTAAGAAAAGTTTTTGCATTTTAGATAAAGACAAATTATTATTATTATTATTATTATTATAAACATTTTTACGAATAATAAAAAAAACGGAATCGTGTCTATTTGAAGACAGTAGTAAATACGTTTTTCACTGCGTAAAATGTATGATCCATATGAAATTCAGTAAATGCAACAGACATTAACTTTATGACCATTCATCGATTCTGCTGCTATTGATTGCCATCATCATGAACGTCTCATTGATTTATACATATGGATCTAACACACAAATGCACACACACACACGTGCACACAATATGGTGAATAGTATCAGAGTCTATGCAGCAATAAATGTTTTCAGAATTCTGATATCTTTTCCAGTATTCAGCGTGCCGAAAGTGATACGATAATTAGCATAGTCTTTGCCTTGTATTGTTACCATTGTCAGATTCTGACGTGTCTGCATTATATATGGTACTTTTCTTTCCATGATTTCACCCCACCACCACCACCATAATATGAATGTATGCGTAGATCTACAACCGAGATTTTGCTGGAACATTCGCTGACTGATAAACTTTTTTTTTTCAAAGAATAATGGTATTTGGTTACTTAGTCAGAATTTGGGAAATAGTTGAAGCTGGCCAATGTTCACCTCATTTAAAAAATTGGACATACATACGTCTACATTTAGACATATATGCACGCTATTTTTGTGCCCTTTTCTCTAGCACATCCACACATCAACACACACGCGCGGAAACACACACACACGGCCGCAAACACATGCGGACACACACACACGCACACACACACGGAGACACATACATGTGTGTGTGTGTTTATTTAGGCAGCATATCTTCTAGTTCTCTAATTAGCTTCTTGAATAAGGAAGGCGAAGGCACCGTCCTTTTTTTATAACCCAAGTACTTTCGATGTCCTCCATGATCATTCTCAGGTGTGAATTGCGAAGACAAACTTAATGTAACTGTGATCCTTGTGATGTTGATTTTTGCAAACAGGCGCTGTTATAATTATTTTAAATTTATCTGTTGTACTTTCGACGTATTTTTGTAAACAAGTATCCACAATGCATGCATACACATACACACACACACACACACACATATATATATATATATATATATATATATATATATATATATATGTAAATGACAATACGAAAACTTTATTTTAGCCGACGCGTTTCGTCCAATGTGGACTTTTTCAAGGCAAAAACGAAATGAATTTTTTAAAACAAAGTAACTACTAATAAAAAAACAAAATGTCCTTAGCAACTGGAAGAATTTAGAAAACGCTATTATATTCATATTGTCAACTGAAAATTACGTCAATTACAGTCACGTGTGGAAATATTGTTTTTATTGGTTTGTTGACAGATTCAACCATTTTCTTTTGATTTCTTGATACAGTTGTGAACGTTTGTTTGGGAAAGTAGTAATTCTGTTAAGAAAGGTGAAATAGGGAAAACACCTGGGCTTAGATTAATATTTGGATAATATTCAATGGCGGGATTCTCGAGGATTTTCCATCTGAGTGAGTTATTTTTTTTATGAGTGCAGCATTTTTAATATCAAAATTGTGGTTGAATTTATTTCTATGTATGTATTTATTTCCTATTGTCTTTTACATTTATAAATATTGTCTTAACAGATTAACACTGAGGAATTTTTCCTATATATATATATATATATATATATATAATAGGAGTAGATGTTTACTAAGTCGTTTTTATCGGTTTATTTTTAGTGGAAACTAATATCTAGACTATCGTCAACTCGGTGTAACATGACGTCTAAGAAAGGTCAATTTTTGTTTTTTCGATTTCATATGTGAATTCTATTGTGTTCAGTTTTGTGTTTAGTTTCCAAAACATTTCACCTAATCAATCAAATTACTTCCGATATATTGATGATGCTCTATTAGTATATCTCCGTGATACTAATTTACCGGATCTTATATATATATTATAAATTTACTAAGTTTTTCTTTTTTTCTGTAGTAAAAGTCTACATTGGATGCACAAAACATGAGTTCAAGAAGCGGTTCAATCAACATCAAAGTTCTTTTATGATAAATAAATACCGAAATCAAACGTCCCTATCGAAACATTTCTGGCTCTTAATAGAAACCAATAAAACATCTACGGTGAAATGGCAATTTATAAGAAAAGCTAGAATATATAGGTCATTAAATAACCCATACCCTTTGTGCATACATGAGAAACTATATATTACTGGATTTCTAAAAGATAAAAGTTTACTTAATCAAAGAAATTAAATAGCTATTCTTTGCCAAGATTGTCAAAAAATTCCCTTAAACAATACTAAAAACAAAAAAAAAGCTGATAAATGAAATTTACATATTTATATTTGATATTTAATAATAATCTTAAAATAATTTAAGTGATTATGTTACATTTATTTGTTTAAAGTATAGTCTATTAGTAACAAATGCAGAACAAAAGTGCTGTAATATATATATATATATATATTTATATATATATATATATATATATATATATATATACACTTACATAGCTTTCTCTAAGAAATATAAAAAGAAAAAGTAATAAATGTACAGTTTCAGGTAGTTACTGAGAGACACTATTAAGGAGAGAGAGAGAGAGCAATAATATAAAAGCAATTGGAATTAAGTAAACAGAAAATAACGACTAGCATTTGCATGTAAATATCTCACGATCAAAGATGACTGGAAAGTAAGAAGCCGATAAGTGCAAGTGAAGGAACTGTTAGCATAGAACATGCGGTTCCATTTAACAATTTTAACTCTAAAACCTAGCTGCCAATCTTAGCTTAATTTTCTCCAGCTACCAAAGAGGGAGCTCATCAGAAGGATATATTTTTAATCCTTTTCTTATATCGATATAAACACTTGAACTCATAAAACTACAAATAATTATGCAGCCTGATAATAAAACAAAACAAAACTTTTTTGTACACTTAAAATATATATTTTCAATATAATATTATTGATATAAGTTTAATTAGGTGATGGATTTAATGAAATAACTCGAACATTATATAATGAATATTTTAGATCTAATTCAGATTCAACTTATAACTACGTGTCAGCAAACTTACTTATTGATTCGAAAGTAAAAAACACATGTACGTGTATAATTTTGGGTGATGAAGCAATATATATATATATATATATATATATATATATATATATATATATATAGTGTTTCTGGAGAATTCTTTTTCCCAGTTAGTGTTACTTAAATCACAGCAGACTGAACGTATATCCATCAAAGCTGTCAAAAGATTATCCAGTCAATAATGTCTATCTACTTCTTCTGTTGCCACTGTTCGACTTGCCAAGAAGAAAAGCGTCAGAAAATTTAAAAAGAGGAAAGAAAAGAAAATGTACAATACGATCAATTTATATACAATATTTATCAGATTCTCACGAATATGCGTAAGACTTTTCCCAGGTGGAGGCAAACGTTAAGCGAAAGACTGACTATGAAAATGATTTCGGCAAACAGTTCGCAGTATGTCATGATATTATATCGGAAGAAAGCAACATTTACACGCATAAAGAAGGCAACTTGCTTATATGTTTTCTTTTTAAATATCATGCGCTTTTATAAATATATTCGTTAGATTCGCTTTCTGTTATGTAAAGTAAAAAAAAAATAGGTTTTTTAACAAAATCTTACAGAGATCAATTTCATTATAGAGAATTGTTTTTTTGTTTTTTAATAATTTCACCCCAAGCAAGGCGGAAATTACAGGGAGTGAAAGTGAGAGAAATGACTGAGTATAGAGAGGATTGAGGAAAGGGCGAATATGAAAGGGATTCAAGAAGACAGATGGCGATTAGCGTTGCGTTTAAATTTTTCAATATTGTAGTCGTCAGGGAAGCAAGTGAGCGGAATTGAGTTCTACAGCTATGAAGTGCGAGAAAAGAAACTGTTGGAGTAGAAATGCCGGTTGCGTTTAGTTATTTCAACAGTAAACGGGTGGGACCTAGAAGCCAATCTAGTAGGACGCTTAAATTCCTTAAGTCGGCGCCCCAGGAAAAAAAAGCTGGTTACTACAGTTGCCATGAAAATATTTGTAGAAAAGACAGAGGGAAGCCACATAACCTTGGTGACAAAGTCACTGAAGCCGTGATGCCATATCAGGATCGATTAGATTACAGATTCTTCTTTGTATTTTGTCAAGAACCTTGAGAAGAATTGTAGGAGCATCTGACCAGATATGGCAACAGTATTCAATGCACGGACGAATGGTAGATTTGTAAATGTGAAATGGATTCTGAAGAGAAGAAAATTCTGATACGACACTGACTAAACTCTCCTAGCAATAGATGCAGATCTTTCTTTTATTTGTGTGCCGTGTCCTTTCAGGGCGTATGCGATAATGGCTTTCCACTTACCCCTATCCGTTGTGGCTCTCAATAAGTTTCGTGCCTCTGGCAACTACCCCAAACTAAGTTCTGCCATCCATTTGCTTAAACCCACCAGGTATATCATGAGTTGCTTTCCATTGTCGCTTTTTCCCTCTATTCAACTTGTGAGTATCAGATTCTCCAAGCCCTCCTTTCTCATTACGTGTCCCAGAAATTTCATCTGACTCTACCTTATGTTAAATATAAGCTTGTTTGCATCCTTTCCAAGACTTCATCGTTGCTCCCACGCTCGCTCCATGATATCCTTAGCATCCTTCTGTAGAACCATATCTCCGCTGCCTCGAGACTTTTCCTCAGCTTTGAGGATACAGATGTCACGTAACTGTTCAGTACTCTTTCACTAAAGAAATTGTCCTGTCTTGCAATACTCTACCCAGCTTTTGGAATGCATCTTTAGCGATCCAATAGGTCTTTGGATTTCAGCGTCGCAATTGGTTCGATATAACCGCCCACTTCATGTTAGTTGATACTTGAGGCCAAGAAGGTGCAGTGTGTTGCTTGCCTGGAGTTTAGCGTCAGCCATGATGATGTCTGGCAGAAAAGTATATCTATAGTGGTTAAATGAGAGCCGTTTTGTTTTGGAGGTGTTACAATTTACAAGCCACTTCGTGCTTGAGTTAACCACTGATTGAAGGTCATTTTCAAGAGCAGCAGCCAGGTTTACTTCGTCAGCTCAGGCAGAATTTCTATTGAGAACATGGGTAAATGGTAGTGCTATCTGCATAAATATCTAGTTGGAAATTGACGACATCAGCTAGATCTTTGATGAAGATCAGAAACAGCGTATGAACCAGGATAGAGTTCATGTGTGACGTGTGAATGAATCTGGAAGCGATTCAGTTCAAAACTACCGTAATTTCCCGATTTGATAGGCACGATTGAATTAAATCAAACATTCGTTATTAGGAAAACGTTTTCATGGAGGGTTTTAGGTGGCATCTATGAAGCAAGTGACATATATAAATTTCATGTGTATTAAGGTTAAAATATTTCATGTTTACTACTGTGTAACTTTGTTCTTTTTAAATAATTTCCCGCCAAGCAAGGCAATAAAGCCACTAAGACACAAGTGTTAGACAGTATGAGAAAATACAATTAAGGAGAGAGAACAAAAAAAAATCAAGTATTAAGAAGACAGAAGATAACGATTGAGTTTGAACTCAATTGACTGTTTATCGACAATTTCGATCCCAATACACAACAAATTCGAAATATGGAAAAATACAATTAAAATACCATAAAATTAAACGTACAGACTATTATTAGTTCTATTTACTTAATCTTGGTTGGACGAATACTACCTGCCTAAATATACCATATATATATATATATATATATATATATATAAAGAAATATAGTCTTAAGATGTCCTATATTTATGGGATAAAGTGCTCAATATCACAGAGAGAGCGTGTGTAAATATAAAGTTAAATAGAAGTCAACACTTAGAGGCGACAGTCTGTTTCATGCTAGATGCAATCTTCAGGCCACCGATTGCATCTAGCATGAAACAGACTGTCGCCCTAATGTAAACTTATGTTCACTTTTATATATATATATATATATATATATATATATCGGTGTAACGGAAAAATTGTTCAAATCGTGTAACAGCAAATTTATTTCATTGATAGATCAAACTCTGAACCGATGTATCTTAGAAATGAATTTTCCAAGGTTTTATAACACTATTGGACTCTAATTTGAACAATAAGAATTAATCACCAAGCTTAACAAAAGAATCGTGATGAAATTTATCATAAACGAAAATACATGTTCGTCATTAATTAATCAAAGTTAAGGATCGGAAGCTCATGAAGGATTGAAATAAAGTTCATATATATATATATATATATATATATATTATTCCACGATCATTTTCAAAATTATTTAAGCTGATCTTCACCATCGCTAACCTTTCTGTCCTAGAGTAACAAGGTGCCTCACACATTTCAGATATGATTTCATTTTAAAGTCTTTTTTCACTGCTCATTGGACTGTCATAGCTGATGCCCCTCTCTCCGGTGCCAAACTTCTTATGAATTGAGTTGGAGCTTTTCTAATTGATATCTTTAGCTCTAAGTTGAAATGATGATCCATCTTCCTGTTGTGAATTCCTGATCCTTTTTTTCCTATCTACTGTTCCCTCTTTTTTAAACGCATTCTCCGTTCTCTTGATGTCTTTTGAATGGACTTTGAAGATGGAAGTCAGAGTAGGAATGTTGGTACCATTACAGAAGGCCTAAATGATCTTTTTCCTCTCACCATTGCTCAAAGGGTTTGACGCAAAAAGATTGTAATCTGTTCTATTTTTAGCTGAATAACTGAAAGGGTTTTTCAGTGATCCTTACAAAAAATGGTATCAAGATGACTGTCAAGATATTAAACATATATGCTGTGAGAAGATTTGGACAATTTTGCTGTTACAGCATATATATATATATATATATATATATATATATATATATATATATATATATATATATATATATATATATATATAAGCTCATTTTCCCTCAAGCAAAAATATAAAGACTTTAAAACTCTAGGAATTACTGAGATTGAAATAATAGAGTATTAGTATCAGATATTCGCGATCATTTCTCAAAGGGGAGTGGGCACATCGACGTAGTGTGTAATGTTTAGCAAGTTTGCCACGCTATATCGAATACGACTGAGTAGTGAGAGCGATCCACATTAGGTGCCCCAGAATTTCGGCCATTTGCCACAACAAAGTTATACTTAGAAATTCATCAGTGCACAAATTGCTCTGTCCTGTCACATCAAAGTTACGTTTAGAAAGTCATCATTGCTCAAAGGAGTTTTAATCCCGTTATACAGACATGTCTACCAATCCTAGAGCCATGATGATGTGCACTTCGAAATAATGAAATGTTTGGTAAACTTTTCTGGCTAGATCTAATACGACGGAATATTGAGATCGATCCTCATTGGATGCCCAACAATTTTGGCCTTGTGCCACTTCAATGTTACGCTGAGAAAGTCATCATTGCTTAAAGGTGTGATAATCCCATTATACAGACACGTATACCAATCATAGAGTCATGATTTTGCGCCCTTCGACATAATGTAATGGTGAGCAACCTTGTCTCGCTAATTCAATTACGACTGAGTAGTGGGATCAATCCTCATTGGATGCCCAACAATTTTGGTCTTGTGCCACATGAAAGTTACGCATAGAATGCATCATTGCTCAAAGTAGTGTTAATCCCGTTATACAGATACATCTACCAATCCTAGAGCCATGATGGTGGGCACTTCGACATAATTTAATCGTTACCTTGTCTCGGTAGATCATTTACGACTGAGTAGTGAGATCGATCGTCGTTTGGTGCCCAACAATTTCGGCCTTGTGTCACATCAAAGTTACGCTTAGAAATCGTCATTGCAGAAGGGATTGTTAATCTCGTTATACAGACATGTCAACCAATCCAAGAGCCATGATGTTGGGCACTTCGACATAATACAATGTTTAGCAAGCTTGTCTCGCTAGATCAATTAAGAGTGAGCAATGAGATCGATCCTCATTGGATGCCCAACACTTTTGGCGTGCCACATCAAAGTTACGCTTAGAAAGTCATCATTGCGCAAAGGAGTGACAATCTCGTTATACAGACACGTATACAAATCCTAGAGCCATGATGATGGGCACTTCGACATAATGTAATATTTAGCAAGCTGGTCTCGCTAGATCTATTACGACTGAATAGTGAGATCGATCTTCATTGGATGCTAAACAATTTCGGCCTTATGCCACATCAAAGTTACGCTGATAATGTCATCATTGCTCGTAGGTGTGATAATCCCGTTATACAGATAAATCTACCAATCCTAGAGCCATGATGATGGGCATTTCGACATAATGTAATCGTTAGCAATCTTGTCTCGCTAGATCAATTACGACTGAGCAATGAGATCGATCCTCATTCGATGCCCAACAATTTCGGCCATGTGCTACATCGAAGTTACGCTTAGAAAGTAATCATTGCTCAAAGGAGTGTTAATCCCGTTATACAGACACGTCTTCCAATCCAAGAGCCATGATGGTTGGCACTTCGACATAATGTAATGTTTAGCATGTTTGTTTCACTAAATCTATTACGACTGAGTGGGGAGATCGATCCTCATTAGATGCCCAACAATGTTGGCCTTGTGCCACATCAAAGTTACGCATAGAATGTCATCATTGCTCAAAGGAGTGATAAATCCGTTATACAGACATGTCTACCAATCCCAGAGCCATGATGGTGGGCAATTCGACCTGATGTAATATTTACCAAGCTTGTCTCGCTAGATCAATTACGACTGAGTAGTGATATCGATCCTCATTGTATGCTTCTCAATCTTGGCCTTTTGCCTCACTTAAATTATGCTTAGTAAACCACTCTAGACCGATGATTACGTTACTAAGTTAATTTAAATGGACTACCACTCAGAGTGTGTATTGGAAATATTTCTTGGATACATTAGGGTAGATTCTGTAGCTACAGGGTGCGAGGGATAAATTGTAGTCTAAATTACGAAAAAAATAAAACACTGACATCTCTTTTCAACAGCTGTCTTTTCCAACATTACAAAAATATCTTCAAATAGTAAAGAGTACGTTTATTCAATCAAATCGAAATTGTCTTCAACCACGTCATCCAGACGAATTCGAAATCTCCTGCAACTCTTTTAGATGGTCTCTTTGTTTATTTTGCTGAATGTTGCCATAATCCTTGGCTTTAGTTCATCTTTGATGTTACAAGAAGTTTTGTTGGTCTCTCGTTCAGCTGCGCCCCACGCATAATAATCAACGTAATTGCAGTCTTGGGAGTTAGACGGACAGATGTAAGGGGTGATGTGATCGCAGAAATTGTCTGACAGCCATGGCATGGTGCTAAGTTCTGTTACCAGACATAAGTTCTTCCAGCAGCCACTCTTTTGACATAGGGCAGTACTACCTACTCAGGAGATGTGATGTAGGCCACTGTGTTGAGTCTAAGGCCCACACCCCCAAATTCGGGAGTTCTTTTCTCATCAGAACAATTAGAGTGAGTTTTCCGTACTGCCGTGCCTTCGTAACACCCATTATACTCATCCATCTATTTCTGTATCCTCTGTTCTGTCCTCAGATTGACATCCAAACACACTGATACGTCCTTATTGGAGTTTTCGGCGCGAATGGCAAGAGGTACAGCACGCCATTTCAAAATTTCTGGCGGAGAGAATTACGTCATGATGCTATTTTTCTTACAGACCGTGCCCAATTGACCCTACTATACTGTGAGATCAACAAAATGAAAAACATAGAAAGCGCATGCGCGAAATTAAAATATAAAATGGCGACAATTTACGCATTGTATCCTGTACATTGTTGTATGAAACTATATATATTTATAAAAAGAAGATTTACGATGAGCCACTTACGAGAAATATACTATGTGAAGGCTAGTTTGAAGCGACAGCGATTTGGTTCTACAGAAGGATGCTGAAAATATCACTGATAGTGCATGTGCATAAGAGGAAGTTTTAAGAAAATATATACAAAAAGGGAAGTATGCTAATGGCTATATATAACTTTATATAGCCTCCTTATAAGTTATATTATATTGATAAATAAAAATGACGTTAAGATGAAAGATTCGTTCTTACTGTAGGTCGTAGGAACCTGAATAGATGATGTTTTTGGTTGACATAAAACATTGTCAGCATCAGATCATTACTAAGTAAAAATATTAATTGAAGCTAATAAATTGTTCATTTTTTATAGGTTCTAGATGCGCAGTAAGGCCTCATATTCTCATATTACAATGATATATGTGGATGGGGATGTGAGGTTATTCATAAAAACATATATATTAAATAAAATACAATGATATATATATATATATATATATATATATATATATATATATATATATGATAGAAATTATTAGGAGGATTTGATAATTATATTTAAGTAATTCATCGAGTCTGAAACCTCCACAGAATGCAGAAAGCACTGGACGGCTGTTTCGTCCTATATTTTGGACTCATCAGCAGTGCGCATCCACTACCGAGAATTGAAACCCTGACAGGTTGTCAAGCAAACATCATACCAACTGTTCCAACGGGCCTCGGTGACGAAGAGATTGCAAATCAGACTCAACATAGCGCCGCTCGCATATTCCGTGTGGAACTCTGCTGAGTTTCTCTCTAACTTTCTCTAAGTTTCTCAGTGCTTATATATAAGTAATGATGATCTTGGTAATCCGTATGGATAATGCCAAGAAGGATGAAATCCGGAAAGCTCAATAAGTCAAGGCGAATAATTTAATGAAAACGGACAACTTTAAATTTAAGTTTTTAACCATTTTAAGGGTGAAAAAATATTTTCACACTTGGAAGTGCGGTCTGATGAGTCAGGAAATAATTCCCTGGGGAAATAAATTATAACCAATGAACTCTTAAAGTTGTCTGTTTTCATTATATATATATATATATATATATATATATATATATATATATATATATATATATATATATATGTGTGTGTGTGTGTGTGTGTGTGTGTGTGTATATATATATATATATATATATATATATATATATATAGAGAGAGAGAGAGAGAGAGAGAGAGAGAGAAAGGGATCTACGATATGCATTTTAGGAACAGAAATTTTCATTACAATAATAATAATGGCCGCGCCTATTCAAAAATGTTTGTCTATTAGAGCGACTAGCCAATCACTATTGCAGACGCCCGATCAAGAACAATGTTCAACATCCACATGTGGTTATTATTGTATAGTTGCAGTATAAACCAGAACAGATCTTAATAAGCCATGAGTGGACTTAAGTTACAGTGCATTAGCTGACGTGATCAAAACTCTGAATAAGGCCACGATGACTTGTCGTTGCACATCTATCGACAGCTCCCAATTACACTCACTTGGCGGCTATGGTTTTCAGACACTTTCCAATGGTGCGGCATGCTAGGATTTCCTCCCCTAGACCAATAACGTCAAAAAGTCACCTTCCTGAAAAAAATCGACCATAGTGGGATTAGAAACCAGGATACATGATCAGAGAGGAAACGTTCTAACACGCAACCATTTGAGATTTATATAATGCAGTGGACAAACCACCCTATCGGTTAGGGATGATCTATTTCATGACAAAGAAATAAGGATATATTTGTTCTAGCCTTCCTATTCCCTAAGCATTTACCATTTCACTAACTTATGACTGATATATTTACAACTGCCATCAATCATATTTTTATGTGACATCAAACTCTTCTTAGGTGCCAGAAGACACTGCCGTTCCATCCGCCATATTGGATTTATGGAAGGGTTACATCTTTCCATTTATATCAGGTAATTAAGTAAAAGCCTAGCATTCATTCATCTGAACGTCTATTGGCTGTCGTTCATGTGAGAAACGATTGCTTTTTACTGGGGAAATAACAAGAGTATTTTCAGGGCTGACTCAATCAGGATATGGCCAACATTGATACGATAACGTTTGCCAATATAAACAAAAGAATGCCTTTCATTTTCAGTGTATTTATATGCGTTTCAATTTAATAATGCGTCTCATTTTGTTCTTCAATATCTTTTCCACTGTCTGTTTTATCTGTTTCATAAATCTCTATGCATATCTTTATAATTATTTTATTTTACTACACGTCGATATAAAGCTATTCATATTTCTTATATAATAATTCCTGCTGTTCAATTTTCCATTAGGAAATCCCGAGAGTGTAGCGAGCAAAATGTTGTAATAAAGCAAAGACAATAAGGGAACATGTCTGGTTCAATTTTCAATTAGGAAATTCTGTGGGTGTAGCGACCAAAATATTTTAATAAAGCAAAGACGATAAGGGAACATGTCTGGTTCAATTTTCAATTAGGAAATTCTGTGGGTGTAGCGACCAAAATATTTTAATAAAGCAAAGACAATAAGGGAACATGTCTGGTTCAATTTTCGATTAGGAAATCCTGAGAGTGTAGGGACCAAAATGTTGTAATAAAGCAAAAACAATAATGAAACATGTCTGGTTCAATTTTCATTCAGAACATTCTATGAGTGTAGCGACCAAAATATTATAATAAAGCAAAAACAATAAAAGAATAAATCTGGTTCAATAACCAGAGTGTAGCGACTAAAATTTTGTAGTAAAGCAAAGACAATAAGGGAACATACCTGGAAAAAATACATTCTAGTAAAATACCGCGTTTCAGAAATTAAGACAACTTTTCGATTTCTTTCTATCTATCTATCTATCTATCTATCTATCTATCTATCTATCTATCTATCTATCTATCCTACAAGCTTCCCACATTCTTGGCTGATCAATTATCACCATGTGGACTATTTAATAACAAATGTGATGGAAACATGAATAAAAGGAAAAGGAATATATATGAAACCGGTTAGATTATATAACCAAAATATATAAAAAACAAAACAAAAAGCATTTAAATTAAACATTCTCAGCGTCTCTTTCCTTTCGTGTGCATGTGTAGTCGAATCTAAGTCCAATAATAATTATTGTTCTTTCAAATGCTTATGGAAAATCTCATTTTACTTTGTGGTAGAGGATAAACTCAGCAACTTGATTATCTAATTATTTATTTTCTAGTAACATAGAAATAAGGAAAAAACACGATTAAATCATTGTTACTGTTGGAAATGTTCAATTGAAGAAGTTTCTGTTATTTGATATAAATATATATTTACGGTTCTGAAAAGTCAGCCAATAGGCTCTTTAAGATTAAACAAATTTATTCATTGTGAAGCCTTTTAACCACTGATCAATGCGGGTTTACTTCGGGATGTTCGCACAATATAATTCCATTTTCCCGCATCTCTTATCTGTGCGCATCTAAAACTGTGATTATATAAATGTCCATCTGCCACCATATGTCTCAATTACTATATTTAAAAATGACGATGGAAACGTATTCGACAGTTTCTTCAAGGGAAGGAGACGGCTCGCCAATGAAGTTACTCTCAGGCATAAAAGCTTTAACAGTCGGAATCCAAAAGTCTCCACATAGATTTTCACTTGGAAAACTGGCAAATATCTGCCAGTTGTTAGAATCACTTATAAATAAGAACCTCGTGTTAATATCATCATCGACCGACATAATAATCAGTAAATCAAACTGTTTGGAAAGAATATCAGATGACATCGATTTTTTTTTTCTCAGAACGGGTTCTTGGCTACAGCAGGGCACTGGCAGCGGATTATTTCAGTCAAGTGCAAAACTGAAAAGGCAGTTACCGATTTTTAGGGCGCCGAAAAGTTTCTCTTTCCGTGGGAAATTTAACAATACGATAATATGCTTCACGAATTATTAAATATATCAGAATACATGCATAATTTACGCATTTTAGTTTGGATATATTTGAATCGATGGAATGTATTTAAATTGAGACGTACTTTATACCTTAGTGTCGGACATCTTTAAAATTTTATCACTGTCAATATCTCTCTCAATATATATAAGGACACAGAGGTGGAGACACCTGTGCTATGATCGCCCAATAAATATTGGTGACAAGTTTCTCAGACCACTCTGTATATATATATATATATATATATATATATATATATATATATATATATATATATATAGAGAGAGAGAGAGAGAGAGAGAGAGAGAGAGTTTGTATTAACGCTGAGTATAATTTTTTTTCTCATCGGTAACACATCTTAGAACTTCATGCACAACGCAATCGCCAGGCGTTGCTTAGGAAACTGACCGTTGCATAATTTATATATATATATATATATATATATATATACCAAACTATAATGATAGGAAAGCAGTCCAGTATCCAATGGAGGTGCTCAGAAGGCATATGGATACCTAAAGAGGAAGGAGCTAGTACAGTAAATCCATTTAGGTACATCTCCCTATTGAACGTCGAAGGGAAAATATCTTTTAGTATTTTAAACCGACGTTTAACAGATTTCTTCCTAAATAATAAATACATCGACACCTCTGGTCAAAAAGGAGGTGACCCGGGCATACCAGTGGCATACCAGTGGCATACCAGGGGCATGGAACACTCAGGTGTTATTACGCAGCTGCTAAAAGACGTGAAAGCACATAAGGGCGACATGGCTTTCCTGTGACTGGACTTTAAGAACGCCTATGGCTCAATCCATCATAAGTTAGAAGAATTCTAAAAACGCCATCACATTCCCGCTAAAATAATAGATACAATAGTGGACAATTATAATAATTTCAAAATGAGAACAGCAGCAGGAAACACAACATCTGCATGGCATAGATTAGAAAGAGGCATTATAACAGGCTGCACCATCTCAGCTACCCTTTTTTCCTTAGCCATGAATATGCTCATAAAAGCTGCAGAAATAGAATGCAGAGGTCCTTTAAGAAGATCTGGTCAACGGCAACTTCCAATAAGAGCATACATGGACGATATGACCATAACCTCCTCGTCTGTGATTGGCGCGAGGTCGTTACTAAAAAGGTTTGGAGAAACTTATTTTATGGGCGAGGATGAATTTCAACGTTACCAAATCAAGGTCACTCGTGTTAAAAAAGGAAAGACACCAGAAAGGGAACGTTTTAAATTGCCCGGCGAATTTATCCCGACTATAAAGCAAAATTCTATCAAGAACTTGGGTAAGCGTTTTGACAATACCCTGAAGGACTCTGTCACAATCCAGGAAACAAAGGACATCTTAGAAGTATGGTTAGACAACGTATACAAGTCTGGTTTACCCGGTCGATACAAGGCATGGATTTATCAGCATGTTATCCTGCCAAAGATATTGTGGCCGTTGTCCATCTACGATTTCACTACTTCTTACGTAGAACAGATAGAAAAAAAAGATCAACGCTCGTTTACGGAGATGGATTAGGTCTACCAAAATGTCTCAGCAGCGGTAATTCCAATACTCTTCAACTCCAATTTAAAAGCCTTGTAGAAGAATAGTCGCTAAAGTGGGAAGGGTGATACAATATAAGTTCTCCAAGGACCCAAAAGTGGCAGGAGCAAATATTGAAGTCTACACTTGGAGGAAATGGAACGCGGTAAAGGAGTTGAAATTGGCAGAAGAGAGTCTTCGCGAAAAAGTAGAACTGGGTGTACCGTTGCCACTGGTCATGCAGGGCTTGTTTTTTTCCCCACAGTTAGAATTGACAAAGCCGTAGGCAAAGAAAAACAAAGGATCTTACTGGACGAGATTCGCACAGTGGAAGAGGAAATGAGAGTAGCAAAGATGATTGAGTTAAAACAAAAAGGAGCGTGGACAAAATGGGAAACAATGATTCATAGGAAAGTTAAATGGTCTGAATTATGGCGTAACGAAATAGGCATGAATTTTGTAATCCGAGCAGTTTACGACCTTCTCCCAAGCCCAGTTAACCTACAACTATCGGAATCGCCCTTATGCCCCTTATGAGGTCAATTAGGGTCATTAAAACAAATACTTAGTAGCTTCAAATCAGCGCTGGCTGATGGTAGGTACAGATGGCGCCAAGATCAGATATTAAACGACATAGCAGAAGTTGTTAATACAGCCATCCGTACAAACACATTTAATTCAAACAGGAATGTTATAAATTTTATTAAAGCCGGCGTGAAACCTAACCCATAGAAAATGATTGTACACAATTGTCTATCGTGTGCAGTAGACTGGGATCTTAGGGTAGATATAGGCAAAAGATTAAACTTCCCATTTCACATCTTAAAAAAAGCCTATTGCGTTCAGACTTAGTCCTCTTTTCAAATAAGTTAAAGGAAATCATTATGTGGGAATTAACAGACTGTTATGAGGACAATGCAGAAGAAGCGAATGAACAGAAAAAAACGATACGACGAATTACTGAAAAATTGTAGAATGGAACGCAAGCTGCAAGCCAACTGAAGTAGGCACAAGGGGTTTTGTAGCAAAATCACTAGTCAGCGCCCTAACAGATATTGGGATAGTGGGAACAAAAAGATGAAAGGCTATCCAAACTAGTACTGAGACAGCAGAAAAAAACAGCTAAATGGTTATGGCTAAAACAAGCCAGTGCATGGATAAGCAATCAGGGGAAAAAAAAATCAAAGTTCGAGATAGATGGAAACAACGCGTTTCTTTTTGTAAATTATTTTACGCAGTGTAGTTTTATAAAGCTTTAACTGTATATTATTTTAATGTAAATAGTATAAAGATATGTCACAGTTTATAACTAATTATAAATAACGTATTTGGTTTGTAAGTATGTATAGTCAGAAAATTAGGTGTATTTTTTTTTTGTTTTTTTTTTTTACGTCTCCCAATATCAACTTATTTATCGAACTAATCAATTTTTATCTTTATTCATTATCATTATTTTAATTTTTATTTTTTCTTACTTGATGCTTAAATGCTGGTAGGGATATATTAACTGATTTCGATATTTTAGCATTTAGAATAAAGGCACAACATTGTAAAGTTCAAAAGAGTCAATTTTTCTTTTCGTTATCCCCCCCCCATTTTTGTTCTTTATTGCTTAGTAGTAATCTTTTGACTTCAATTTTATCTCTTTTTCCTTTTCTGTCACCAACTATGGGGCTATATGTGAATTAATAATTATTTGTGACTAATTCTTGTTAAACCACTTACTTACAAACATTGTTCACTCCGCTTTCCGCCTTTTTCTTTCGCGTAGCGATCAAAATCGTAAATTTTAATTTTAGTTGTTAATCTCACTCGTTAATTTTACCACGTTAATCGACAGATTTATTCGAATTTTCTATGTTTACT
Organism: Acanthosepion pharaonis; assembly: GCA_903632075.3. Classification (NCBI taxonomy): domain Eukaryota; kingdom Metazoa; phylum Mollusca; class Cephalopoda; order Sepiida; family Sepiidae; genus Acanthosepion; species Acanthosepion pharaonis. The sequence continues at coordinate 350,281 of CAHIKZ030003824.1, forward strand.
TGTTCAACTTATTTTAAACGACATTTATTTTTTATATTTATTTTCGTTTTAACAACGTAAATTTCTAATTATTTTAAGGTTTCATTTTTTTATTTCTTATTTTATCATTTTTCTTTTCTTTTATTATTTTTTTTTTCTTTACTAAGAGTAACTCTTAGTTGGGGAAATGAAACTTGGAAAAAGTAAAAAAAAAAAACGCGGAAAACACATAATTGCCTTCAGAGTATCCGACAAGTATCCACATGAAAAAAGAAAAAGTAAAAAATCCCCTCGTAAACAACTTAAATAGAGCTCACACCATTGCGATTGGCTGTTGGTCAAACTTCCAATCAAATGCGTGACAGAGGTATAGGGTTTGACTAATATAAGTCAGTGTCTGCAGGCTGTTAATTTAGATAGGGCGGTCATCAGAGACTTGGGGGGGTCGACTTGGTGAGGGGGAGTATGATGTTTGAAAGACCCGAAACTGCCTAATGACCCAATTCAGCGATTGTAAATTCTACATAGATACGCATCGAAACACGTTGTAATTGTGTAGCAATTTCGACATGTTTTCAGTGACTAGCCCATATATATATATATATATATATATATATATATAGTGATTTTCCAAGCCTAACTTAGATGTGGCACCAGGCCGAAATTAGGGGGCACCGAGTGAGGATCGAACTAACTGTTCAGTCGTATAGCTAGACGATTTTGCTAACCATTACACCGCCTCGAGGTGAGCTATATATATATATATGTGTGTGTGTGTGTGTGTGTGTGTGTGTGTGTGCGTGTGTGTGTGAGAGAGAGAGGAAAACTGTATCAGAAAGTTATCATTTCAACTTAGAGATAAATACATTCCTATTATTCAATATTGTTATAAAAACCTCGGATAATTCCATTAATATATCTTTAATCATTTCTAAGATACAACGGTTCATAGTTTAATCTAACAACTAGAAAAATTTTTTTGTTACACTCGGTATATATATATATATATATATATATATATATATATATATATATATATATATATATATATATATTGAATTCCATATCGCAATCATGGAAATCTACTGTATGTTTTCAACAGTCTTCCTTCTATCAGTCTATGGATATACACTCGAATATATGAATGTAATGAGAACGAAAATAGGGCCGTTTCGCTAGGAAAAAATCCATTTTGTCATAGATTTTCCTAACGTCTAGCCGATATAATTTGTTAAACTCTCAAATAACTACCTTCTCCATCTTTGTTATTGACTGTACCAATTCATGGAGGCGGGATTTGAAGCAAATTCATTGCAGATCTTTGAATATAGTTTTGGCATAGAAGTTGACGTAAACATTGACATCTTCTTTATGGGAAATAACTCAAATTAGCATCAGCGGAGGTATTGCACTTCTTCAACTGAAGACTTTAGTCACTATATCGTGGCCGTAGTGTAGCGGTTGGCGAATCGGAAAGTGAAATCAGCAAGCAGAGTTCTAATTCTGGCCGGATTTGTTACGTTTACTTTCGCCCAAAGTTACTTTGGGAAATGTATGAATTCATCCATTCATAGAGCTATTGTCTAAATAACAGGGTTTTTTGCCTTGCGATGACAACCAGTATATGAGAAGGAAAACTCCGAAATCAGCCTGAAGATAGACTGCATCAAGCTATATTGCTCACGATAAATATTATTGTTTATGGTTGCTATACATGCGGTTCACCTACGAGTATAATAGGTTACAGAACTTCTGACTTGACATCTAACCGCGCTCAGATCCACTGTTTGGTTTCTGTAAACGAGCGAATTTCTTACCGAATAGAAGAATTCAGTGAACCACCTCTGCTTTGCACGCATCTTCAGGTCAAACGCCATTTTGCCAATCTAACGCCCAGTCCTTATGTTTATCAAGTCAAAAATCATTATGGGCTATTGGCTATTATTCTTGATAGTTTCCAGAGGCGGATATGCAATATAATTGGCCCTGATCTGGCATCTCGTCTACAGTCACTTTGTCACAGACGCGCCGTCGCCTCTCTCTGTCTGTTCTACAAATACTTTCATGGCAATTGCTCCGAGGAGCTGCATTCGCTGGTTCCCAGACTTCATGAGTTCAAGCGCCCTACGAGGCTCGCATCCCGCTCTCACCCATTCACTGTCGAAACTCCTAAATGTAGCCGTCTCTTCTACTCCAATAGCTTCATGTCTCGCACCTCTCGCCTATTCCAGTTTCCCTGAGAGCTATAATCTTCAGCTATTCAAATGTAATGCCAATCGACATCTCCAGTTGCCTTGATCTATCCACTACCCTTCTCCTCATCCTTCCTTCTATCACTCCTATCTGATCTTGCTCCAAATTTTCTGTAACCCCTTGCGTCCTAGTGGCTTCCCGCCTTGCTTGGGGTAAAACGCTTAAAAAAGACAGAAAACCGACATCCATCTCTGATTTTGAGGGCCGACATAACAAAATAGGAGGCAGTCATTTCGGATCGACCCATTGGATAAACAGGCGCATCAAATTCAATAAGTTTTGTATTTGTGTCGTCTGTTCTTTGAAATAGGCGGAAATCAATGATGTGTATATATTTTTTTAATTCTGGAAGCAACGAGGCCAAATTCTGCTGTACTACTAATATAATCATTTCAAGCAATAGGGAACTGAGACATTTATTTGTTGTCCAACTACAAATGTTTTGTTTTTTTTCAGCTCTGATGGCTTTAGGCAAATTTTGGTAGAATGGGTCAGGCGGTGAACATTTACAAAAATCGATATTTTTGGTTTTTGAAGATTCGGTTTGCTTGCTGTTTTGCCAAAGCTTTTCGATAGGGAGAAGGTCAGAGTTATAATTCGATTTTCCAATCCTCTTTGACTTGCATGCCATATTCCTTACACCGCATCCATTGCTGACATTCTGTAGTTCTTCTCTTTTGCACAATTCAACTAATCAAATACTATATTTTATTTCACTATTTTATTGAGCTGAATTCAAAGTCCTACGTGTATTTGTTTCGAAATAAATCAATGGTAATGGGGTTAGCAAAACATTAAAAACTATTTAATATTCAATGCGACGGCCAGAAAAAAATAAAGCTAAAAATGAAGATACTGCCACTGAGACATTACTGAAAGATGATATCACAAGTTTTGTTTTTACCACAAATGAGAAATATTTTAAATGGATACAATCAAGTGGCATATTCTTTTTTTTGGTTCGACCAAGTATCCCATTTAAAAAAAAATTGATAGTTTTAGGGGCGTGGCCGAGAACATTCCAGTACTCTCTTATGCGAGAGGAGTTGTAGGCGCTGAAAAGTTAGCGTGTAAATCATGTTAATTTCTACATTTAGTCCGATTAATAGAATATTGCGATATTGGGTACCTCGACGTAGTGTAATGGTCAACAAGTTAGTCTGGTTGATCGAGGCTACTGTGGAGGGAATTTACTCTCCAGTAAGTGCCACATATTAATATTTTTGTTCCAAAAAGTGTGGTAAACGTAGTAAATAACCGCGAATGAATGGATTCACGCAAACACACACACACGTACGCGCGCGCGCGCAAACACACACACATGTATATATATATATATATATATATATATATATAGAATATGCATAAAAAATATATATAAATATACATATATATATGTGCATATATTATAAATTAATTGATTTAAAATATGTTTTTTCGCTACACAGTTCTAACCATGTTTCATATTTTAAATCAATTAATTTATTATATTGATGCTCTGTTAATTTACATTGAGCACTACTTTGTAAAAATAAAATATCTATAAGAACACCGGATTATATATCCTACTGTTCTTTCTTTATATATATATATATATATATATATATATATATATATATATATATATGTGTGTGTGTGTGTGTGTGTGTGTGTGTGTGTATATATATATATATTATAAATTAATTGATCTAAAATATGTTTTTTCGCTACACAGTAATAACCATGTTTCAAAAATGGAAGCTAAAACCTTCAAATTTAATTTTGTAATTAAATTAAAAACGTTAGTTCCATTTCATCCTCAAGCTAATTTTGGAGTAACTTATTTTTTAAATTTACTGAGTTTTAAAGGCACAGAAAATTCATAATTCACTGTTTCCAAGGATACAGAGAGATCCAATCATTCAGATGTCAGAATTCGTTGTAAAATACATCCCTACCCTACCTAAACATAACCCCTTTTTCGAACGTAACTAATAACTGATGCAACAAAAGTTAATAAAAACAAACACGCTACCAACCCTTGTCTGAATGAGAAATTACTGCGATTAAGCTTTGTATTTAATTTTTCTTGTGTTCAAATGTTTTCTTTTCTGGACACAAATGTGGAAACACTATCCGAAAGTTCTGCACATACCTGAGCGCTGACAGCTATTATTTTAGCCATTAGAAAGGACTGTTTATTTATTTATTTTTTTTTTGTATTTTTTTATCAATTAAACAAAATGCTTCCGGCATGAAACAGCCTGTTGCCTCTGAATGTTGACTTCAATGTTCACTTTTATATATATATATATATATTAAAAAGAAGAGAAGAGAGGTGCCGCTAACGTTTTTGGTTGTAATGTGGATTTATTTAGAAAAAATATTATGCTTTGTTTTACATAATTTTACGACTCGTGTTTCTGGTCTCGCGACCGTCTTCAGGTAAAAGTGGAGATTTTTACATATTATTAAAAATAATTAATTTTTCTTCATGTTCAATGTGAAATATTCTCGATATGAGACATTCTCTGTTTGTGTGTTGGTAATCCGAATTTCTTTCGAGAATTGTCAATGAAGAGTTCTGCGCGAAGGGTCATAAAACAATTAAGGTTGGTCCTTCGCGCAGAACTCTTCATTGACAAAATAATTGAAGTAGTTATGTTACATCTATTTGTTTTAAAAGAAGTATAGTCTATTAGTAATTAGAAGTAAGAATAATATTTTAAACTCATAGTTCAATACGACGTATTTATATAGAACAAATCTTTATGTATACAAGTACAAATTAAACAGCGAAACAAAAGTGCCGAAAAGCTTTTGTCGTTGATAAAGACAAGACAACATGCGTTGAACGGATGTCATCATTTGTTGAAAAGGACACCCCTACCCTACCTTGACCTCTTTTCGAAAGTAACTCATATTTTGATACAATAGTTGTCAGTGAAAATGAATATCCTACCACCTCTTGTTAAAATGATTGAATTTCCCCGTATCATTATAAACTAATATTATGAATGTATATGCTTATAAAACTCAGTAAATTTCAAAATAAGTTATTCCAAAATTCGGTTAAAAATGAAACTGGACTAGGAACTTTATTTTAATTCTATAATTGAATTAAAGTTTTTAGTTTCTGTTTTGAAACATGGTAATTCCTGTATAGCGATGGAACCATATTTTTAAATTAGGAAATTTATGATATTTATGCTCTTTAGATTTGCATTGAGCACAGTTTTTAAAAAAAAAAAAAAATTAATAAGAACACCGGATTATATATCTTACTGTTCTTTTCTTAATTATAATATATATATATATATATATATATATATATATATATATATATATATATATATATATCTATATATATATATATATATATATATATATAAATATATATAAATATATATAAACTAATATATATATATATATATATATATATATATATATATATATATATATATATTTTTTCATTACATTCATTAAACGGCCGATAATTAACACAACTAAGGAAGCATTACTGACTAAATACCGTTCCCTGCTATCAATTTTACACCGTTTAGCACTGAAGACGAGATTGTTAAATGTTATCTAAAAATAAAAGTGATGCCAATGTTAACCGGTCGAGCTTAGGACGTGACCACCGAAAAAGCATCCACTCCTCCACAAGCACTCCACACAGTTAATCTACTACGTCGGATTTAATACACGGAAATTCACCATCCAGAAACAACATCCTTGATTAGTGTTATAGAACTAACCGAACGCACACGGAACAATAAAAACTATGGACAATTTCGATTTAAAAATGCTACCTTAATTAAAAGAGAAAGCTTAGAGAATTCTATAACCATTATCAAGGATGTTGTACAAAGCAGGTATATACTCATTAGCATATGGGTTAAATGTTGTATCTACGTACATAAGATGATTTTTAATAACATACTTCACTTAATAAAAATTTCAAAGCAAGGCCAGAAAGAAGCCAGTTCTAAAACCTGTCGGCATTCAGCATTCATTGTTGATGGCAGCTGAGGTTATGGACTGGCCTTTGTCGCTTGTGGACAAATGTCATCTTTTCAGATGAAACTTTGAAATGTAGATGAGTATTTTTTGGACGTTTTTTACATTTTGGTGAAATTATATGCAGCCCGCTGACAAACATGGCGGCATTTCGCTTACGGATTTGAATTCATTTCAAAGCGATTTTTTTTTTTTTTTTGGTTCAGATGTGAGAAATAGAAAAATTCAGTTCAGAAAAATGAAAAAAAAACAAAAAAAAAAAAAACACAATGAGATAAAATCATACTGCCGGAAATATTCGCTCAGTATTCGCTGTCGGTAGAAGAAAATGTCTAGAAGCGTGCAAGTAAAGATTCGCTTCGTGATTTGAATGGTGGATGTCCCACAAGAGAAGATAGTAGAGCTGATTAATTCAATGCATGAAAGTCTATAAATTACAAACTCTGAATAATGGCAAGACCAGCATATTTCAATTATCATAATAAAATCTTTTAAAATTACGTTATGAATTAAACTCCCTTGTTTTCAAATATAATTGTCTACTTACTCTTGTAATTCCCTGATAGATAGATAGATAGATAGATAGATAGATATATAGATAGATAGATAGATAGATGTTGACCTCTTTTAAAAATCATTTCACGTCAAGTAAGGTGATAAAGCCACTATGACGCAATTGATTAATCTGAGTGGAGAAATTTAAGAGGAATAAATATTAAGGAGAGAAATCATTAAAATAATAGCATTCAAGATGACAGAAATATTTAACCTTTTGAAGAAAAAATTTGAAAGAGTTCAAGAAACGAGAAATCCGAGAGAAGAAACTGCCAGCATAGAACTTACGGTTATATCTAACAATTTCAACAGTAAAATGAGATCTAGTTACCAATCTAGTACTGCGCTTAAATTTTTAAAGTCGAGTTACCCGAGAGGAAATTTCATCAGAGTATAGCTGCCCACTCGTATTCGAGGATACACGCCCACTAGGATAGCTAGCCAATCCCTATTGCAGAGGCTCGCTCGGGCACATTTGTGTTTATTCAATACCCACAGAGCGCATGTTGTTTATACTGCAACTATGCTGAATAGACCTTAGTTACAGTTCCTGGGAAGGAGCGTGTTATCTAGCATGATCATCAATTTGAACAAGGTAAACCCTCAGCCACGATGACTTCGTGCTAGCAAAGCTATCGACAGCCTGGTTTTCACGCTGAGATCGACCAGTCATTCTCCGATAACATCAGGAAGTCTTCGCAAATCGACATCAGGAAGTCTCTTTCGCAAATCGACCACGGTGAGATTCGAACTCGTGGTCAGAATGCGAACGTTCTAACCAGTCGGCCACGTGCTCATCAGAGTAGTTATATCCGAAAAATACATATTTATTTAATCATTTCTCCTCAGCAAGGCGGTAATGCTACTGGTTACCAAAGGGCAACTAGAAGTGAAATAGAATGAAAAGACATTAGTGAAGAGAAAGGACAATAAACGACCAAGATTCAGGAATACAGAAGATAGAGATTGACGTTACATTAAATCTATCATAATAAAACTTAGGGATGCATTTCGCTAATTCAACAGTAAAAGGATGATACCTATTTGACAATCTTAAATTTATGTGGACAAGGTACAAAGAAGGATATCACATTAGAATAACTGCCATGAAAACATTTCTAAAAAAGACAGAAGGATGCCGTTAAATATGTATTTGCTTTTGAGCTGAAGACTATTATCGCGAATTACCGCCTGGAAGAAACTTAATTATTTTCCTTCCATTTAAAGAGAAAGGTTTGTTTGTTTAGCGACAAATGAACTTATATAATAATAATAATAATAATAATAATAATAATAATAATAATAATAATAATAATCTAACCTTAGGTCCCTGGGCGGGACCCGGAAAGAAATGTGTATACGCCAGATATCAAAGGAAATAATAATAATAATAATAATAATAATAATAATAATAATAATAATAATAATAATAATAATTAAATTATTGTTCTTATTCGCCACTTGAGGTTTGTCTTTTTTCTCTCCGCGCATTTTTTGCTACTATTGTTCCTTATCCTAATTTCTGCTGCCCAGATTCTAACTTTTTCAAATTTTCTCATCCCTTTCCAAGTAATTATCTAACGCCATCATCACGACATTAGATTGTTCACGGTCGTATTAAGTAATATTATTACGCGATTTATTCCAGTTATTTTTTTCATTTATTTGGTAATAAATTGGTTGAAGATAAAACAATAAAAGATGGGCTAATCATCGATCCATCGTGACCTTTTGTTACAAGCATAGAGCAAAAAGAAGAGAAAAGTAATCGACTATGAACCATTGATATTTGAACTCTCTAGACTTTAGAAGACGAAAAAGGCCGCAGTCATACCAGCGACCATTTTTGCACTCGGTAAAGCAACATATTTATGCTCAGAATTATATCAGAAAGAGCAATATAGATGCAAAAGGACGTGTTACTGTGATTTATAGATTATGAAAAGGTGTTCGATAAAGTACGCCACAAATAACTTTTAGAACTGCTTAGTAAACTTAACATATTTGGGAAGTGGTGAGGGGTCCACCCCTTTTTATACAAATGGACTCACCCAGTGTATACTTATACTGCCAGTGAAGACCCGAGAGAGCAAGACCGAAGAGTCGAGTCCAGAGTGGCAGAGTAAAAGGTTGTAGGTAACCGGAAGAGTGAGGGGTGAGGTAACAGCGTTGTAGGAGTCACAGTGAGCGAGCACGTAGACTCAGTAAGAAGTCATACAGCGATACTTCAATACCAAAGACTGTATATATATTTTGCTACTAACCCGTATTCCTGGAAATACTAACCTGCTTTACCAGTTTGTATTATTACGTTAATACATTATTTTCATATATTCATTCCTGCCGTTTGTTATTTATTGGTACCGGATTTCAACCCGGAATCCACAACAGGAAGGATATTAGAATAATCAAGAACCAGGATTCATTATTAGCGAAAACATAAGATATGCAGATGATACAGTGTCGATAGCAGACACAGAGAGAAAACTACAAAACCTAATACAGAGCATAGTGAAGGAAAGCAAGTAGAAAAGACACAGCATCAACTGCAAGACGACATAATGCGTGTCTGTTAACAAAAAGGATGGGCTCAGAATACGAATTACATGCTGGATATACCAAAATCAAGCAAGTACAAAATTTTAAATATATGGGAAGTGTTTTAACAGAGGACGGAATGTGCACCACTGAAATCCGAAGTCGTCTTTTGATAGCCAAATATATATTTCAAAATCTAAGCAGAGCATTAAGAAACGCAATTTAGTTAGAAACAAAGAAAACAGTAGTTAATTATTAGGTTACAGAAAAGAGTAGGTACTTATTGGGTGATATCAGAAGTCATATATGGAAGCAAATGCTGGATAATCGCCTTAACAATGAAGAAGGGACATAAAGCAACAGACATTTGGTTCTACAAAAGGATGCTGACAATACCATAAACCGAACATGTGAGCAACGACGAAGATTTAGATAAAAAAGGAAAACCAAAAGGTAACTTATAATTAACATCAAGAAGAGACGGTTGAAATTTCAAGTGCACACAATAAGGAAAGAGGTTTTAGAAAATTCTGATAGTCACAAGACATTGAAAGCAAGAAGGACAGATTGAAAGCAAGAAGGACAGATGAAAACAATGCGTCACCGACTTAGTGAGCTTGAGTAAATGGATGGCGGAACAAGATTTAAGAGAAATAACAAAAAGACAACATTTATTAAGAGCTAAGAAGGATAAGAAATTGTGGAGTGCCATGAACGCGTACGCCCTGGAGGGTCACAGCACAAAAAGAAGAAAGAACGTGACTAACAGGATAGAAACATGGATAAAGAAAATTCCCATTGTTTCCTCTTCCTCTGTTCATTAATCTGTCCTGTGAGTATTAGGTTCTCCAAGACCTCTTTCCTCATTACGTTTCACAGAAATTTCAACTGCCCCTTCCTGATGTTAAGTATAAGTTTTCTTTTTTGTTTCTATTCTCTCCAAAACTACGTCGTTGCTCACATATTCGTCCCATCCTCAGCATCCTTCTGTAGAATCACATATCTGCTGCTTCCAGTCTCTTCTCCATCTTTGAGAAGATTGTCCAACATTCTTTGCCATACAGGAAGACAGATATCACCTAACAATTCAATACTCTTTTCTGTGTTTCTAACGAATTTCTTCTATCTCTACCCACGTATAAATTATGCGTTGTCATTTTCTTTATTAGTAAGAAGACACACATGTCATTAATAATAAATTCTTTGCAATACCAAGACACTGCAGTTAATTTCTATTAGGCTGATTAAGTCAGCACAGTAGAACATTAAATACACTCAATTTCGTTTTCTTTATATTTTATTAGAAAAAAATTCTTTTATCTCTAATAAAGAGAACTGTTCTTCATCCGACAAGATGTGCAATGACCGATTAATAGGGAAGCCATTATTGTTCCCCAATTAAATGCTCGTACCTGGCAGTCACGTACTTCCTCATCTGTCGTGCACAATTCCAGTGGCTGCGTTTGCTTTCTGTTCTTAATTATCTTTAAGAGACATCCGTAGCGCGGAAAAAACAAACGTAATTGCATTTTCTTCTTTGCGCTGTGTTTTATTGAAATAGTCTAAAGGATGCCTTGATGGTGAAAAACACTCATTGGTGGCAATTTACGTTGAGATGCGCGTGTGATTTTTGTTTTGCTTCGTTAGTTTTCTAGTATCAAAGTAATTCCTACCAAAAAATTCTTATTCTGTGTGTGTCAGGTTACTTCAGGGCATTGCCGATCATAGCTCTCCACACGTTCCTGTCTTTTGTAGCATTTATTAAATTTTGACATTTTGTTATCTCTTGTTCTGCACAAGCATCTACATCAATTCATTTTTCTTATTCTTCTATGTGCTATATCACTTCAGTGTTTTAGCGATAATAGCTCTCCACAATTTCCTGTATTTTATAGCACTTAGTAAATATTATCGTTTTGATATCTCTTCTGTACTGTAAACCATCAACACAAGTTCCGTATTCTTACTCTTCTATATGCCGTATCCCTTCAGGTCGTTAGCGATCATTGCTCTCCACAATTTCCTATATTTTGTAGAACTTAGTAAATTTTGTCGTTTTGATATATTTTCTTTTCTGAAAACCATCTACACCAGTTCATTGTTCTTATTCTTCTGTGTGTTGTATCACTTCAGGACGTTAGCGATCATGGTTCTCCATGATTTCCCCTTTTTTATAGCACTAAGTACATTTTGTGTTTTTTATATCACTTCTGTACTGTAAACCGTCTACACAAGTACAGTATTCTTACTCTTCTATATGTCATATCCCTTCAGGTCGTTAGCGATCATGGCTCTCCACAATTTCCTGTATTTTGTAACACTTAATAAATTTTGTCTTTTTGATATCTCTTCTGTACTGTAAACCATCGACACAGGTTCAGTTTTCTTATTTTTCTAGATGTTGTGTCCCTTCGGGACGTTGACAATCATGGCTCTCCACAATTTCCTGTATTTTATAGCACTTAGTAATTTTTTTTCTTTTTGAGATATTTTCTTTTCTGCAAACCATCTACACAAGCTCATTGTTTTCTTCTTCTGTGTGTTGTATCACTTCAGGACGTTAGCGATCATGGCTCTCCACAATTTCCTCTTTTTTGTAGCACTAATAAATTTTCTTTTTGCTGTATCCTCTAGACTTTGTTCCAACACCTATTTATACAAGGTGGTTAGGTAAATTATGCACTGTTTTCCTCCCCCTCTTGCCTTTAATATATCCTTTCAGTGTCAAATTTTATAATCCGTCTTTTCTTATTATGTGTCCTAGAATTATTAACTGTCTCTGTCAGATGTTATATGTGTGTCACTTTTGTTTTCATTTCTTTAAAAATTCGTCGTTGTTCACGTGTTCAGACCATGTTATTCTCAGCATCCTTCTTTAGAACCAGATGCTTCAAGTCCCTTCTTCATCTGTGAGGAGATTGTTCAGCATTCACTCCCATATATGAGGATTGATACGACGCAGCAGTTCAGTACTCTTTTCTTTGTTTCTAGTGAAATACAATGCAAAATTCTTTGTTTCAGTCAGTTGGGTGATTATGGCACGTATGGTATTTTTGAGATTTTCGTAACTCTAAGACGGCATATAAAATATGTCACTGATTTCTTTTCCATCTCATTGGGGTTGATATTATGATTTTCTATGGCTCTAGTTCTCTAGAGTTCGTATTTTCCTTCCAGGGTTAAGGATGTAAAAAATGAAGTTTGTAAAATCTATCAAATTTTTTGAAGAATTAAACGCCTCTAGCAGAAATTTAGTACATCTACAGTGTTCAGCTTCTGTAGAATATTTTACGTGATACTATGGATGACAAGTTTTTTTTTTATTTCCCTAAAGCTACTGGAAATATCAATGCGCAGAAATAAATTAATAAAATAAATACGGTGACTAACATTTCATTGCATAAAATAAAAAAGAAAAAACACGAGACAACAATCTGTTTCTCTTATTCAGAGGATCACGAGTAAGATTTATGAAATAAATAATTTGAGATTACTATTTATGCTAATCATTGTATCTCTGAGGAGGGCAAAAATTTAAGTTTCTTGTGGGAAATATTCACATTTTTTTCATTCATATATATATATATATATATATATTATAGTATATATATATATATATATATATATATTATAGTAATATATATATTATATATATATATATATATATATATATATATATATATATATATATATATATATATTTGTATGTATGTATGTATGCATGTATGTATTATCGTAAAAAAAGAACAGTAACATATCTAATCCGGTGTTCTTATTTATATTTTGTGCTCAATGTTAATTTACAGAGCATAAATATTATAGTTTTAAATCAGTTAATTTATGATTCCTTCGCTACACACGAATTACCATGTTTCAAAAAACGAAGGTAAAAACTTCAAATTTAAATATATAATTAAATTAAAAGCATTAGTTCTTTTTCATCTTCAAGCGAATTTTGGAATAACTTATTTTTACATGTTTGTATGTGTTTTAAACCTGTATAATCCTTTGCTTGAATATAGGGCCACGTCCTCTCCAAGATATATGCTGCTGTAGTCTCTAGAGAAAGTAGTTCTTATAGACAGAATTCTTTAGCCCATGATCAAGCGGTTTTGATTGCAGAGAGGCCAGTCTTCCCTGCAATTAAAAGCCGAAACTAGGAGAGAGAAAGAGAGAAAAGATGGATACATACGTTTCAAAGAGTGCAAACATCCTCAGATGAATTTGAACCCGACGCACTAATTTTGAATTCAGAGTTGACTCCTCGTACACCGGTTGCCACCCAAGACCATAGAACTCAGCTATTTACCCATTGCTGGGCTGGGAAGCAGATGTTTCATACCTTTCCCTAGGGCATAAGCACGTAAGTGAATGTAATGGATCCGACTAGAATTCGAACTCGGCTCTCCGATTTCGATTCTGTTTAAAAAATGGAGAAGGTGTGTGAACCAGGCGATGGTTCTTGTGTATGAACATAGAAGCTACAACGTATGCAAAGATAATATTAACATATATAAAAAAATATATATACTTTTCCATATGGACACCATTATTGATTAAGCATTATTGAGGTTATCTTCGTTTCGTGTATGGATAACAGTACATAGGTTTAATCTTTCCAATACCATTAGCCTTCTCAATACCATTAGCCTTCTCAATACTATTCGAATCACTGGAAAACCATTTGAGTTATTTAGCTAGAAAGACAAGTTAAAAGCGTTTTATATCAGCTCCACTGTCTTCAAAACTGAGGAATAGTGAAAAGAAAAATCATTCGGACCTTCAGTAATGGTACCAACATTCATATTCTTGTATTCCTTTAAATATAGTTGTGGTTCGCGCTACATAGGGCAGTGACACCATGTTGGGAAGCAAAGAAAAGGAAGAAAAGAAGGGAAAGAAATGAAATTTTTATAGTGACAAATGGTAAAAGGTTTCATTGCCATTGTCGAAAATTTTAAATAATTAACTGTGTCACGGTGGCGGACTTATATTATCGGGAATAGATAACAGCCACTTGGTGCTGGCGAAAATCTAATTGACAAATTCCAGATCGGCTAGCTAAACTCCGGGACAGAATAGATAAACATTTAACTGTGTCACGGGACTGTCGACCCCCCACGAGCTAAAGAAAACAAAGGAAAATAGGTTAAGTCTTTTTCGAGGGAAAGATATCGTTAGACAAGGTCTGGGTTTTGTTAGAATGTAGCGATAAGAGCGAAACAATATTATCGGAAGGGTTGGCCGTAATTGCTGGACGACCACCCATTCTGATAATTGGCGAAAATCTGACCGACGATGTCCAGATGAGAACTGAGGTTATCACACTACTGGTCGCATTGTTCTGTTGGCGGCCAGAGAAGAAGAGAGAATAGAAAAGAAAAGAAGGAAAGGAAATGGAAAAAAAAAAGAAAAAAGAGGAGATAATTCTTTTTTTCTTTGAGCAAGATATTTTTTTTAAGAAACAAGGCTAGTCTGGTCACGCCTACACTGTTGATCGGCCATTGGATGAATGTTAACAAGAGCCAGGCGGAGGTGATCATGTGATGCAGGGGAGGAGGCCTGCCACTACTCCTTCAAGGGGATAGGTATAAGATGTTACTGCGAAGAAGTGGGGGGATCGTTGACGCCCTCTAAAGGTGGGGGTAGGAGAGGACTTCCAAAAATGGAAATAATAAGTTTTTCCTGACCGAAAGCAAGAGAGGGGGATTGTGGATTTGGAGTTGTCAAGGAACCTCAAACCCCAACAAGGCCCACCCCGGTTTTGGTCGGCGTTCATATAAGCAAAGTCGCAGCGAGCGAAAATCAGAGTCTCCGAGAGAGTTTCCCAGTTCAGTCCAGTTTGGATCAACTTCCAGTTCGCAGTTGAAGTGGGTCCCGCCTCGCATCAGCTGACTTGAAAGATTCGCGCAACTTCCGAACTCACCTTCAATCCAAGAACAATTTATTTTTGAAGAGCGACTTAGATCCATACCACCAAAATAAGTTTTACGACTATCGCCTGAAGACACACCAAGAACCAATTTCTTAAAGAACAGACAACTTAAGATGTTAAAACTCACCTAACAAAAACAACGTGTCACAATCCATATAACGGGTCGGGAGATAGACGCAGTCCTATGTATCCAGCAACCAGATATAAAGTATTGTTATCCCTTTTTTTCATACCTTGAACTTTTGAGTTATTATTTTATTTTATTTTACACATATTTGTAATATACCACCCTCATTTGAACTCAACTTGCATTACGGCCCCAACGACTGATTGATTTCGTCTGCCTAAGATCAATTCACAACGTGGGTAGGCGGACTGGAGATCAACGCAGTTACTTTGGTAACCAGACGTTGGAAGCGAGTTGGGAACGACGAGGCTGATATCGGATCTGACCAGATTCCCATCCGAATCACCAAAAGGTTAGAACGTCACATTTGGGTGCCGCGACCAATACCAAGCCAGTTGGTCGTCACAGGATGGGACAATACGACTGACGCAGACAGGCGGACGTCACGTTTGGAGCGGCGACACCCGAACGAAGCAGCGAGGAGCGAGCCAAGGCTGTAGGGACGTCACAGGGCTAATGAATCAATAGTTGGATGCCAGAATAAAGCAACACGTTCCAACGAAAATCTGCAATCTTAAGTACACTCCTTAAGATATTCTGACCAATACATACGGGTCTTCCATCGCAGAACACCTAATAAATAGCCATAATTGTTCTACTAATTTCAGTGTGGACTCATTTACTATTATTAGTAAGTTCCACTCGAATTACCATTTGAGATTGTTGGAGTCCATTTATATTTTGTGGTTGAAGGCCTCTCTGTGTAAACTGAAGGACTTCGTACTGGGCCTCTATTTTCCATCTAAGCATTTTTTTTCAATACATATTGTCCATCTTTTATAGTGATAATTCTGTTTAATTTATTAACCTCGATTTAGGACTGTTGAGCAGGGTTCGAAACCGGTTAGCTAGCCCGTTTTTCAATTTTACTTTTTATCGATTATCATCATGAGTTGTAATAAAAATAATTTTTGTCTTTTTATGGCAGTCATAAAGTTTTGTGCCACAAAAAACATATATATATATATATATATATATATATATATATATAAGTGAACCTTAAAGTCAACACTGAGAGGGAACATGCTGTTTCATGCTGGACGCAATCTTCAGGCTGCCTGAAGATTGCGTCTAGCATGAAACAGCCTGTAGCCTCTGAGTGTTGACTTTTATATTTAGACACGCTCTATCTCTGATATTGAGCACTTTATCTCATAAATATAGCACATCTTAAGACTATATTTCTTCATATATATATATATATATTTATTAAAGACATTTTTTATGTTTAACGTTGTTATTTATAGACACAAGTATTTAAGCAAATGCTCTGTTTATGATAAACAGTATTAAATAACATTTACCGGCCTGAATGGAAGATTGAAGTTTATAAACAGTAAATTCGACCTTGTCTACCGTAAGGTTCTTTGGGGCCGAGCGGTCAAGGCACGTCAGCGTATATGACGGTTCCGTATAAGATGCAGGTTCGAATCCTGTCAAAGAACGAATATTTTCTATGAAAATTTCTCGGACATTCAGGCCGGTAAATGTTATTTAATACTGTTTATCATAAACAGAGCATTTGCTTAAATACTTGTGTCTATAAATAACAACGTTAAACATAAAAAATGTCTTTAATAAATAAATTGTCGGACCTTGTCCATTTCTTAACATATATATATATACATGCCAACTCGTCTTCGAGTACTGCCATTACTATATATGTATTTAGAGAATACTGATGTGCTGAACGAATGTGGCTCTTTAGCCCACGTAGGACCTACATACTCTGGCACAAACAGGGCACTTGAGAGGTCCAACAGCTGGTGGTACGTTATCGTGCAATTTTAAAATGTTACATAAAACCGCTTCTGGGCCCGTATACCTTAACGCAAATGTCACATTTCCGTTGCTGGACGTCTTCAGCTTTATAGTCAATTGCCACTCTCCATCAGTGAGCTCTCATTGTTATTATGTTAACATCATGATGGGGGAGACAAAGGAGCTTAGCGTGGAATTTATGCAGAGAATTGTTGACATCCAGAAATCAGGAAATATTTACAGTTCTATTTCAAACAAGTTAGCTATCTTTAGATCTACGGTACAGTCGAAGTTTAAACAGTTTGGCACGACAGAGAATTTGCTTGCGTGTGGAAGAAAACCCAAATTGTCACGGAGAACTGCAAGAAAATTGTGTCGCGAGGTTAATATATACCCAAGAGTTGTTCTGAAAGATTGCCAAAAGTTTGGATACAATGGGTATCAGCGTAAATACTCGCACAATAAAAGGTTGTTTAAATAGAAATGGGTTGTATGGAAACTGACCACGACGAACCCCTCTTCACAAACCATGTCAAATTCTCCGTTTAATTTGGCCAAAATGTTCTTGGTCAAAGAAAATTGCTTTTGCTGAAACAAAAATTGAGCTTTTCAGACATAATGATGGTCAATGAAAATGCTTGATTTTGAACCTCTACAAAAAAATTACCCGTACAACCCCTATATTTTGCATTAAAAAACTGATCCTAAAACCTCGTAGTATATTAGAGTACATAGGGTATAATATGAATTTGTTACCCATATTCACATTTATTTAATCTTGCCGATTAACTTTGATAGCTAATTCTCTCTATGGATTAAGACAATTTCTTCATTGATAAATGATATTTGGTTTCATTAAACAAAAATCTATTTGATTAAACCACGATGTTTGCAATATTTTATTGCATATTTACTGTAGTAAATCTTTGCACCTAGCATTCATGTTGTGTATGTATAATGTCAGTTGTCAGGAATTTCTGCCAGTATTAGTGTTGTGTATGATACACCTAATTTACATAAGCGGACTACCGACCATATAAATATGGGTTGGTACCGGAAGACGGGGAAGATAGTAGAGATTAAGAAATTGAATCTAGAGACTCTGCCCGACTGCGATTTAGTCAACCCATTATGCAGGAACAGTCTTCCCAAGAATATACCAAACTAACTGTAAATATTGTGTACCTATTATTTGTTTCAATACATTTTGTTAACGTACATTTTGTGTTGTATTATTCCATGCTTATTTAAGCTTCAACAATTAGCGAAAGGGGAGCTGCGATGTAACGGATATCAACTCAGAATGAGAAATACATCCATTTACGCGCCAATGCTTCTTACAGGTTGAATAAAAAAAACAGACTGGTCTCTATAACCTTGGTTGGCCACCAGTCTACCGTAGAAACGACAACATATTGCTGGAAATCTCTTCTGTCTTGGCAGTCATGAATCGAAAGTGATCTGATTGGTCAAGCGTGTATCACATATAACCCTTAACTGGCTGTTTATTGAAATAACAGACATATTAAATAACTCATTTGAAATTTTTGATTGGAGGTAAGATGCAATATTTGGTTGGAGGTAAAATGTAATGTTTGGTTGGGGGCGAGATAATTTTAGCATAGTTTGTAAATCTTTGGAAACAGAGGTACACATCCATATCAAGTTAGGGCGATTACAACACGAGAAGGCGTAAGTGAATAACAAGAATAAACCAATTTCCAGTCCATTTTGAAACTTAATTATAATGTGGGAATATCGTTCGCACTCACTTTGATAATAATAATAATAATAAGGTAAACCTGTCCAGCCATACTCTGTAATTGCTTGCGTGGTGTTTAAGCTGATATGAAACCTTGCATTGTCATGATGCAAATGCACGTCACTCAGCTTCAAATGTGAACTTACTCGAAGAATCCTTGTTCTGAGATTTAATAATGAGCTCACCTTGGAAACGGAATTGAGAGCAATGCTATTGTGCATTATCTCATAGTAATTCTAAAACTTTTAAATTTCAATTAGAACAGAGGTTAATTTTTAAATAACACCCAGACAATAATTTAAGTATAATATATATATATATATATATATATATATATATATATATATATATATATGTATGTGTGTGTGTGTGTGTGTATAGGTAGTATATCTTCATTCAAACTTGTTATATTGAATAATATAGACAAATTTTGTCTACTTATCTTGATATTGATCCTTTCTAGTTTTCTGATCAGTTCCTTGATGTTCAAATGAAATTCATCGAGGAAGACGAGGTACTTTGTTTTGACTCAAGTACATTCGAAATTTTCTAAGATAATTTTCAAAATTCTGAAATAACTATAACAGTTCGACCGTTTCTTTAGAAGTCACTTTGAAAATGGAATTTTATCGCAGTTAAAGTAGCAAGTTTGTTTTGTAATTTAGCCCTGAAGATTATTTTACAAAAAGATCAAAGTACTTGGGTTAAAATAAACTACGCCGTCTTCCTTGATGAATTTAATCGCAATATCAAGAAACTGATTAGAAAACAGGAAAGAATAAGTATAAAAATATGTAGAAGTAATATATCTATATCTATCTATCTATATATATATATATATATATCTATATATATATATATATATATATATATATATATATATGGATTATCACGCATATACGCCCAGTGCCACAGAGTTCATATATATTTATGTATGCATGAGCTGCAATGCGTGAACGTGTATGTGTGTGTGTATGTATGTATGTATGTATATTTTTATGTATGTATGTATGTATGTATGTATGTATGTATGTATGTATGTATGTATACCTGCGTACGTATGGATGGCGTTTCGGACGACTATTTCCCCTCCCACTACCATAAAATACACCGAGAAACGCAACCATATATAAATCCAAAATTTCAAAATTAATCAGTTTGTTTGAAGATCGCAAATAGCGTGAAACCCAGGGTCACAAACTCATATCAGTCCAACTAAATATATATATATATATATATATATATATACTATAGAGATTATAATAAAAACATCGCTACACAAAAGCTTTCATATTTCAATTCAATGGTTTCAGGCGATGGTAACTGGTGATTAAATGATTTTTAAGGAAATGTAATAACAAATTCTTATATCTTTTCCGAAAGTTAAAGGGGGCATAAGGTCAGAATTTATATATATATATATATATATATATATATATATATATATATATATATATATATATATATATATAGCATGGCTAATGCTAACTTCCAGGAAAGTAACATTACGACTTCTCAGCTAACGTTTTCTGTAGCCTCGGAGTGGAAACAATATACTGAATCAACTACTAGGTCTGCTGGTCGGGTTCTTGGTTCACTGTGTTGTTCCAGATAATTTTTCAAGCCAGAATCTATCTTAAACATTTATAAATCTAACATCCATCATGCATTAAATATTGCTGACATATTTTGGGGGGCATTTCTGCTATATACAAAGAATAATCTGCAACGATTTTAATCTTTATCTGGCATCCGGTGTAACGTAGCTTCCCTCTGCCTTTTCTATAAATGTTTTCATGCTAATTGTTCAAAAGATTTTTAATCTATGGTACCTAGATTTTATGAATTTAAGCGCAATAGTCGATTGGCAATAAGGTATCATCATTTTACATTTGAAATAGTTAGATGTAACCCTAAGTTGCGCAAATTGTTTCCTCCACTCGAATTCTCGCTTGTGGAACTCTCTCACGGCTTCAGGGTTTCATCTTCAAAGATTTAATGCAATGTCAATTATTATCGTCTTTCTTCTTAATTCGTGTTCTTTTATTTCCCCCCTGTTTAATAATGCTATTTTTCTTATTTTCATTCACACTAAGTAACTCCTTGCATCATAGTGTCTGCATTGCATTGCTCTAGCTGGAATCATTATATATATATATATATATATATATATATATATATATGTGGGGGGTACGTGAAACACATTTATATACATGTAAGTGTGATTAGTTCAGAAGTAGTATTCAAATACATGCACAAACACACACCTCAATCAACTCTCTCTCTCTCTACATATATATATATATATATATATATATATATATATATATATATATATATATATATATATATATATATATATATATATATACATACATACATACATATGTATATATACATACATAATATGTTATAAAATCTCTACAAAGATAGCCATTTTATTTCAACACTTTGGTGTCGTATGAAGTGATGGTGTTGACTGTAGAATAAAGAATTTTAAAAGGTTCAAATCGACCAAACACCTCTCGATAGGGGAAACACTGTTACAGAAGCTGCAGTGATCAATCAAAATACAAGCATATGAGAATTCAAAAAACTTGACAACGGACCTTGATTATAAATATCAATGCCTTAATGTTAATGTTAGAGTAAAATAAAAATCTTTCTAATTAATATTAAATTTTACTATAAAATTGAAAATAAAAAATTACCAATTTTACATTTTAAATTTAATCTGTATTAAGTTTAAAATATTATAAAATTATTTAAAGAAGAAACTGAGGAAAAAATACATATATTTTATTATTTATTTTGTTTTAATTGAAAGACCAAAATCTCAGTTAGAATAAACGTTAATCTAAAGGGGATGTAAAACTTTGTTACAACTTAAATATATTTGAAGTTGTGATATGGGCAGGGGAGGATAAAATCTCACAAAAGACAATATATACACAATCAGATTATAATACACAAACACGTAGACATATTTAGATATATAAACATGCAAAAACATGAACGAAACAGGAAATAGATTTCCACGACCCTAAAAAAAACAGACAATATATGCATACAATGAAAGGCAATGTATAAGCAATCATACACACCTATATTGATAAAGACACACATATACACACCTACAAAGATTCAAGTTTCAAAGTGTTAGTAAACGAATTCAAACAGACTATGAAAATATTACTTCCATGGGCAAAGATATATAGATAAAAAGAGGGATCAATAGATAAAATTTAAGAGGAGTAGAATAGAAAAACAAATATGCTGCAATGAACAACGCAATAACATATAAAGAAATGAACAGAAAAAATACTTATATACGCATACACACAGATAGAAAACACCAAATTCAAATGTCCAGGCAAAATGTAATACTTAAAGTACAATAAAACCATCCAATATATATAAAAAAAGAAAACACATAAACACACAAATATATATAAATATCTCATATATACCTATACAGGTATGAGTACACATACACTAGTACAAATATATATCAATATATATATAAATACATACATACGTATGTGTACACACAATCATCGCTACAATTAGATACATACATAATTATACATACCCACATACATACACACACATATATATATATATATATATATATATATATATATATATATATATATATATATATATGCACATATACATACATACGCACCTACGCATGCATGGTAATGATGTATTTATGGGTGAAAGTGCTCAATATCAAGGATAAAGAGTTTGCAAATATACAATTGACAATGAGATCAACTCAGAATGGTGACAGTTTATTTCCGGCCCTATATTTATACACAACACGCCCACACATACACATTCATATATATATATATATATATATATATATATATATATATATATGATATATATGAATGTATATATATATATATATATATATATATGTGTGTGTGTGTGTGTGTGTGTGTGTGTAACTGATATACACTGAATACACAAACACACACGCACACACACACACACATATTTGTGATAAAAAAAAATATATATATGGTTTAAAGTGCACAATATTAGTGTTATAGTGTATAATCATATATGAAATATACGTGGTATTTTTTGTTATATGTTTATGTAAAATTAAAATTTACCTATTTTCACTTTAATCCGAGTTTCACGGAGAATATCCACTCTTCAGGAAATTTGATTGTAAATCTTTACCTGAAGAGCGGATATAATATACGTGAAACACTGAGTAAAGTAAAATCTTTAATCTTACATATCACTTGGAATGCTTTATCTCATGCTACTATGCACTCTAATTACAGAAACTGTTTGATTTAAGATGTTATCTCCCAGAAATATGTTATTCGAACTTTTCTTTTAGCGTAACAATTTTTGTTTCACTCACACACACACACACACACATATATATTTTTTGTTTAAACTTATGTAAACATGATATACGCATGTGCAGATATATACTTACCTATATATGTAAGAGTGAATGTGTTTTTTTCACATATATACCTGAATACTCAGAAGTGTATATTTGTTTTCTTTCAATGTGTACCTGTGAGTGTGCGTTCCTTGGAAATATTACTCTTATCGTCCTAATTCTAAGAACGGGGTTCATTATTTTACTACTTTCATATAATTGCGTAAACAGCCCCGGGGGAAAGAGTCTTGAACACATTACGTGGTTCTACATGGATCATATATAGGTTGGCATAGGTTATTTCCGGATTACTTTCCTCGACTCCAAGTTGTTCTTTATATTTTTCTTTAAAAACCTATCTATGGATTGGAGAAGTGTTACATAACCCGATATCTTTTTCCTTCATGTCTTTTGGCAGTCGTTTGCGGAACTTAAAACATTCTCTCCCTATCGGCAGTGGAAACCAATTTTTTCTTTTTTTGTTTCATTCGCCATGTTTCTTTTTCATTCAACATAACTCATTCCGATCAGCCATGTTTCTAGAAAGCTGGAATTGGATGAAATCATGTTGTATCAACAAATGCATCGACTTATTTATACAAACACGATAGCAATTGATCCTAAGAATTCTATCGGCTTTCTAACGAAGACATTTCTTGTTTCCGACAGAAGATAGTGGATATGAATGATGCAATTTTATCCATTAAAATTCCTTGCGATGTGAATTCAGGTAATATCGATAGGTGTGCAAATTAGAAACTTTTAAAAAAAGCACCTTAATTATTAAGTATTTAACAGTATAGAAATAACGTAATTGAAAAGGAATTTCTTTTTTGTTGTTCCAAAAGAAAATGAATTTTGAAAGTAGTGATACACATATTAACATCAGTTATTGATAACTTATATTTAAAAATGCCCGTTATTAATTTTAGGGTTATAAATATTTAAAATACTGTATTAATTTAAATATTTTAAATATCCTGTATTAATTATAGATTTGTAGTTAAAGAATGAGATATAAATTTTTTATATAAAAAGAGGAAATACATTGAAATTACTTTTAAACTTCACCAATACCTGAATTATTTTACAGTCAACGTGAAACAAAAGACTCGTAAAATATTTCAACATGCAGCTACCAATCCGATCATAACTACAATTGAAAAGAATTTATCTAAGAATAATATAAAATTAGTTACAAATACTGCTAAATCAATAAAAGGCTTAATACAAAAAAATAAACTTAAACTCAAAAGGAATTTACACTATTAAATATAATAATTGTCACAAGGAATACACAGGAGAAACCTCTAGAAATTAAAAAAAGGTCATATGAACAGAAATGGGTTTTTATAAAATTACACTTTCAATACATTAATTGTCCACCGTAGTGAATCTGTCCAAAATTTCGATTTAAAAATGTAATTTAATTAAAAGAGAAGGAAATTTACTGAGGTAAAAACGTATAGAAATTGGTTTGATCGTCAGATCAACCACAGTAAGTTTACGCAACGGTTCTTACAATCTTTCACCTTTCTCGGCAGATCTATCTATCTATCTATCTATCTATCTATCTATCTATCTATCTATCTATCTCTCTCTCTCTCTCTCTCTCTCTATATATATATATATATATATATATATATATATATATATACAGAGTGGTCTGAGAATCTTGTCACCCATATTTATTGGGTGATCGTAGCACACGTACCTCCACCTCTGTGTCCCTTCGCGTTGACGGTTATCCTGTCCTCGGTTTGTCCTCAGTTGATCGTGTGTGGAACAGTTTATGTTCCCACCGCAGTATCGTCGTCTTCGAAGGAATTGGTTTGCCGAATCTTGCTGTGAAGTTATGTCGCACATCCTTATGCGCATGTGTCCATACACTTGCAAGCAGCCTCTCTTAAAAACTGTTGAAGCTCATGTCAGACATCTGTAATAGAAAATTAAATTATCTAGGGGTAGCAAATGGAAGCGTATTATATAAATGCTTGCTGCAAGATCGATCGTTCGAAGAAGGGACCCCGAAAGCCACTTCAATATACGGATGACGTTAATTTAAGGAAAACTTAAATCTTAAATCTAAGGGGCGCATTGAGAAGGTTAAAGAGCGCCATGATCGCCCTTGTCCTGAACGGAGGGCATATAGAAACAAAATCATAGATCAATAATATTTTCTAAGATTATAGTCATGTCTCTCGGAATGTCAGGAGTTTACACGACCCACTCGAGGTAAAGAGTTACGGAATAAGAGGTACAGTTTATGGGAACATTTGAATAAGACGACAGTTAAATTTAAACTTGAACAGATTAAGATTTTAGTGATCGGTGAAGCATCCTCTTGGGAGTCGGTTCCACAAAACAGTGGTTCGTGAGAAGTACTCGAGTGGAACTTACATCTTGCCAAGAGAATACGAAAAGAATGTGAGAGGGCCGTTACAATATGGATGTCATTGTGGCTCTTAGTGGTGAAAGTTATAATTGGCGAAACTAAGGAATCTATTTAGTTTGAACACTTTCCATTTAAATAGCGATAGGATCCTTTGTGGGAAAGGGGTTTTAGTGTGGAAGATAATTCATCGCTCACAAGGACGCGGAGAGGATTTGAACTCAAGACTGGAAAATGAAAAATTTAAATGTGGAAAGGAAAAGTGTCGTCAAGAGTTTGATGAGTTGACCAATTCTTTGTCGCTTTGCTCCTAACGAGCGTATTGATTTAACTATTAAGGCCCCGAAAGAGGGAACAAATGAGAAACCCAAAATATGAGGGAGGAATAAGTGCATATTTCTACGCATGTAAAAATATAAACGAAAACAAGTGAAACAGTGGGAAATCGATACGCATTTAACCGTATGCATTTGTAAAGTTCTTGTTCAATAAATGTTATACGAGTTTTGGAATTTGAATGAAAGTTTGATTTTGATTGCAGAATATCTGACAAGGGCATGATTTTAGGAAATTCGTCGATTCTAATAAATTCGGTACGCCATTATAAATATTTACTAACTTGGCAAGAGTCTTACAGCCATATCACGTTGAAACAGCGTATGATCACCGAGTTTAAGCAACATCGAGGCTGGTCAGTAACTAGAAAGATGACAGTTTGGTAATAGCAAGAATTATAAGCTTGGATGTGCGGATAGTGTAATGGATAATGGCTCGGAATTGTTAATCAGAGAGTCGAGTTTCAATTCCAGTCAGGTTCGTTATATTCACTTCTATGCGCAAATACCTGTGAGAAAAGTATAGCACATGGGGACATCAAAAATTCCATCTGTAGTTGGAGCCCACGGATTGATTGGAAAAAGTTCCGATAGGCTCATTGAAGGGATTCCAGTTAGACCATGTGTTACAGAAATACAAAAAAAAGTAGTCAGAAGTCCAGCTGACATATTATGAAGAGCCTTATCTATGTCAATATGTGTGATTTTAGGGGGTTTTATTCTCTCAAAAATTGCTCAGGGAAAATGTTATTGTTATGGAGTGGTTTCACAGTAGAGGCTTGTATTCGTACTAATTCGGTTCTAAAATAGGTTCGACGTACAAAACGTTAGGAACTTCATATAATAGGTATAACGCAGTAATCTAGTTGTGGTGGCTGATACTTTAATATCCGACTAACGGTCGTCCGGCATCGACTGACTGACCGACCCACTGAGCGACTCACTAAGAGAACCCCTCGTTACTCTTACTACTCCTACTTATTATAGGTGGGAGAGTCTATTAACTATAGAATAGGTGTGTTCCACTATAACAATATGATGCCATTTCTGAACTTAGGTGTCTCGTTGGGACCCGGAGACACATGAGTATACACGACATATCAAAGGAAATAAAATAATAATAATCTAGATCACACTCCACAGATCTAAGTTTTGTCACAAAGATTAGGGACCTGGAATTAGAAGAAGCCTATAAATATATAGGAGCCGGCGAAAGCAATGAAATACTGTTGTGAACAATGTCAATCGACATTTCCAGTTACCTTGATCTACCCACTATCCTTCTCATCATCCTTTCTTCTATCACTCCTATCTGCTCTCTCTCCAAAACTTCTGCAACCCCCTGCATCCTAGTGGCTTCACGCCTTGCTCGGGGCGTAATGCTTAAAAAAATGGTTAAAGAAATAACAAAACAAGTGTTACAGATATATCATATATTAACAGTAAGTACAACAGAAAAGTATTAACCCACTAGTGAGTGTGTGTCGGTTGACCAATCGTTCAATCTATTCGACTGTTATATATACCAGCCTCCTCACGAAGTAGGATGTGATACAAGGCCGAGTTTAATGTGGGGTAAAATTTCCAATAGATCCCGTATAAAACGGAGTCGGGTAGCTGTTTCCCGAGACGAGACTCTGCCCTTCGATATAGCTTCGTCCGGGGATCCTCTCTGTCCGGAGGCAGAGTTTTTGACTAGCATAGCTGGAACAGATCTATTCAACTGTCCCCACAAGGCCTTCTCTCCTACTAATCTTTAGAATGAGGACATAACAACAAATACAATATACAGAAGAGGAAAGTAAAAAAATGGAAACAACAGGCGTGTGCGTCTGGTGTTAAATACCTAGTTGAATTCACAAAACAGAATGTCAGCCATAAACACTTTGACTGTCCCTGTGTAATACAGGTTCAACGTCCTTAATTGGACTATTGCTGACATTAAGCGAATGGATGTCAAAACGATAAAGCTTCACAGTTGCCACCGCATGCATCAACATAGACTGATGTTGATCGTCTGTATGTGCCCAGATCCGAAGTAGGCAGAGGATTAGTTCAACAAGAACTGAAAATATTTCAAAGATACCTGGGAACTAAAGAAGACTAAAACAAATAAAAATGCAACTTTATTCAGTAATCAAGGAATTCAAAAGGGGATTTTGAGTGGGTAAATTAGCGCAAATAAACCATAATACAGCTACTGCAGCTGTAAAGAACCTAAAAAAAGAAAGCAAAAGTAAATGCAATGGAAAAATGCAGAAACAATGGCAAGATAAGCTTCTTCATGATCAATACTCTGCCCGTACCAAACAAAATGTTGTAGACTAGGCGTAACCCCTAATAGATACGGCATCTATTAGGGGTTACGCCTTGCAGGATTAAAAGCTGAAAACGAAGGTTTTATTCTTGCTGCACAGGTCCAATGCTTGCTAACTAGAATTTATAAAGCAGACATATTTAAAAATTATGTTAACCCCAAATGCAACTTTTGTGATAAATATGCAGAACCATTGGACGACCTTGTATCACGTAGCACATTGTTATCTCTCACGGAATATAAAATACGGCATGAGAGAATGGGCCAAAATATCTGCACTGGAAAATATGCAACTTTTACGGGAAGGAAACGGAAAAAAAAACTGATATGGACATCAACCAGGCCGTGTTACAGAGATAGAACATGTAACGATTATATTGCATTTTACAATACACACAGACAGAACAATCTCAAGCTAATCGCTCAGACATCGTGATCAAAGACCACAAAAATAACGTGCTTCCTTATTGGCATGACAGTCGCTCCAGATTGTAATGTATCACTGAAAATGTTCAAAAATCTATCAAAATACAACGAATTCAAGTGGAAAAAAAAAATGCGGCTCATGAGGACAACAATAATTCCAGTTGTAAGTTGAGCCCGCGGATTGATTGGAAACGCTTACGATAGACTCATTGAAGGGATTGATGGTAGTCCATGTTTAAAGAAATACAAACAACTCTATTCACAGGTACAGCTCACACATTACGAAGAGCTTTATCTATGTAAAATGTGTGTGATCTCAGTAGGACCCACTGAATATAAAACCCGACATGACAGAGTTGGCCAATATCTGAACTGTAAAATCTGTAACTTCTCAGGGAAGGAAACTGAAAGAAAGTGGTGTGAACACCACCCAAACC
This sequence comes from Acanthosepion pharaonis, assembly GCA_903632075.3. NCBI lineage: Eukaryota > Metazoa > Mollusca > Cephalopoda > Sepiida > Sepiidae > Acanthosepion > Acanthosepion pharaonis. Next base: position 379,577 of record CAHIKZ030003824.1, read on the forward strand.
CAAGGCGCCTCCTTATTAATAAGGACTGCAGACTGCAATGTATTTTTGACGATCTTCAAAAAGCTATCAAAATACAAGGACCTTGAAATCGAAATCTCAAAAATGTGGCATATGGGGACATCAACAATCCCCGTTGTAGTTGGAGCCCTCGGATTGGTTGGAAAGGAATTCCTGGAAACCCTTGCCTTAAAGAAATAAAAAAACATTGTTCTCACGAGTACAGCCCACACCTTACGAAGGGTTTTGTCTATTATGTAAAATATGTTTTTTTGTTTTTTGTTGTTTTTTTTCCAGTGGAAAATGCCAGGATGCCATTTCTAGCCTTAGGTCCCTGAGCGGGATCCGGAAAGAAATGAGTACACATCAGAAATCAAAGGAATTAATAATAATAATAATAATGTTGTTGTGATGGCGATAGTGGTGGTGGTGGTCGTGGTGGTGGTGGTGGTGGTGCTGCTGCTGGTTCTGCTTGTCCTTCACTTTGGTACTTCGTACGACCATGATTCCCTGTCAATTCCTTATAATTAATGGATTATTCCGTTTTTGAAAGCGTGGAAAGGAGAAAAAAACACTACAAGGTTTCAATGAGTCAATGAAAGAAAGAAATTAAGGGAAAGATAGTAGTGTTTAGCAGTTGTTTCAGTGAAATGGAAAAAAGTTTTCAGTTTCAAATCTTTTTCTTTGTACCTCTTTACTTCTTAAAATAACGACTTGTATTCAAATTTATGATTTCTATTGCAATATTTTGTTAAAGCTCAAATAATTAAAGATACGATAGAGGAATTTCTACGGATACTTTATTGTCGTAGAAATCGCCAACTGAAGAATTAAGATTCAACAGAATATTAAAATAGGACTATTGTAATTTTTTCACGGGTTAGTAGTAGTAGTAAGAGTAATGTTCCAAGCGCCAGTTCATCTTCATTTCTGTTGGTTCATCATTCCCAGAACTCAACTGTGGTTTATTCTGCAACTGTGCTGAGCTGACCATAGTTACAATTTCTGGGAGAGAGCGCTCATCTGGTGTGGTCAACATTTTGAATGAGAGCAGTACTTTTAAAACCTCTGCCTCATATAACCAATTTCAGCCACAAGACCCGTGTTGTTTCTTGGTTTTCATACATTTTCCAGAGGTGCCAATCACTGGGATTGCCTCCAATTCATCTTCCTAACAAAGTGACCATGATAGCATTCGAATCAGGATCTCACGGTCGGAAAGCAATCGTTCTAACCACTCACTCATAGCTATATACTGAATATAAATTATCTAATTCGTGAAAAGGGGAAAACAGTTGCAAGTAGCTTTTGGTGAATCATTTTCTGACTAGATAACTCCCCAAGGGACGAAAAACAAGTTTTCAAGCCAACGAGGCATTTGTGTCGTTAACCTAATTTTATTCGACATTGTGGTCATCGTTTAAGCTTATTGTTTTTTTTTTATTGTTCCCTAAAGGAAAAGTCTATTATGTAAACGGAAAAACGTATTTGTTTGCTAGTCTAAAATCCTATATTAGTTAATTATTTAAATGTTCATGAATATTTTGAACGCAGACTTCCGACAATACATAAAGAACAGACTTCATGTTCGAAATAAAACACTTTCTATTTTTGAATATATTGGTGTGAAATAAACTTTGTGCAGATTAACCAGACGTCATTGGAAGGATGAATTTAATAGCAGTGGCCTGGTATTTTAATTTCGCCGTTATTAGAAGCTAGATAAGAATTATTATGCCAGAGATATTGCCTGGACATTGTTGATGATCTATGAACAGTTTGCTTATTTAACCTTTCATAGGCATTTTTCTATTCTCACGGATTTTAGCAAAGCTGTTCATGAGTGGCAAATCATTTCTAAAATAGGAACATTAGAATCCTACAAAAATACAGAGCCACGTCTATTCACTGTGCATACTGAAGAAATACAAGAAGAAATAATAGAATTTAGAGGGGAACGGACAATGATATTAGAATAGATTTTCATCCATTTTAATCTGAGTTTAATTTTTTTAAGTGTGTTTAGCTTCTATTTTGTTGATTTTAAATAATAATTTTAGATACTTTTAGCTACAAATCTTTTGGCAACCCTGTTGAGTGCTAACATTCTAAAATCCCCTTTCTTATATGATTCAGAAAGATTTCCCAAATACATTTTATAGGGATTCTGCAATTTTTGTCGATTGATGTATTTTGTATTCCTCATATTTTGAAGCTATCAAGTAAAATATTGATATTATTATTATTATTATTGTTGTTGTTGTTGTTGTTGTTGTTGTTGGTGGTGGTGGTGGTGATGGTGTTGTTGTTGTTGTTGTTGTTGTTGTTTTATTTCCTTTGGTTTCTGGTGTATACTCATTTCTTTCCGGGTCCCAACCAGAGACCTAAGGTCAAAAATGGTATGACATTTTTCACTGAGCAGATTTGAAAAAAAAAATCGCACATATTTTGCATAGCTAAAGCCCTTCGTAAGGTGTGGGTGGTACTTGTCCGTACAATTTTTTTGTATTTCTTTAAGGCGTGGGCTACCAGGGATTCCTTCAATGACTCTATTGGAATCTTTTCCAATCAATTTGAGGGCTACAACTGGAATTGTTAAATGTGCCAGATTTTGGAGATTTCGATGTTTGAAGATCTTCAAAGATACAGTGTAGTCTCCAGGAACTGACATGTCAATAAGAAGGCGCATTTCGCCTTTGCTGTCTCTAATCACGATGTTTGGGCAATTAGCTTTGATTATTCTGTCTGTGTGGATCGTAAATTCCCATAAAATTGTTCCAGGTCCTATCACTGTAACCGGGTCTCGGTGGTGTACATACCAATTTCTTTCAGTTTGCTTCCCGTAACAGTTGCATATTTTCCAGTGCAGATATTGGCCCAATCTGACGTGCCGTATTTTATATTCAGTGGGTGCCAATACCTTGCAACCTGATACAAGATGATCAATTGTTTCTGGATATTTATCAGAGAATCTTCATTTTGGAATAACACAATACTCCATGTGTGCTTGATAATTTCTTGTTAAAAAGCATTGGCCCTGTGCAGAAAAATAAAACCCTTAGTTTCAGCTTTTAACCATGCACTACTTAGCCACTGATGAATACGGAGTTTGTCTACATCAGCTTGTTTGTTACGGACATAGTTTTGACCGTGAAGCGGTTTATCTTGTCATAGTTTCTGTATCTGGTTGGTTGCATTTGCATTTGCATTTGGTTCCTTTTTTGAGTATTTTGCAGATTCAGTTAGTGTATTATGCTTTACTTATATTTCTTCAGCCACTTGAAACTCTATTTTGAACTTGTTTGCTTCCTTTATTACTGAAGCCTACTACTTTCATGTTTTTTGACACAAATCATCATCCCGTCTTCTGTAGTTTCTATGTATCTTTGAAGGCCAATTGTTGTATTTTGTAAGACAGTTCTAGTTGAACTAATTCTCTGCCTCCTTCGGATCTGGGGACATACAGACGGTCAATATCTCGTTTTGGTGTCCATTCGATTAATGTCACCTATGGTCCAGAATGTTTAAAATATATTGCACCACTGGGACATTTAAGGTCTTTACAGGTGATATTCTGTATTTTTTGTTTGTTTGTTTTTTTAATTCAGCGCGGTATTCAGCGCCAGGCGCACACGCCTGTAGTACTCTTTTCTTACCTTTGGATATGTTCCAGTTTCCTTATCTTTGTGACAAAATCTAAATCTATTGAGTATGTTTCTGTAATTCTTCTTCTTCTTATTATTATTATTATTATTATTATTATTATCTTTCATTTCTGTTGTATACATTTCATTGCGGGTCACAACCAGAGACCTGAGGTCAGAAATGTCTTCATGATATTTTCCACTGATCATTTTTGTAGAAAAAAAAGCTCAAACACATTTTACATAGATAAATCTCTTATAATGTATGAGCTGTACTTGTGAGTATAATTTTTTTTATTTCTTTAAGACTTGGGTTACCAAGTATGCCTTCAGTCAGACTCTCGGAACCATTCCCAATCAATCCGACAGGTCCAAGGACTCTTTTAGATTTCAACTTCAAGATCCTTGTATTTTCATAGTTCTTCAAAGATACGTTACAATCTACAAGGACCGCCGTGTCAATAAGAAAATATTATTATTATTATTATTATTATTTTTATTATATTCCTTGATTTCTGATGTGTACATATTTCTTTCCGAGTCCCGCCAAAAATCTAAGTTTAGAAATGGCATCATGACATTTTCCACTGGCTAATTAAAAAAAATAAAGCACACACACACACACACACACACACACACACACACACACACATTTAGATATTTTACATAGATAAAGCCCTTAGTAAGATGTGGGCTGTACTCGTGAGAACATTTTTTTGTATTTCCTTAAGGCATGAGTCTACTGGAATCTTTTCCAATCAATCCGAGGGCTCCAACTACAACAGAGATTGTTGATGTTCTCATGTGCCACATTTTTGAGATTTTTATTTCATTATTATTATCATTATTATTATTATTATTATTATTATTTTCTTTTATTTTCTGATTAGTATAATCCTCACCGGGCCATTAGCCAAGACCTGGGGTAAGACAATATTTCAAATAGATGCGTTCTGTTCGAAAGAATTCTGATGTTCAATGCCATTCAACATGTACAGCGATTATATTTTCTTTACGTTGCTAATATTCTCATGAGTAGATGAACAATACCACACAGTACACTTATTTCTATTCCTGTAAACAGGTGCTATCAATGATGTTAATGATCTTGTCAGTACTGTTTTAAATCGTATTCAATTATTATAGCGATAACAGTAGTATTAAGTTAATATATTTTTCCCATTTACATTTTAACATTAATAAATTGATTAATATTTTGGCATATTCTGTAGCGGACCTATTTTTATCTGATGGCAATATCATATCTATGATAATTATTTTTATTGTAATTGCTATAGAGGCAGATGTCAGAACGCTAACAAAGTGACGCTGGGGTAGAAGTGGGTGAAGATAAATGAATTCAGTCTGATTAGGATATACCCGGCACATGCAGCATAGCCAAATGGGCGCGAAATATTAAAAGGCTCTAATAAAAGCAGCGCATTGCCTTGCATGTGCGCTCCAGCGAGAAAACCCTTTACGTCCAGACGGTCTCTGACTAAATGTGTTCCAAGTATCTAGATGTGACTGCCAAGTTACCCTGGCTGCCTCATCCTTAAAGAACTTAAAGATAAAAATTCTCTCGACAACCAGTCATAAGGCTACCCTACTACTCCTTCTCATAAACAGACGTACGTCGTGTGTCAGCCCCTGGGGGTGGGGGGGGTTGTAAACTATAATTAGTTAAAAAAATTCACTACTACTTCTCCAGTAGTTTCGTCTTCAAGATTAGGATTTGTGGTATATACCAGGGCGTCCATATTGCAACCAAGTGTAACACAAGGTCGAGTTTTAAAGTGGGTTTAACAGCTATACTAAGCAAAAATTCCCGAGCCTCTGAGCATCTTTCCCTTTTAGAACGCCGCAGGCACTGGGAAATTAACCCAGCCCCCTCCCGAGGAAGATGTACTGCCTGGGGGAAAAGTCTCCTGGGGCTTGTGGTAATATTCAAAGAATACAAATCCCAGCCAAAAGGTTGGAATTTGTGGTATTTACCAAGGCGCTCACGTCTCAAACAGATGTGACACAAGGTCAACGTTTAAAGTGCGTTTAACGGTCATAATGCGCAAAAATTCCCAAACCCCTTGGAACGTCCTTCTTTTGGGGATTCCTGAGACACTGGGCAATAAACCCAGTCACCCCACCCCGAGAGTGATGTACTGTTTGGATGACCGCCATTAATATTAAAAGATAAAACAGATGTCACCGAAAAGATTAGGATTTGTTTAATCTACAGCTGTATCAACTGCTATTTATAAGGTGGAGCTTTTCATATGAATACTATAGTACATATTCAGCATATTATTAGTATTACTGTTATTATTATTATTATTATTATTGTAGTAGTAGTAGTAGTAGTAGTAGTAGTAGTGATGGAAGGCACGGTGGAGTAATGGATAGCGGTTCGGATTGACGAGTCGGAGAGCCGAGTTCGAATTCCAGTCGAATTCCATTACGTGCTACCCTTGGGAAAGGTATGAATCCTTTACTTCTCCCCCAGCCATTTATCGTCTTGGATGTCAACTGCTCTACCGCAGAAAGAAATGAAAACCTACTGCGGGGGAAAAAATCTGCCTCCTCAGTCATGTATCGAAAGATACATGATAGCCTCAGCGTGTATCACGCATAGCACATAACTGACTGAGTAGCAGTAGGAAGCGAGGTAATAATAGTAGTATTTATTTAGATAAGATTTTAATATCAGAACGGCGTAAATTCCGCTGGAAAAAATAGGTAAGATTTTTTTACCCATTTTTGTAGATTCATTTGATCTTCCACAAGTCACAGCATTTTTGCTTTCATTAAGAAAAGTCAATTGTGATTTTCTTCTGACGTCATTTATAAATTTCTACAATAACACTTGAGAAAAATAACATCAATAGTACGTAAAGGTTCCACACAAGCCTTCACGATTACAATCCGATCATCTGGAAAGGGGGGATAAAGTCTAGCAGTTCTGTTCTAATCTGAAATGTCGAAATTCGAATGGAGAAAACACAATATCATATTTTTGGGAAAAGCAAAAAAAAAAAAAAAACTCAAAAATAAATAGTTGCCGTTAGTTATTTTGTATGTGAGTCTTGCTAGTAAATTTCAACACCATTCTTGCACACACACACACAAGCACACACACACGCAAGCACACACACACACACACACACACACCGAGCCGCTGGTGTATTTCGTTTAGAGAAAAACGTTTAAATTCCTTTCCTTTCTGCCGTGCGTTGATGGCCTTGGGGTAAAATATCCGACTGATGTCAAATCAGTATATATATATATATATATATATATATATATATATATATATATATTATGGGTTAGCAATCCTTAGTATGTTATTTACCCCCAGAAAATACTTTAGAATATAAGAAATGTTGGGAGATAATGATTTACTGAAGGAAATCCTACGAATTACCCTATAACTGGGTAGGGAAGAGGCGAGACCATACCTTTCCAAAGGGTATTTACGTGTAAGTGGATACAACGAGCCAGACAGGAATTAGAACTCAATTCTCGGATTTCCAATATATAATATATATATATATATATATATATATATATATATATATATATATATATATATATCGTAACCTGTGCGGAAGAAGAGATTTACATGACCCCACCCCCAATGAGTCATAACCTGTGCTGAAGTATTAGAGATCTTTTACTAGTAGACTAACGGCTTTGGCGGATATCAACGTCTCACTCGTACATTTTCTACCGGATACCCAGTATACGACATAAACTTACTTGGTAATGTCCCAGATTACTCAAGGTATACATCAATCAAGAAAAAACATAAGCATTGTAGACTTTTAATCAAAATTCCGGGCTGAGACCATAGACGTCTATCCGGTTTTATGAATGCATTTTTGATTTCCGAGGAAGATTTTATCAAGAGGTTTTGTCATATGTACAGTACTGCCGAAAAAAACAGATAGCAATTAAAAGCCAAATATATGAAATTTACTAATATGATATATTAGAGGCAAATATATGAAATTTAATTACAGAGATAAAAAATGAAAGAAAGAACTAACAAAAGCAAAGCAAAAAATGACCTCATATTTCCAGATACGTGTATTAGTAACTGTTACAAAAAGCAATAATTTGAATAAAACATTAAATAAATTAACTCTTAATTGACATAACGATATTGCCGATTTTTTTCCTTTTTCTATGGAGTTAATTCCTTCAATTACAACATTTTCATGAATTTAGACATTCGGAAGAATTCAGTTGAAAATAAAATTTATGTTTCTCTATTTTAAATACCATGAAAAAAAATCAATGAACATTAATTTTAAATTTGTCTTGAAAATTATGCCGATTTTTCATGAGTAAAACAGATTTATATTCATAAATCATTTAGAGCTATACATAACATATCAACATATTTTACCAAACAGGCTTATACGAAGGATGGGCTGGAAAGTTCCTATGCTGAACAAGATATAAATGTAAGTCCACACACCAGTTGGTAGAGTAAAAGACAATTTAAGTGCAAGTGTAGCAGAATACAACAACTGGCCGACCAGATCTTTTATTCCTGTACACTGGCACGTCTTTTAGTCTACCAACTGGTGTATCTACATTTATATCTTGGTTAACGTACGAACTTTTCAGCCGACACTCGTACATATCTATATGTCTCAAATCCACTCTTTCTCACTGTCATTTTTTCTCTCTCTCTCTCTCTCTCTCTATATATATATATATATATATATATATATATATATATATATATATGTCACTTATCTGACCAAAGTGCCATAATAATTGTATATGAGTCTTTTGACATAGCCTCCCTACCTGGAGGCAGTGAGTTTGACCATCACAGCTGGAGACGAATTTCCAAATGCAGGATATCTACCAACCGCACCACACGGTCAGATGTGGCACAATGGCGAATTTAATGTGGAGTAGCCGAGCCTGTAGGTCCGGTCAAAAATTCACCGTAGGCTCCCGTATAAAACGGGGTCGGGTAGCTGTTTCCCGAGACGTTACTCTACCCTTCGGCATAGTCTCATCTGGTGATCCTCTCTGTCCGGAGGCAGAGAGTTTGACCAGCTCAGATTGAGACGAATCTCCAACTGCAGACCAACATACAGTATTTATGTGAATGGGGACAAACCCATTAACATCCATAGGTATGCTAAAACACATTTTTTAGTGAATTTCGCACAAAAATGATTCTTCTTCCAATGAATACATGAAATAATATAGCAAGTCCGAAGGAAATAAAACAAATAAATCATATATTCTCTTCAGTTAAATAAAATTATTCCAGATGTAAGAAGAAAAAAATCTTCATCCATCTGCATCAACGTTTCTTTGCTCCCAGTGGAACTAGGCGAGAGATTCACTATAACATGGCCTTAAATAAAGATTGCCTTTCCATAAATGCCTAAAACTGTTGGCATACTGCCTTCTCGTAAAAAAATTGTGGTCATAGTACTTCATTATCCACACCAGGTCCTTTACCATTTTTTACAGTTGACTGGTAAACTAGATTGCTATTTAAACATTTGCACAATCATAGGAGAGATAATTCCTTTTATTGTTTTATTTGCACCACGTGTGGACAATGTTGTTTTTTTATTTATTTATTACACGGTTTAGATTGTTCATGCAACAACAGCTCAAGCGTATCCAGTTCCTAATATATATTTTATAGAGCTTATTGTTAATTGGGAAGTGTTTTTCAATTAGCTTAAAACATATGTCCCACTATCGTTCATTATTATAATGGAGGTTCATTTTTGCTTTACTTGCCCGTATTTGTGGGTTTTTTATCCATTCTAGGAAATAAAATTATTTTAAAAATTTTACGGATTTTATTCATACTCCAGTATGCTATGTTCATAATTACTGAAATTACTAGAATACGTACCATTGGTTTGGTCTGTTTTGTTTTACGGTATATCAACATGAAGGGGTTATTTAATGCCGACAAAAATTTTATATCTGGTAATATTTTTTTCAAAAATGTATATCATTTAAGAATTTTCCTTCAAAACTTTATTAGTGGTAATATTTTTTGGTATTAAAACCAATTTTTACACTTTCATAGTGTCATTATCCCAGTTTGGGGGTTAAGTATTACCCCATAGTTGGAACACTAACAGGTGCTACCAGCCCGGTTGAGGGTGGACCTAAGAACAACAGCAATTAAGAGGTGGTTCCACACTCCTCAAAACCTACTGATCAGAGGCCTTGATGTGGGGCGTAGTTTATCGTCTTATCCAGGACACGGATGAGGTTTATAGTCATACCCAGGAGAGACTGGTCTCTCTCACTTTATATCTATCTATCTATCTATCTATCTATCTATCCGCGGGTAAATATTTAGTTATGGCGTAACTAATCTGAATAACTGGATTTACAGTGTGTCAATATATATATATATATATATATATATATATATATATATATATATATATATATACACACACACACAGGTACATGATTTGTGTATACGAAATAAATTCCAATAACCAACAATTAATATTCTTAAAAGAGTGCCCAATACAGAGTGGAGCGAATATAATTATTTATTTAAAAATTATAACATAAATATGTTATAAAATCACTACAAAAATAGCCATTTTGTTGAAACAAAATGGCTATTTTTGTAGTGATTTTATAATATATTTATGTTATACCTTTTTAAATAAATTTTTATATATATATATATATATATATATATATATATATATATATATATATATATATATATATATGAATAGCGATATTCGTTTAAATAATGAGTCTAACACTGATATCTTGTGACAATCAGGTGGCAGTAATCATATATATATATATATATATATATATATATATATATACACACATATATATATATATATATATATATATATATATATATATATATATATATATGAAAATATTTTTGTAGGTACAAAATTTAATAATAGAAATAAAATTGTGAAGCTTAATATTACTAGACATATTAAAAGCGAAGCAACTGGTTTCGCTCCCGCTCTTCAGGCCTCCACGGGAGATTCAACTTAAATTAAAAACACCAGAAAATGTGCAATGAGAAGTAAAAGGTGAAAACAAATACGAGCTCAAGAAGCGAGAAACAAATAGCAGCGAGCCCCAACAAACATTCACGTTGCTTCGCTTTTATGCTTTTAATATGTCTAGTAATATCAAGCTTCACACTTTTATTAATATATAATAGAAATTAAGGAGGATTTGAGATAATTAAGTAATTCATCGAGTCTAGAAGAAATCTCAACTGAATGCAGAAAGCACTGGTCGTTAGTACAGATGGTATGACGCTTGCCTCTCAATTTAACTGTCCCGGTTTAATTTCTCGGTAGTGGTTGCGCACTGCTGATGAGTCCCAAATATAAGAGGAAACGGTCGTCCGGTGCTTCCTGCGTTCCGTTGAGGTTTCTTCTAGACTCGATGAATTATTTTTTTTTTTTTTTTTTTTTTTATTATATATATATATATATATATATATATATATATATATATATATAAAATGTGTACATATTTTCAAAGAGCTTCGATCCACTGACTCAATATTATTGTTTTCTACTGTGTGGAAAATTAGGATTCAAAATATTAATCTTCAGAGGAGATATCGATAAACAGACGGAGTGTTAGTCGACATATATCATCAATCTGTGTCTCTTTCTCTCATAGTATGCCTTCGTATCTCTGTATCTCTCTCTCTCTCTCTCTCTCTCTATATATATATATATATATATATATATATATATATATATATATATATATATATTTGAGTTGAAGATCAACTGTTTCAACTTTATTAAAGCTTCGTCAGAGATCGAGAATAGAAATGAAAAAGTAAAGAGACAATATTGCAATGTTGCTCAGACATGTGTCACGTGTATAAACGCAATAGGTAATATATAAATATGTGTGAGGAATATTTAGGATGTTAAAGTCTGTGATAGTGTAAGAGTTTGTAAGTAAAGAAACGCTTGTGTGTGTAGGTATATGTAGGACAGTAACGTTAATTCATGTAAGTGTATAAGTGATTGTGTGGGAAAATTCTAGAGATGTCATCCTCGTATTTTGTTGGTGAAATGTAGCGATATGTTGCAAAATAATGTTGTATTTGATTGGATTTTTATATTCTCTTGTATGTGTGTTGGGGGAAATTATGTGTATATATATAAGCTGGACTCTTCCGTCGTTTATCGACGTATGAAGGTCAATCAACTCAGTTCCTAGGGACCAGCCAGACACGTGGACATATGATTTGATTATAGCAGAAGCAACCAGACTTTTTGAAGAGCTGAATACATAGACCTGGTGCACTGCGTGCCACGAGATCCCCAAACGATCCTCTGTAGGTTTTGAATTCAGAGTTGTCCTTTTCCTAGACCAGTTGCCCTCCGAGGCTATAGAACCCAGTCTGTCATGCTATTTAACCATTGATGTGGGAAGAAGAAGAGGATTCATTCAGATATATTTAGGCATCAAGAATTCTTTTTAATAAATACTGTTGACCAATATCCACAAGGACAGTCTATTCATTTTTAGCAAGGTTTTCGCAAGATGCTTTATACAATCAGTAAACTTTCTGAATTTCATTTTTATTCCAGTATACTTACGAATGTTGCTACATTCATTGTCAAGGAATTCGCCTTTTTGGGTGGGGGTTGCTTATGAAACTCATTTTGACTATTAATCTCTGTCTGTCTGTCTGTCTGTCTCACTCTCTCTCTCTCACTCTCTCTCTCTCTCTCTCTCTCTCTCTCTCTCAAAGAACATATATAGGATTTTAACAATCATCCTTTCTTCCGTCTCATAAACCCGTCTAAGACGGAGTTAAGTGCCATCAGCCATGTTATTATCCAAAATATTTGTGATTCGCAAGTTCATAAGTGGAAGAACACTAGCGAGTGCCTAGACTGATTTAAAAATATTAAAGACAAAGAAAGTTTAGTCTTTATAAAATATGATATATGCGACTTTTTACCCGTCAATTACCGAAAAAGGATTCGCCGATGCACTTAAATATGCCAAATTATTCGTGGAAATAAAACCTGAACATTTGGAAATTATCTTCCACTGTAGGAAGTCTGTATTATTTTGAAGTAGTGATCCCTGGATAAAAAAAATCACGGAATAATGGATTCGACGTCCCACAAGGGTCTTTTGACGGAACAAATGTATCCGAATTGATAGGTATCGATATGCTAAGCAAAATGAACAAGCTAGTCCATTATGGATAACCAGGGATTATATAGAGACGACGGTCTAATGTGTGTACCTGCCAATACAGGAGCTAACGATCTCAATAGAAAGAAAATCTTCGAAGTATTCAAAAATTTGGGCTTTAAAATCACCGTCGAAATAAATATGAAAATAGTCAAATTTTTTTATGTAGAACTTAACCTCGATGCCGGCACAGTTTCGCTGTACTTAAAGCCGAATACCAACATCATATATGTAAACACCAAATGAAACCACCCAGCAAATGTAATCAAGCAAATACCTAAAGGGATGGTAAGTAGAATCACCTGTAATTCATCCACTGAGTAGGATGAGTTTATGAGAAAGCATTGAGAAGGGAGGGCCATAATACTGGTTTGTCCTTTTCCCCACCCGTCCGTCCTAAGCGCACAACCAGGTGAAGGGACATGATTTGGTTTAGCTCCCCATTCAACGTGCAATTGAAAACCAAAATCGGAAAAATATTTTTAAGCTTTAGATAAGCATTTCTCTTGAAATTCAGTCCTGGCTAAGGTGTTTAACAGAAGCAAAGTAAAGTTTAGCTACAGTTGCACGAGTAACTTATTAAACATTATAAAAAGACACAACACCAGACTATTAAAAACAGAAAGAGTTAGGAAGGTAAAAAACGAAACTATACAACCGCAGAGACAGTAATAATTGTCCTTTGGACAGCGGGTGCCTGATAGAAGGTGTCGTTTACTCAGCGGAAGTCAGTGACAGCAAAGGTTTAATAAAACATATATTGGTTGCACTGAGGGCCCATTCAAGAGTAGATATTACAATCATGTTACTTCTTTTAGGCTCGAGAGCCATAGAAATGATACAAAATTGGCAAATTGTGTTTGGAGATTAAAAGAAATTAGAGATAGAGTTACACACATAAAGTGGAAAATCATCAAAAAATATAGAGCCGGGCAGATACGAAGAAACTACTGTAAACTATGACAAGAGGAAAAATTGACGATCGCCATATACACAAAAAAGGACGAACTGCTAAATAAAAGATCGGAGGTGTTATCTAAGTGCAGACACCTTGGCAAATATTTGTTGTGTATTTATGAACCTGGGTGAAACTTTATTTTATTTTTTTGTCTTCTTCTGTTCCCTCTAACTTCCGGTGTTCTTTATCCTATCTGCCTGAGGAGACCTATCGGTCGAAACCTGCGTAGCATGGTAGCTTGAATGTTGGTGTAGCTAATTATATATATATATATATATATATATATATATATATATATATATATATATATATATATATATGTCCTGGAAAGGGATATATTTGAATGAAGTAGCTAAGTGGCTTTGGCTACTATAATCAAGTAGAATACGGAAGCAGTAATCGACTGGTATGCGTCGTAGTCGCAGGTAAGAAGTGTAGATCAATGGCGTAGTCCAGTGGGCGCCGTTATAGACTTAGCTGTCAGACTAAGGCTCTTTTCTGACTCTCCTACCCGTCCGTCAGTATTTATGACGGACACCAGCCAATCACATTCCAGTGAGAGGGAACACAGGTGTACACATCATCCATTATATCATATATATATATATATATATATATATATATATATATATGGGGGGTGCCCGTGAGTGTATGAATATGAACTAAATAAAGAGATATGAGAAACCATATATGCGTGCGATTACGTGTATATGCACATGAGCAATTAAATATGTATTTAATTTTTACTGTAAACAAAACAGTGCTTATTGTAGTTAGGCAGAGCTCTATAGTATATATTAATAATTACATATATACCTACGCTTGAAGTACGACTCAGAGTTTCGTGGTTTTCCCATCAGGTACTGATCCTTAAGAATTGTTCAATACGGTTGTTTGTTTGTTTTTTTTTAAATTGTGGGTCTCATGGAAGTATCGTTACATTGTATACCAGGTCAAAGTTCAAGATTATTATAATAATCTTGAGCCGTACTTTAAGCGTAGATATATGTGGAATTATTAATACATACTCCTCTCTCCCTCTCTCTTTGAGGTAGAAAAGAACAGGGGCAAATGTCAGGAGAACTAGATATGTATAAACAGAGAATAATATATACATTCCGAAAGCAATACATTTCTTGTCTAGGGGAAGAATATAACATCGAATTGCGAAACAAAATGAATTGCAAAAAAGAAAAAAGGTCAAAATACGGCGTGAAATGTGCCAATTCTTTGCGATCTGCTTTCATTTGACATTTTCTAATAGGGTTAACTTTGTTTGTATTCAATTTTGCCACTACATAGTAAAAACTGAACAGACAAAAGCAAGAATCAACTATGAAAACACATCCAAAGAAAATATTGTAAACATTAATAATGACGTAAGTTGTTGGTGATAGAAAAAGGGAAAGAGCTTTGTAAGGAATGAAAGCCATATAATCATGTTTACATCCGGAATATAAGTGTATTTTATCGATTTATTGGCAGAAATGAAATGTGAAATTGTATTTGCTTTTATTGCGATATTGTTGCGTTGGAATATTTGAATATCGATTAATCTCTTCATGAACATTATTATTATTATTATTATTATTATTATTATTATTATTATTATTGATTTCTGTTGTATACACATTTACTTCCGGGTCCGAACCAGAGACCTAAGATCATAAATGGCTTCATGATATTTTCTATTGATCATTTTTTTTTTATACAAAACCTAATATCACAAACATTATACATAAATAAAGCTCTTCGTAATGTACTTGTGAGTAAGAAGTTTACATATCTTTAAAGAATGGACTCCCAGGAATTCCTAAAATGAATCTATCAGAAGCTTTTCCAATCAATCCAAGAGCTCTAACTATAACTGGAATTATTGATGTAGCCCCTTTTTGAGATATATCCTCCTGTTCCATTTTTATAGAATTATTATTATTATTTTATTTCCTTTGATTTCTGATGTGTACTCATTTCTTTCCGAGTCACGCCCAGGGACCTAAGGTGAGAAATGGCATCATGACATTTTCCATTTGAAAAAAATATATATATAGACAAAGCCTTTCGTAATGTGTTAGCTGTACTCATGAGAACCATGTTTTTTATTTATTTAGGGCATGGGCTTCCAGGGATCCCTGCAGTTAGTCTACTGGAATCTTTTCGAAACAATCCTATGGCTCCAACTACAACGGGGATTGTTGATGTTTCCATGGGCCACATTTTTGAGATTTCGATTTCAAGGTCCTTGTATTTTGATAGCTTTTTGAGGATCTTCAAAGATACATTGCAGTCTGCAGGGACTTCTATATCAAGGCGGAGAGTATTTTCTTTACAGTCTCTTATAACACTGTCTGGGCGGTTCTGTCTCTTTGTATTGTGTAGTCTCATAAAATTGTAACAGGTCCTATCTCTGTAACCGGGTCTGGGTGGTGTTCATACCGATTCCTTTCAGTTTCCTTCCCGTAGAAGTTACAGATTTTCCAATGCAAATATTGGCCAACTTTTAGCCGGGTTTTATATTCAGTGGTTGCCATTAGAAGATGATCGATTGTTTTTGGGTAATTATCACAGAACCTGCATTTTGGACTAACACTATATTTTAGTATTGCGTGCTTGATAATTTCGGATTAACAAGCACTGATCCTATGCAGCAAGGATAACACTTTCCGTTTCAGCTTTTAACCCTGCACTACGTAGCCACTGATAGGTACGGGGCTTTGAAGGCCAATTGCTGTAGTTTTATAGAACAGTTCTAGTTAAACTAATTCTCTGCCTCGTTTGGATCTGGGCACATACAGACGATCAACATCAGCTTTGGGATGATGCATGCGGTAGCAAGTGAGAAGCTTTCTCGTTTTGGCGTCCATTCGCTTAATGTCAGCTATGGTCCAATTAAGGATGTTAAAGCTGTATTGCACCACAGGGACTGCCAAAGTGTTTATGGCTGATATTCTGTTTTTTGAGTTCAGCTTGGTATTTAGTACAGGGACGCACACGCCTGTAGTACTCCTTTCTTGCCTTCTCCTTCATTTAGGCATGCTGTATACCATCTCCTTTCGCTAATTTCTAGATACATATAGGCTTCCTCTTCCCAAATCTCTGTGACAAAGTCTAATTCTACTGAGAGTGTTTCTATAACACTCCCTTTCTGTAATTTTACTTTTGCTCATTTATCTAATCCGAAGTCCATGCTTAGATTGTCACTGAAACAATACTGAGGAGATCCTTCAACTCATTGTCATTTTTGGTAAAGAGTTTGAGATCATCCATGTAGAGTAGGTGATTGAATCATTTGTCTAGGTTGTAACCATAGCTACTGTTGTTTAGTTCATGCGTAAGGGGGATTAAAGACAAACAAAACAGAAGAGGTGAGAGGGGGTCTCCTTGAAAGATTCCGCGTCGGACATTCAGACGGTTGGATATGGCAGTGCCTCTGGTGTGATTTAGGTATAGTGTGGTGTTCCACATTCCCATGCTGTGCTTAGGGAAATTTATTACCACAGGAAAGACTTTGTACATTTCCAAAGTCTTAAGGATCAAAGAGTGTGGAACACTATCAAAGGCTTTACGATAATCAATCCACGCTGCGCTAAGATTTCTACATAGTTTCCTGCAGTATGCCAGGATCATTTTGTTTATCAGTAGTTGATCTTTGCAGCCATATGAACCTCTTCAGCATCCCTTCTGTTCTATTGGAAGAATGTTGTTTGCTTCGAAAAAAGAGTAAAATCAGTTCATCGAGACAGACGTGAGCAACTTATGCGTGGTGGAGAGACTTGTTATTGGCCTATAATTTTTCAGATCATCTGTTTCACACGTTTTTGGCATTCAATGATTCAATCCGGGATTTCATTGGGATTCTTTACAAGCGTTGACAGAGTTTTTGCGAGGTTTTTATGGATTGATGAGAGATGATAGAGCCAAATATTTAGCACCTTGTCATTTCCTGGGGATTTCCATTTTTGGAATTTCGTTAGAGTTTGCCTAACATTATCTGTGGTTATATTGCCCCACTCTTACGTAGGTGTATCCAGCATTTGTTCTTCTTCACGTTGGATCCATTTTGCATTGTGTTATATTTCCTTTGCGCTGTTCCATATATTCTCCCAAAATGTCTGCACATTGGCAATTGATGGTGGCTTTTCGTATATATGGGTATTTTTCCAATTTCCATGAAAAAAATCTTAAGGTCCGTTTGGAATATTTTATTTTGGCGATAGAACCTGCATCGTTTTTCTTATCGTCTTGTTCTCTGTGCCTTTAACTGAAGTTTCTGTTTCAGCATTTCATTGATTGATGTAATTTCAATTAGGAATTTATTTTTATATTTCCGCTTGATCCTCTTGCATTTGCGCGTGGAAATATTTGGGTTTGTAGGGAGCTCATCTAATATAGAAAGCTCACATCTGATTTCCTTTATTGCTCGTATCAGTTTTGCCTCCCAAGCTGGCTCTCTAAATCTGCTATTTTTTAATTGTCTTGACCTCAAGCAACCCAGTAGCTGCTAAAGCTGTGGCGTACATGATGTTGTTAAATTCTGTGATATTTTCCGGTGGTGTATCTGTTAACAGTATTTCCAAAGCAGCGTTGTATATTTGCACAATGTGTTTATTGGACTTCGTCATATGGATTTTGGGGAGCTGGTCTCTGTCTATTGTGTGATGCTTACTCTGCTGAGTACTTGACTGACGTGGTTTTTTGCTTCGGTGATTTAGCTTTGTGGTTTTCAAGGAAATCCAACTTAATATAGCTGGAGTCATCTTCAGTGACCTCGTCTGGACAACAATGTCACAGGTAGATTCTTCGATTTTATTTCCCGGGAGGTTATTTCATATTTCATTTGTTTTTGTTTTGCCTCATCCTCTATCATATTATTTATTTCTATTTTCATCTCTTTACAGTTTAAGTGATGGGTTATAGTATTTTGTCTTATATCTAATTTTATCTTTATTATTTCTGCATTTGAGAGTCTTTTATTTCGCACAATGTCCATGCGGACATTGGCAAGCATGTTTGGGTTGATGTTAGATCTTATATTACTTCCTACCATAGTTCTTCGAATTTGATAAGTTTGATTCGTGGTGTTCTTTGCAGGGTTTTCGCGTGCAGTGAAGACTGATGTCATGTCTTGTAGATACTCTTCGCGAGACCATTTCGTTCGTTTTCTTTTTATTAGTCGATTTGGTATTGAGTCACTTGGTCCAAGGTTGGGAATAGTCAGGGTTTGGTGACATAGTATCTCTTCGTTTTTGGAAAAGTCTTTTTTCCAGTAACAGATTTTTCGGCTCCAGTCTGGTTCCTGATACGCGGCCCTTGTTGACCTTGGTAATGAGCGATCCGGTATGAAATTTTATTCGTATTCATTGAGATTCATAGAATTGTGCGTTTTAACCTTGACCGCCAAGGGGTTTATGTTCATGTTACCAGCTTACGACGACACTCAAAGAAGACCTGAGAGCACCTCCAAACAATGAGATTGGTATGGATGGGGAATAAATTCACATATCCACAGTTAAAGAGTTCATGACTAAGCGTTGTCTTCAGTGGGGTAGCATATACGTATAGATATAGCGCTGACTATACTAAGTTCTAACTTAGTATAAGTCAGAGTGACCACTACCAGGTGGAATATCAGACTTTATTAATGAGAGTTATTCCATTTTAAAAAATGGGCAGTCAATATGATCCCTACCTATGCGAATACACACACATGTACATTGCATATACATATATATCTACATACATATATACATACATAAACATGCATATATACACGCACTTACAGGCATACATTATGCCGAGGAGGAAGAAACGTGGACGGAAGGTTCCACTTGAGGTGTGGGATAGAAAAGAGAAATTAATTTAAAGTTAATGAGAAAAAAAGAAAAAATAACACAATTAGGGAGAAAAAATTAAAAATGAAAGAATTAAAACTTAAATAAAGTCAAAGAGACTTAGAATGAAATCAAAGAAAAGGAAGATTTTCATTAGAAAATGATATAAAATTATACCATTTTTTATACCACTTAATATTATAGTTATCATCATCATTATTATTATCATTTCCAATTCTGCAATATTATTATTTTTTCTTCATTATCATTATTATTTCCTCTTCCTCATTATTATTTCTTCTTCTTCTTCTTCTTCTTCATTATTATTATTATTATTATTATTATTATTATTATTTCCTCTTCTTCACTATTATTAATTCTTCTTCATTATTATTGTCAGTATTATTTTTATTTCTTCATTATTATTATTATTTCTTCATCATCATCATTATTATTTTTCTTCTTCATCTCTTCATCATCATTATTATTTCTTCTGCATTATTATTATTATTTTTATTATTTCCTCTTCTTCATTATTATAATTTCTTTTACATTATTATTATTATTATTATTATTTCTCTCTTCTTCTTCATTATTATTATTATTATTATTATTATTTCTTCTTCATTATTATTTCTTCTACATTATTATTATTATTATTTCCTCTTCTTCATTATTATTATTATTATTTCTTCTACATTATTATTATTATTATTATTTTTTCTACATTATTATTATTATTATTTCTTCATTATTATTATTATTATATTTCCTCTTCTTTATTATTTCTTCTACATTATTATTATTATTATTATTATTATTATTATTATTATTATTATTTATACGTTCTTCTCGCGTGCTTCTCTCGTGGAGTTTTCTTTTTTCATTTTCAACCAGAGATATTGCATTACGATAGTCCTCGTACGCCCTCAGACAGCTAACACCTATCGCCAAATATTTGAAGTGCCAAGCAATTCAGACTTCTGAAACGATGTGATACTAGGCTTTATTCCTATTGTTTTCATTGTTGGACTTCATGTTCGATGTGATAGACTCTGACATTCTAACTATAATTGAGACAAGAATTAGTGTTCCAGATTCTGGCAACACAAATCCACATTTCTTTGAATTTCATGGTTGCCAAGAACAACGGGGATTCATTTTCTTTTGACAGCAACGGCGATGTCTGGATTAGTGGCCTGAAGGAGACGCTCGTTTTTCATCACCTTCTCTGACTTCTGACGGAACCATTTTTCTTATTGTTATCATTTGTTGTTGTTATTGTTGCAGCAGTATTGTTGTTGTTTATATTATTAGTAGTCTATTTTCATGGACTCATACGAAGTTTGACGGCTGGAGATCGACAACAAGTATTCTTCAACTCTTTAGTACATTCCACTCTATCGTCGCAGGCGAAAGCATCTCCAGTGGTTTAGAGCAGAGTTTACCATCCTGGGCGATATCGTCCACCGGTGGGCGATTTCAACTTTTGGGTAGGCTATTTCAACTTTTGGGTAGGCGATGAATAACTGAACAGAAAATGTTGAGCGATCGGTAATTTTGGTGAGCGATATAGGATTTTAAGTATTAAAACGTTATTTCAACATATGCTACACGAGAAAAAAAATATTCAAACGAGATATGCAAAGATTGCTGCCATATATGGTCTGGAGCCCCTTCTGTTTGCCTCGGGGTTCTTGATAGGCTCCAGAGGCGGATATGCAATATAATTGGCCCTGATCTGGCATCTCGTCTACAGATACTTTCTCACAGACGCGCTATCGTCTCTCTCTGTCTGTTTTACAAATACTTTCATGGCAATTGCTCCAAGGAGCTGCATTCGCTGGTCCCCAGACTTCATCCCGCTCTCACCCCTTCACTGTCGAAACTCCTAAATGTAGCCGTCTCTTCTACTGCAATAGCTTCATGTCCCGCACTTCTCGCCTGTGGAATTCCCTTCCCTATTCTAGTTTCCCTGAGAGCTATAATCTCCAGCTATTCAAATGTAATGTCAATCGACATCTCCAGTTGCCTTGATCTATCCATTACCCTTCTCCCCATCCTTTCTTCTATCACTCCTATTTGATCTTGCTCCAAATTTTCTGTAACCCCTTGCGTCCTAGTGGCTTCCCGCCTTGCTTGGGGTGAAGCGCTTAAAAAAAAAACCTGTATGAAAAAACACAGAAGGCTAAATGTGAATAACTGGGTCATATACCTAGTTAAATTATTGTTATATGCCACACCTATGAACATAATGGGTAAGTCCCAATCCTCATAAATACGTTGGACAGTATTGTAAGTGTGGGTTATAAGTTGTCTAAGTAGTCCACCACTAGCAGTGGTTTACGTACTTCACGCCGCTGGCGAGTATTGTATTTTGTTCATTTATATTTGGGAAGTTGCTATATAGTTTTCAATGGTCATTGTTGTTTAATATGGTAATAGCAGTGACAGCAGCCGCTGCATAAGTCAGCGTTATTGGTTACTTCCTTTTGGTATTGTTTTTACTACACCATAAAGTCAGTTTACGAACCAGTAACAAACATTTATCAGAAAATTTTGGTATGCTTTTGAATATTTACTATATAGGTGGATGGGGGAAAAAATATTTATTTGTGAAAGTGGGCGATGGTGCAAAAAGGTTGGGAACCCCTGGGCTCACGAATTTTCAACTCGTACAATATTTTGTTTTATTTCTCAATTTATCCACTATCTTTCGTTTTTATTATGTGGTAGGCTAAACAGACACTTTCTTCATTTTTTTTCTTGTTTACCATTAACAGACATTTGTTATTCTTGCATCTCTAGCGTAGTTGACCTGGATGTTAAAAGCTTAGTGTCATAGGTTTAGATTTTCGCAGACAGCTTCATGTTTATACTGACACAATTTATTTAAAAGACCGGACTCATAATATTTGCAGAATTATCTATATATACAGAGAGAACTAAAAAAAGGGTAATATAGATATTTATCCTTGTAAGGTAAATAAATGTGATACAAAACGTAAAATCTAGACGAGGTTTACTGGTTTCCACTGTACTCATTTTCAACCTAGCTAGTCGCAATCACTGGCCTATTCGACCCAGTATTCTTCCTCTCACCAAAACAAGACACCTACACGTTACAGTCATATTACAGACAGTACCACCACTCAGGGAGATCTAACTAGTACTCTATGTACAAGGTTGGAGGAGAGTAGAATATTAATAATAACAACTTTAAAAAATAACCTAAGGCATATTTAGAAGAATAATAATTTAGTTTTAGTATTACAACACTCCTTATCAGGGCAGATATAACAGATAACTACCCGAAAAATGCTGGATTCAATCAGTAAAATAAATCTCGCTCAAAGACATGTACATAGTAATAAAAGACAAATGTCGAAAGTTATGAAGAGAACTAAAATCTCTGTCACCTAATTAGAAAGACGTTGGGGAATTAAACTAGAGAAAAAAACGAATAATAATGAAAGGAATCGACGACATGACATACATAAAAACAGATAATGCCATACCATTGATTGTGATAATTCACAATATTATAATGAAATAAGAGAAAAGTAAAAGTGCTTTGCTCAATGAACTCTTGTATTAAGTTACGGAAAAGTGGATAAAAGACAATATTTAATGAAACCTACAGAGAGACAAGGTGTGTTTTAGATATAATTCTTAGTTTTCAGCCTCTTCTCAAAAGTCATTTATCGAGAATGACCGACGATAACTACCGAGAATGCACGAGATTCAGTACGAAGTGATACACAATAATGGCGATGACTAACATCGACTATTCAACAAAGACAGCGATTTAAATGTCCAATAAATAGAAAATGAATACAATAATGAACCAACTCTTTAAATGAGATGGACGAACATAGCTCTCCACAACTTCCTGCCTTTTGTTGCTCTAAGTAACTTTTTGATGTCTGATCTGCCATTCAATCAATCACCAAAAATATTTAAGAGGGGTACTCGCTTTTCCCACATTATTGCCATGACTTTAATAAGTTGTGTGTGTTAATTTGTACAGGTCTTCTTTCCTCATCACGTGTCCAAGAAAAATGCTTTTTATTGTAAGTATAGAAAGTGCGAAGAAATCACAGCTAATGTTGATTCTCTTCTAGAACTGGAACTCGGCTCTCCGACTTCCAATTCTGAGTCGTTATCTAGTACACCCCCTGCACATCCATGCTTATAGAACATTGTATTCTTAAATGGTAACCCGGCTAGGTACTGAATAGGATCCACGTTGCTTAACTTCCGTGACTGTCCGAGAATTGGTGTTTTAATGTAATATGGCTGTAAGCCTACAGATTTGATGCGAAAAAAATTGTTAGCTATTGCTGCACTGCAATCCATCACTATTTCTATTATTTGTGGTTGCATCTTCACAAAAACGTTATCTGGCTGATCTTACTGCAGACCAGGTGAGCACCAAAGTCGTCGCTACATGATCTTCTTTGAACTTTTGTTGAATTTAGTAATGCTGCATTTCGGATAATTTAATTTCTTATTTCACATTTTTTTTCTTTTAGTTCACTCCAAAATAAAAAGAATTTATATTTACTAAAATTTACACCAAAATTCAGAAATCTTTAAAATTTGTTCAAAAATACATTCATTGTTATTTTTTGCTTTTTTGTCTCCAAAGGAATTCATACAAATAAAAGTCTATCATTCTGAGATGAACCCCTGTACATTTGGATTTGTTCGTCATTGTGGCGTTCGGCCAGGTTCTTTTGATTGTTTGCATGTAAGCTGATGCACCTGGATCATATCGATCTGTTAAGCTGAATATCATGTCTTCAGAGCATTTCATCGATGTAAGAAGAATATTTACTCTCTGTAAGAAGCGAACAGCACTGCCCATGTGGTTGCATTCTTATATTAATCCGAGCAACTTCCTGACAAGCTGAATAAGTTTCGATTTAATTTTTATAATTTCAAAAGAGCGTCAAAAAATTAATAAAAATCAAACTTTAATTTGAAATTCATAATTTCTCGGGATGAATTAATATTTGCGATGAGTAGCTTTATGTTATTTGGGTTGAATTAATAGAAAATATTCTTTATTTTGAGCCGCAATTTTCTTAAACATTTTGAGTGGTTCTTGGGGGTCTAAAATTTGTCAAATTCTACACCTAAGCTTTAAATACTCTACATAAGACATATTTCGTTTATGCGTACAAAAAATATCTACGATGAAGCAGTGGCGGGGGGCGGGGAATAATAGTTTTACAAAATAGGTATAGAACATACAATACGTTAGCTATGAATAGATGGATCAAGTGCACTAAAAGTGATGGGGAGAAATTGTGAGTTTTACATTCTATAACTTTTTCAGTTCTCTACCAAAAGACATATTGTAGACAAGCGAGTAAGTAAATAACTTACATAACCAGTTTATGTTAATGAACCGCAGATTACAGAATCAGCGTAATGGTTATAGTGTTGGGGACGTGCAGGATTGTTAATTATTTAAGAAAGAATCAGAAGGAAATTTTAGTGGCTGCGTGTCTCGCTGCATCCCCAAACATATAAATAAACAAACTTTCAAATGCAATCAAGAAAACGAAACATATGCAATTTAGAAAACAATGCAACATTTATACAATTTATCAATATACAGATTGGATAATCAGTGTGTGTCGTGTGTACAAAATTGTGTGTGTAATTGTTTGATTTGTGAATGTCTCTTTGTTGATATTGTTCGTTAGTTCGCTCTTTTTTGTTTGTGTCAAATATCGTAATTATGAATAATAAGAGTTTTTTGGAAAGAGTTTTTTTAGAGTGGTCTACCCTTAAACGTATTTGATGTTTACTTATTTTTTGTAGTGAATTTAATTCACTGTACATAAGCAAAGTTGAGAAAAGTGTTCACAGAGTTGATTGTTGAATGTTCGAATGTGAGTCAGTTAGATGTCTTCGTGCGCGGCAAAATTGTGGTTTGTAACGGCGTGGAGTATATTGGAAATTACTCTGCGAATTCGTGAGACTGACTGGCGTGGAGTTGGTAATTGTCTTTAACGTCTGGTCAGCAATGACTAAGACGGGAGTCGGTGAATGTTACATCTTGAAACTTGGTAATTACTGCTGCTATTCTCTCTGAAGGTTCAAATGTTCTCTATTTATATATCCACCGGGTTTCGAAAAGTGGCTCACTTGGTTTTGGCGCAATTTCTGTTTTGCACGTGAACTTCAAGTGATTGACCAATGGGATTGTTTGCTTCGTTTCTTGTCGTTTTTATTGGTTGAGGTTTTCTAGGTACGTAGGCGTACGATGTGGACTCTGCTTTTGTTAGGGTTAGAAAGGTAAGGATGATTGGACGAGTCCACAATAGAACAGGTTGCTTCGAACTGGAAAGAACAGGAAGCTGTGGAGATACATGATTGTCTAAGTCGTGAAGGAGCACCTAACATAAAAGAACATTATTTGCAACCTTTTCTATTCTCTTCTCTCTCTCTCTCTCTCTCTCTCTATATATATATATATATATATATATATATATATATATATATATATATATATTATGTTTATACGTTCTTTGTATAGATACAAATATTTAAGTAAATGTTCTGTTTATAATAAACAGTATTACCGCCATTTACCGGCCTGAATTTCCTAGAAATTTTCATAGAAAATATGCGTCCTCCAACAGAAATCTGTATCCTATAAGGAACCGTTATATAGCCTGACGTGCTTTACTGATTTAGCCACAGAGGAGGGTTTCGGTTATATGATGGTTCCTCAGGCTGTATGACGATTCTTTATAGGATACAGGTTCGATTCCTGTATTCGATAACACAACGTTAATCACCATCTTCTGTCTTTTTGAAACCTGTCCTTTTATTGTTCTTTCTCCTCACTAGTCTTCTCGTTCTCTTCCACTCTCAGTAACCACTTGCGTCTTAGCGGCTTTATCGCCTTGCATGGGGTGAAATGTTAATAAAGAAATTTTAATTGTTCCTCCGTTAGTTAGTGTTATATAGAAATAAAGTGTCGCTGGTAATACTTGAGTTTGAACATAGATCACCAGTGAGCAAACACAGACGATCCCATTATTGAATTAAGTAGATCACGTGAACATAGAGGATATATATATATATATATATATATATATATAATGAACCTAAAGAGCCAGGTAAACCTACCCAGGTTTCACCTAAACGGATCGTCAGGGCAAGCTTGCCTTGACGATCCGTATAGATGAAACCTAGGTAGGTTTACCTGGCTCTTTAGGTTCATATTTAGGTTTGCTCTACTTAGTGTATTGAGCACTTTACATATTTAATGTTGCTTTACTCGTTTTGGACGTTTTTTTATTTCTTTGGACTCTGAACTTGGATTCTGGACGATTGCTTTCGCCTCAATTTCATGGTCTTAGTGCTTTCTTTTTCTGTCACTTATTTTTCCTTGGGCATTGGTTTGTTCAATTACAAGGCAAAAAACCTAAGGTTTTTCCAAACGAGTATAACTATATATATATATATATATATATAGATAGATAGATAGATAGATAGATAGATAGATAGATAGATATAATTTATTTAAAAATTATAACATAAATATGTTATAAAATAACTACAAAATAGCCATTTTGTTTCAAAACCCTCGGTGTTTTATCAAGTGATGATGTTGAATGTAAAATAAAAGGTTTTAAAAGTTTCAAATTAATTAACGATCCTTCGTAAGGGGAAAACGCTTTTACAAAAGCTAGAATGACCAATCAAAACACAAGTATAGGAGAATTGAAAAAAATTTGACAACGAAGTAAGGTTATAATAGCTATTAAGAGCTTTAAAGTTGAGGTTATACTAAAAAAAGAATTTATTCTTACCAATAAGTATTAAATTATATGATAAAATTTGATATTAATATTAAAAGTAAAAAATTACTCAACTCTGTATTGAGCACTCTTGTAATTGTTGGTTATTGGAATTTATTCCGTATGCACCAACCATATACTTGGGTATATATATATATATATATATATATATATATATGGTAATTATCATGACGTCTAAACAATCGCTATATTCTAGTTCATCCTCTATACTATTCGGATCTGCATTTCTAGTCTATAATATTTCTCTACTCTATTCACTATATGATTTCTCTATACAGATCACTATACTTGTCGAGCGAGTATTATCGAGCAGGTAATATTATTGCAAGATTATTCGAAAGCGTCTGACACTAGTATTGTTCAACGGCGTACTATAGTTGTATCAGCGATTACAATGTCTCTACTACAGCGAGCATTACGAATTTGACAACGAGTGTTCGTTGACATCACAAAATAGCAACGAGTGTTCGTTGACATCACAAAATAGCAACGAGTGTTCGTTGACATCATAAAAGTAGCAACGAATGTTCGTTGACATCACAAAAGTAGCAACGAATGTTCGTTGACATCACAAAAGTAGCAACGAATGTTCGTTGACATCATAAAAGTAGCAACGAATGTTCGTTGACATCACAAAAGTAGCAAAAATGTTCGTTGACATCACAAAAGTAGCAACGAGTGTTCGTTGACATCACAAAAGTAGCAACGAATGTTCGTTGACATCACAAAAGTAGCAACGAATGTTCGTTGACATCACAAAAGTAGCAACGAATGTTCGTTGACATCACAAAAGTAGCAACGAATGTTCGTTGACATCACAAAAGTAGCAACGAATGTTCGTTGACATCATAAAAGTAGCAACGAGTGTTCGTTGACATCATAAAAGTAGCAACGAGTGTTCGTTGATATCACAGAAGTTAGTAAGTTAGTAATTGTCGTTACGTCCTGCTATTAAATAACGGATCATTCCGTCCTGATTCTGAGAAAAGAAAAGATATATCAGTGACCTCCATTTTTTTTTAGCGATAAAAAGAAAATATACACAATTATAAGAAGAGGTACTAGTTAGCATGTAGTAAAGAAAGAAGGAAAATACATATCAATGATGCTGTTACTTTTCAATGAGAAAAAGAATGAAGGAAAAATAGAGGAGCTGATAGATTTATGTGTTTAACTTCTGCTTAATTGAAATGAAAAATTGTTACTTGTTAATCTTTTCATTTGTACCCTCTTACTTTTTTTAAATAATGACCAGTGCAAAATTTAACATGGAGGCACGAGCCAGTGCAATTATTTGAAAAGGGGCGCTCGATGTTAACAAACAATAAATAAGACATATTTTGTTCTCCATTTTCTTTTCGTTTTTCTTTGGCTTCAAATGTGTCGAGTTCAACAAGACGCGGTATTTGCTTTGATTTTTGTAGTTGTTACATCAAAAAATACATTATCTGTAGATTGTGTTGTCTACGTATTGATATATAATCATGGTTTTGTGTATTTAGCTTCACATTTCTGACACTTTTCCTGAGCTCACTATAATTCTCTTTTCCCGCTCGTAAAGCCACAAGCCACCTAACTCGCTTTGCGCGTGCGCCAATCAATGGAGATTTTCTGGCGTGTGTTCGAATACGTCAAAGTTGCTTTTGCTGTGGATGAGTAATGTGCTGTCTTAAGACTTTGAAAAGCAGAAAGAAGAATAAAATAGGATAAAAATGAAAACGAAAAAGACGCAGATGTAGTGAGAATGAATTGAATTAGAAGATATGTCACATTTTGCAGCGTATGTTTACATACATTATCTACTTTTAGTCTTTGAATGATTGATTGAGTTATAATCTTAGTGTGATTGAAAGAATGAAAATAGGATTAAGGAGTTTGCTCCAAGAGGTGCGAAAGAAAAGAAGGGGGGAACAATGAAGATAGAAATGCAAGAGATGAAGAGAGATGAGTGTAAAGAGAGCATTTGAATTGAAGACATCGAGGAGGGCCTGAGGGGATTAAAGGAAATGATATAAAATTAAGAAAGAGTAATTTTGGAGTTGAGAAATGAGCTGAGAGAGAGAGAGAAAGAGAGAAAGAGAGAGAGAGAAAGAAGAGAGAGAAACTTGAGATGGAAAAATGAAGGAGAGGTGAAAGAAAAGAGCGAAGAAAAGAGTGAATAAAGTATTTGTTTAAAAAGTTGCGTGAACACAACTAGAGAAAGTAACGATATTAGAAACCGGATAACATCACCACTACTAAAGTTACTATCAATAAAAATACTGGCACTATTACTACTATTACTACGACTGCCACTACTACTACTAATAGAAGAAGAAGAAGAAGAAGAAGAAGAAGAAGAAGAAGAAGAAGAAGAAGAAGAAGAAGATGCAATAAAATGAGGAAAATTATTGAAGAGAAAGAGGGCTATGGTTTTATTTAAGAAAGCAAGTGAGAAAAGAAGTTTTATAAAAAGAATGGAAAAGAATGAAAAAGTAATAAAGACGAAAGGAAAATGATAAAGAGAAAGATTTCAGTAAAAGTGAAAGAAAGATAAAATAAACAAAACAAGAAGGAGAGAAGAGAAAAAGCATTGTTTTATAATAATAATAATTCTGAAAGGGTGAATCAGAGAGATAAAAAAATGGATGAAAGAGATAAAGATAAAAAGGAAAAAGTGAAAGAGTAAGAGAAAATGGAAGAAAAGTTAAAGAGAAGGAAGTCAAAATTAAATGAAAGAAAGAAAGAATAATAATAAGAGCAACAACGGCAAAGAAAAGGGAGAAAAAAGAATTAGGGAAGGAGGGAGTTTTTTTATAAAAAACAAGTATAAAAAAAGGTGATTAAAGGTGGTAAAGAATAAAATAAAATTGAAAGGAAAAATCAAGAAGAAAAAGATAGTAAGAAAGTATTGAAAAGGGGGGATAAAGGAAGAAGAAGAAGAAGAAGAAGAAGAAGAAGAAGAAGAAGAAGAAGAAGAAGAAGAAGAAGAAAACAGAAGATTTAGAAGAATTCGTCACGGATAACGAAACGGAAATTCAATACCTCCATTTTTATTGATTTGATCAATGTGGACAGAGAAATAGGACCATTCCACATTGCCTCCCTAATGGTAAATGAAGAATCGAAGGCCGGATAACGGTCGATGCTACACAGAGCCATTGGCCAGAAGCCCGTTAAGAACAACAAATCGTACAAGACTGCTGCCAAAAACCTATTATCTGATTTCTGGCAAAATACAAGAGCAGTTTTGCGAACAAGAAGGCAATTCAGTACTATACTTTCTTGGCGAGCCAAAAGCCCATTTAACACAATCGGTGTTAATTTCGGTTAATCGAATTGATTTTAATACTTCGGTAAGAATTCGGCTTTATTAAGCATTTTAAACGCCGACACATTCTTCAGAAAGGACACTAAAGTCAATATAGTCCTACAGTTACAAAAAGAAAGAATGCACATATATTAACTTTCTTTTTGTCACATTTGTATTAATGCTTGGCCTTTAACATTCCCTTTCTTGTTGGGTTCCTATTAACCATTAATTATTTCCATGAGAAATATTTCCATTTCAATGCAGAAAATGACTATACTAAAATAGAGGTAAAGTTAAGGAAGAGATTGCCCGTTTCCTTATAAAGAAATATTCGGCATTCATTGACCGAACAGCCAGTGCTATGTGTGCTCGGACGTTCTCTTCAAACAGCAATTTTTTTTCAGGAAAATTGGCTTCTCAGATCCATTAAATATTAACGGTCATTCTAGTATTGGTCGCAATTTCCTTCTTAACCTTTTGTTTCAGGTTGTGAGGAAAGACAAAATATTGATTATACTAGTCGAATTACCCGCGCCTTGCTGCGAATCACACATTTTTTGTAAGAAAATGATGATTCCTTTTAAATCATTGTTATAAGTTGTGGAGAAAAATGATGCATGTTAATATTACTCAATGATCTTGCTTATATGACCTCCATCTTCTAGCTTTCTCCTTCAGTATTTTAGATAGGAGTCATTCCCTTGTTCAAATTTAAATTTAATTTAAACCAAAGGGGAAAATTTCAATGGGGCTTTGTGCAAAAGCGGCTTAATTTGAGCTCTTTGATATGTATTTGATATAATACTTGATTGTATGAATTGATGAGTTAATTTCAACATTGATATGACAGATAAATTGTCACAACAAATATGTATTGTAAGGCGTTACCAATTGACTGGTAATTTCTTGCTCAACTTGACATACATATTGTCTCATTTTGATCTCTGCCGATATGACCCCCATCTTCTGGCTTTCTCCTTCTATATTTTGGATAGGAGCCATTCTCTTGTTCAAATTTAAATTTAATTTAAATCTGTTGGGAAAATAATTGAATTAACAACTGGGTCCCTTTTTTCGATCAAAATTGAATGCTTTTTTTATCCAAGTGCCCTGGATAATGAAGTTTCAGAATATATATGGTTATGGGGGTCCATCTCCAAAACTCTGGTAAGAGTTCAATAAGAGATAGATAGTGGCTATAATCTATAGAGAGATTATTACTGTTTTGCAATACGCTGACGCGATTTGAAATCTTCACAGTATTTAATATTGTTAACATTATCACTAACATTTTTTGTCGAGATTTACAAACACTATTCTCCTTATTGTGCTTATATTTAATGCTGCTATTGTGCCTTATATTTTACCAGAATGAAATATACAGTGCTGTTCGATAAAAGTGACTCACCTGATTTTTTACTTAAAATTTTTTTCACCTATTGTTTTTGGGGTCAAACTAATTTTTAATCTTACTAATATAAAGACCCCTTCCCGACCCCCTAGTAAAAAAGTTTACTCATCCTGAGGTATTCTACTGATAATTATAATTTTGGATATAAATGAGATTTAGGGGAAAACTCTGTGTAAAAAAGTGACTTACTTATTTTCTGCAACTAGTAATCAAGAAAAATATAACCAAACAGCTTTAAATAAAGAATAATAGATGTATAATTTATTTATAATAGGTAATATAGTTTGAAATATTTAATAATCTATGGGTCCGCCTTTATTTTGAATAACATTTTCAACCCTTTTTATCTTATCTCCAAGCATTGAATTCCATTCGGATATGAAATTCACAATCAAATCCTCTTTGTTGCTCAACTGCTTTCTCGAGAACCTGTACTTCATAATGATCCATAAGTTTTCTATGGAGTTGAGGTCAGGAGATTGGGGCGGCCATGTCATAACATTCACCTGCTTCTCATCAAAGTATTCCTTCATCAATTTTGATTTTGACAGGGGGCATTTCCTCCTGCATAAAATGAACATGGTGGGGTCTATTTGCACCCTTTCAGCAGAAAGGAGCAGACAAGACTCTAAAATTCTCTTGTACTGCTCACTCCTGAGGGTCTTTTCAATAGGTTTTAAGAAACCATTTCCATGAAAAGAAAAGCATCCCCAGAACATAATACTGAACGGATGCTTGACAGTACTTACTGCTAAATTCAAAGAGCTTTCAAAGCTTCTTCTTCGGATTTTAGATCGCTTATCCTTTAAATTTTGATCAATTTTCATTTCATCGGAGAAGAGAACATTCTTCTAGTCTTCTACGGTGATATCCTTGTAATAGTGAGCCCATTCAAGTCTCTTGACTTTGTTGGCTTTGCTTATTAGCGGCTTAAGCATTCGTGTACAAGATTTGTAGCCTTGTTCTAACAGCCACCGACGGACTGTTGAAGAGGCAAGACTAACACCTTGCTCTTCGCTTAGACTGGCTGCAATTTTTTGGCTAGTTATAGGCCTATTCTTCGCAACTTCTCTCTTAATTACCCTGCCAGTTCTATCATCAATCTTTTTCTTTCGTTCCCTTGTTTCCTTCCTTGGAGCAGGAGTGGCATCATTATGTACCATGAGCACTCGAGAGACAGTTGATTGCGAGGTTATAGAAATTTCTCTCGTAGACTTGCCTGCTTTTGAGAGGGCAATAATAGATGCCTTAAGTGGTTCTGAGTGGCTATTTCAAGCTGTTTTTATAGTGTATGGGGCTTTCAGGAATATTCTGGAATACTCTAGATTTAATTTAAGCTGTTCTAGAATTCTCTAGAATATTGTTCTGGGTGTATTGTAAAATAGTTTTCAATATTTTGTCAAAAGCTCTTTAAATTTACCAGTTTAATAATTAGAATGCGATATCTTAGTCACTTTTTTTGCACAGAGTTTTTTTTTCCTGAATCTCGTTTATATCCAAATTTATAATTATCAATAGAATACCTTATGGTGAATAAATCTTTTTCCTAGGTGGTCGGGAAAGGGGTCTTTATATTTTTAAATGTTAAAAATTATTTTAACCCCAAAAACAATAAACAAAAAAAATACTTTTAGTAAAAAAAATCAATTGAGTCACTTTTATCGAACAGCACTGTATATATAAACGTAAAAAAAGATATGCAGAAAAGAATATTGCGTTTTTATTAAATAAATAGTTATTATTTTAAACATAAAATTGTTTTTAAAACAGTGGGAGTAACTTGTATGTTGAATAATAAAACTTAATTTAAAAAAAAAAACGAAAGAAAGTTTATTGTACTAAGCTACGCAATCTAGTAAAACGAACTGTACTTTCTACCCCCTTGCTTGTTTGCAACTTCTCACCAAAATTTGGCTTCTATTGGTAAATGTAGGGCTATTTTAGAAGGTGTGACAGACTAACAAAAGTCATATAATTTTATATATATGTAGATAGATTTTCTCTTCGAGTTACATTTATTTATTGTTCCTACTGCAAGTCTTCAAATGTGTTTCTGTTATTCAGTAAAGTTATCTGTGATTCTTCAGCACCAGAATAAGATCTGATGAACGGTTGTTTTCTTTAAGACCTAAAAATTAATTCGTATGATATAATCTTTAATCTTTGATCTGAGAAAACGGTTGTGTATAGTTGGCAGTTTAGACGCTTCTGATCGAGTTAGAAGCCATGCATGACCTGCATATGTTCTATATCAGACAAGACTATTTAAGTATTTGACTCTAGTTCTTAGATTATTGTTTTGATTGTATATGATTATGTCATATGGAACTGAGTATTTCGTTAAAACACCCGAGAATAAGATATTTTTGTATTTTTAATGTAAAAGATAGAAGTTCAGTATTTGCTTTTATTTTAACAAAAAAGCACTTGATTATATGAAATCATCATACAACAACATCATATTTACTTTTTATCAATAAAACCGCCAGTAATTTTGACATAATTTAGAAGAATATTTTGGACCGTTGTCATATGGAAAATTTTTTCTTCCAGATATACGTAAACCTGATGCTATAGCCTGCCTTGGCAAAATTGAATGATATTGATTTTTTTTTTTCATGATTCCCGTGACCTGAATCAAATCTCCAGCCCTTTTGGTAGTCATTAAGGTTACGGAGGGGTTGTTAGTGAAATCAAAATATACAGTTTCTCATACAAAATATGTAGCATAATTTAGCATAATGTATTGTGGACAAACAAATCCAAATTTGAACGTTTTGGAAGGAGGAGGAACCTGGAAAGAGGTGGAAAAATTTTAACCAAATACAATAAAGTTACTGAAATTTTATCTTTTACTTTAAAAAAATCTCATTTGAAGGTAAAATGCAGCGTGGCTCCCTCACCTCCTGCCGGGTATATATATATATATATATATATATATATATATATATATATATATATATATATATATATAAAGAAATATAAAGAAATATATTTTAAGGTGTGATATATCACTCTCAGAGGCGACAGGCTATTTCAGGCTAGACGCAATTGCCAAGCCTAGCATGAAACATCCTGTCGCCTCTGAGTATATATATATATATATATATATATATATATATATATATATATATATATTAACACACACCTAGACATGCGATTGTTTTAACCAGGGAATAAAACCTGCCCGATTTTACATCAGTTGAAGACTACCACTCTTAGGCTATCTGCGCACGCAGTGGATAAAGGGAATTTTTAACGCAATATATACGCCTTAAAACAATTACCGGCTGAATAATGAAGAGCTTTTTCGCTTTAATTAGCAGCAGCCGACAAATTCCTTTTCTTCCAAAGTGCTCAACCTACGAGAGGGAACACACACACACACACACATATATATATATATATATATATATATATATATATATATATATACGCGCGTGTGTGTACCATTGTCGTGATTGTAAATTTTCGATGACGAAATAAAGTCGAAAAATACTTCAGTAGACACAGGAGATTCCAGGTAATGTCAACTTCTCTCTACTCCTCACTAAGAGGAGGCACAAAACATAGTATTATATCTGAGTGTAATGCAAAAATGCTTCGTTCTTTTGAATGCCTTTTGTTTGAAAACACAATTTCTATCTAGGCACTGAGACGAAATTTTTATAATAGATTTACTGCCTTGCTTTGATTTAAATCAATCTGGAATCAGAACTAAAACTCTGTTACTAATAATAACAGCAGAAATGGAGCCAGTGACAAAATAAGCATTCTTTTGATAAATGGAATAAGAACTAACTTTGCATCTTTCACGATGTCTTTACTTGTTTGTTGAAATTGAAAGGTTGAAAATGAACGATTCTTTTTTTGAACAGAAACTTGGTAAAGTTTCCACTTAACTAATCTGGACACTGCCTTCATATATTTGCACGCATTTAAATTGACACAAAAGGATCCCTGCCTTGCCGAGAAGCATAAAACAACACGGGCTTATAAATAAATAAATAAATAAATAAATAAAGTTAAGGCATAATGTGTGGACGAGTTATTAATTGATGGTCCTTAGGCTGGTGTGCATGCTCACATACACATTTGTATGTTCATGTATGTACGTACAGAGTAAACATAATATTGTACACTTGGAGTTACTCAAATGTATGCATTAAATAGATACACTCGTGTGCACATAACTAGAATTATACTGAAATCTCAGTATAAATCTTATATATAAAATTTCAGAAGCACCTTTAAAATTAACAATCTTCCTTAATTTTAGGTAAAAACAAAACATAACAGATTTACACATTTTAGATATACTAATTGGTTAAAAATCCCGTCAAATAAATCCTACCAACGTAAACCGATGCCTACTTAACTATAACAGTGAATTCTTTCACAGAATCAAAATGGCGATCATAATTAATCTACTTAATAGAATATATTTAATATCTGTATCGATTTGGGTGACTTACACGGAATTTTCAGCTGAACCCTTTATTTAATTTACAGAGGCAGATTGTTCTCTTTCCACTGATCATGTCTAGCTCTTATTTTTAATTACAGATCGCGACGGCTATTATAGAGATGTGATTAAATACACTTTAACGTTTAAAAAATCTTCAGTATTATGTTTAGGTAATAAGCAAAAAGGAATTTTCGACAATATATGCATTTTTACGTATTTGTGGTTATTTTTTTTTTAACTTTTATCAAAAACGACATTCTTTTACATGTAGTTATGGATAATATTATGCATTAATTACTAATATTTTTAATTAATAACTATTTGTGTTCAGTTGTTAACATTAATAGCTATCAGCTGATGTGTTAAAATGTAATAAAACATATTTAAATTTCATCTCTCTGATAGATGTCGCGATCGGTTAGTACTGCTAAGTTATTGCTCGACCGTTTCCACTGAATTCAAGTAAGCACTGTCCGGCCAAGGGATTAAACTCAATAGCAGTTGCAACTCTAATCAGTTGTTAGGTTAGGTTTAAGGCGCCAAGTTCACTACGGGACAATGGCCTAGTGGAATAAACCGTTGTTTTATGAATTTGGTGATATAGTTAAAGTGTGTACCTTAGCAGTATTAAATAAAAACAACTACACGACATACTAAAGCACGAGCAGTGGAACGAGAACAGTCTACCGTAGATTAAATAAATTCTTCATTTCAGAATTATATTACCCAGATCGGTATATACCTGAGGAAGGCTGGAGGGTACATCAGCCGAGAAGTTGTGATAACAACAACAAAGACGATTTTTGGCACCCGCTCGAATCGTCTCTCGCTATTCCTTTACTCTTTCCTGGTGTCGGAGATCACAGTGACTGATAGAGAGCTTGGCGAGGCCATTCCCATGAATTTGATTTTGGTGGACAACTCTCCGCGAGGAAGAAGCCCGCACACTTAGCCAGAAGCGCCTCCCTCGCGGCTCAAATGGGATAGAGACAGGCGAGATCTGGCAAATCTGGTTGCATCGGGCTGTCGGATACTTCGTCAGTCCGCTTTGGTTACCTCAACCCTACTGACGGTGCTCTCTTCTGCCGGTTTAACCCTTGAGATCGCGTAGATCTTTTCCTATTCCATCGTTGGGGTCTTCGGGGGTATGTTGCCTTCAGTCTGTTCCTTACTTGTCGACCTTACTGCCATGGGTGGTTCTACAGGAGTTGGAACTCCAGATGGCTTTGCTCTTGCGACAAGTAAACCCTCTAACATAACAAAGAATGGGGACAATAGTCTAAATATAAATGATGTAAATAACATTTAATAACAGCTACACGCACACCAATTTTCACCATACTCAAAACACATAAAACAAACATTAATCAAGAATCAATTTGATAATGAGTTTAAACTAACCTTAAAAGAAAAATAAAAGCGATTAATAATAAAATTGTAAAACAACATTAAGTAATCTGCAGAAAGCAACTACAAATTAGCCATAAACTAGACGAACAAATTATAAGAAATCTAATACATCAATACAAGTTATTGTTGACGAATGCTACAGGTACCATGGAACATGCTACAGGTACCATGGTACATGGTACTATCCAGCCCCGGGTCATCAGCGACTATATCGGTTCTATCACCAGGCTTTTCTAGTGAGGGGGTAGCTAGACACCCAGTAGGATTCTCAGAAAAAAAAAAACTCTCAAAAGGTGAATAAACCTTCCTACAAGGTCAACGCACATAAAACACATTGAGGTAGACGGGCCTCCATTGAAATGTATGCAGTTAGTGCACCGGTATACGACATCGCCGAGTGGAAGGCTTTCTAGACTGAAGTCCACGCCCAAGGTGAATGATTCGTCCAATGGTCTCAACTTCCCTGTGCCCACGACGAAAGCGAGCCTGCAAGTTGGATGGACAGTTGTGACGTCGTCCCCCGGTCGCAGCGCCAACTGTGACGTTCTATCCTGATCTACCACGGCGCCAGTTGTGACGTGGTCGTTCCAGGGTCCTATCCCGGTCACGACACCAGATGTGACGTCCCTAAACAGCACCAATTGTGACGTCTTCGCCGCGGCGCCAGCTGTTCGCTCCTCGCTACTCCGTCCGGGTGTCGCTGCTCCAATCGTGACGTTCTAACCCTTTGGTGATTCGGGTAGGAATCTGGTTAGATTTGATATCAGCCTCGCCGTTCCCAACCTGCTTCCAACGCCTGGTTACCAAGGTAGACAGACGAGATCAAACAGGGGTTGGGGCCGTAATGCAAATTGAGTTCAACGGGGGTGATAACACACAAATATGCATAAAAGAAAATAAAATGAAAACTCAAAAAGTTCAAAGTATCAAAGAAAAAGGGAACAAACTTTTTATGTCTAGTTGTTCGGTACATAGGACTGCATCTATCTCCCGACCCGTTCTGTGGATTGTGGCACGTCGCTTTCGCTAGGCAAGTTTTAACGCTTCAAGTTGTCTGCTCTCTAAGAAATTGGTGTTTCGGTGTGTCTTTGGACGAAAGTCGAAAAACTTATTTCTGTGGTCTGGTTCTAAGTCGCTCTTCAAACTAATTGTTCTTGGTTGAAGAAGAGTCCAAACTTTTGCGTGAATCTTGGTCAGCTATCTTGATCTATCATCTCTGCCGTCGGTGCGCGAACTCTGGGCACTCATCTCTGCCGTCGGGGCGCGAACTACTGAACTAGCTCTGCCTGCCAGAGTCCGACGAACTGATTTCTGTCTGGTGGGGCTTCGTTTTTATTGACGCCGTGAAAACCGGGGTGGGTCTGTTGGTGCCAGGGGTTCTTCGATAATTCTAAATACATATCCACCCTTCTTATTTCTGGTTAGTGATTTTCCACTCTTTTCCATTTTTGGTAACTCTTTTCTCACTCCCACTTTCTCACCATGCTTCTGAGGGGCGTGAACTGCCCTCCCACTTCTTCGTAGCGGCTTCTCATACTTATACTCTGGATAGGGCGTTGACTGTTTTCTTCGGGCGTCACGTGACCACTCTCGGCCAATGAGGTCCTGGTCGGGTATCTTCCCTCCTCCTTCGTGCGTCATGTGATCACCACTTGGCCAATGACGTCTTAGTCGGGCGTGGACAACCCGTGGCTTTGTTTTGGAAAAGAAATATACCTTGCTTAACTAAAAAAAATTAATGATCTCTCCTCTTTCTTTCTTTTCTTTCTTTCAAATCGCCGTTATCATGGGCGGTTAATGTGACAACTCTCTGTTCAACAATGTGGCGTTTGTCAAGCAGTTTATCGGTATTGCACTGGACAGCTGGATTATCTGACATGGTCTAAGAAAGGAATTTTCTCCAAGTTTTTCGCCAATTTGGCGTCTCCAAAGCAGAAATAAAAATATGTCAGTTTCCTTCGGTTCATGTGTTTGATAACAAAATTTTATTATCGCAGGGCAAAAGTCTATTCTGTCAAAACAAAAAACTTAGCCAGTGAAACTACTTGTGTGGGATTTTAATTTTCCATACCCAGCCAAGGCCCCAAGCCACACCTGTGTTTCGTCTAACGTTCCAAAGTGGACTTCTTCTTTGGTGACATCTCTTGATAACACCATTCCATTTTTCGCGGATAAGCGGAAATCGGTCAACGCTTATTCCTAGGTGGCTTAGATATTGATAACACCTCCTCGCCCACTCAATCTCATTGTCATTGAAATGAAACTCTTTTCGACATTTGATACCTATCAAAAATAACCCTTTTCTTTCTTATTCCCGTCTCTTAAGCCGTGTGTGTGTGTGTGTTCGCCTATGACCCGTCTCGTATTACTTTTTCCTTTTCTTTTTTCTTCGTTTTCTTTCTTTCTTCCAAATCGCCTGAATGCATGGCGGTTCAATCCTCTTGCAAAAAAAAAAAAAAGAATTATTTAAAACCTAAAATACATTTCGGCCTTAAATAATCCTCAAATGGTTGATAAACCGTAAAAAAGCAAATCATATATCTATAAATATATCTTTCAAGTCGCCTGGGTGCATGGTGCCATACAGCGACATTGGTTTGATCAGGTGGGGTGATGGGTACCGCCATATCTACCCGCCCAACATGTGCTACACATGAATGAATACCTTTCCAGCTTTCAACCCAGACATATGGAGAGAACTGGTCATGTTCTCAGCTGCTCAGTGGCTCTATGACCACACCCAGTCATGATCATCATCATCCTTTTTATACTACCATGCTGTCACAACACCATAAAATGTCACAGCTTGTGAAATTCAGAATATTTT
Source organism: Acanthosepion pharaonis (assembly GCA_903632075.3). NCBI lineage: Eukaryota > Metazoa > Mollusca > Cephalopoda > Sepiida > Sepiidae > Acanthosepion > Acanthosepion pharaonis. Next base: position 420,493 of record CAHIKZ030003824.1, read on the forward strand.
TTTATCATTTATCTCTTGGCGTGCAAAATGGATCACAGAGATAATGTCCTCAATTTAAATGAGAATTGGAATTATCCAATGTCTTTAACGGATTTTCAAAATTCGGCGACATTTGCAGAGCAGCTTTGCAATTTCAATGGTTTTTGTTTACTGTTGCAAGATTTGAATTTACTAAATCTTTATTATTGTTCGTTAAAATCGGCGCTGAGATTTGTTTTCAAGCTTCAAACCAGTAACGTTTCAATTAATTCGAGATTTTGAAATTCAAGAGATTTCATTTAAATGGTAGCCGTGTACTTAAATATGCGCAGGGCAAACCGATTTCATTCTAACTGCGCAGATAGAAGTGTCTGTCATTCAGTAAATAACACCAACAAGTATTCATTTTATAGATCGATGAAACATAAAAGGGTTAATAATGTGAGACATAATATATATACATCCACTCGAATAAAACCAGAAAAGCGCACATAAACTCTTACACACATAGAAATACATACGCAAAAAATATTCGAAAATAGATGAACATACAAGGTTCATTTGCCGCTACTCATGTTAGATATTCATCTTGCATGGCAACATATTTGATAAAGTGTGCAGATAGCTCTACCAAAATAGTTGATTAATCATCTTAAGTTGGGAAGAGAAATAATTTCATTATAAACGTTAAGGGTCCAAGAAGTGAAGACTGCTGAAAATTACGTGATCGTATGAATAAATAGTATAGATATTTGCTGGAATCTAGTGAACAATATCCATATAAAGAATGATTACTTATATTCGTAGGAAATGTCGTGTCCACTAAAATATCAAATAGCATATTTATAAACCAATCACACTCAAGAAAACACTTACATCTTAAAAGACACCAATAAAATCATAGAATACAAATCATAATGTCTGTTGTATTAGTCATCATTATTTTTAGGTAGATACCGACCAAATATTGTGCGGACGTAGTTGAAGACATACCACGTGCCCTTTTAGGGCCAATTAGGAATAAATAAATAATTCAATTCTGGAGACGATTTTTTTTTTACGAAAAAGTGTATAAAAACATACGAAATCCGTTCCCAAAAAGGATACACGCGGCTGTCACCAAACTCCACACAAGTCTCGCTTATGATCTTCCCGATTTCATACTAAAAGCGACAGCGTTGACAAACTTCAGACTACGGCAACAACGTCAACAGTAAGAAACAATTTCTAACTATCTCTTGTATCCGCTTTACTATGAATCACGGACACACGTGTTGACTTTTTCATACAAACACATATAACAACATTTTATTGTTTCTCACATACGTACACAAAGAGAATTTATATTTTATTTCAGAACTTTATTAACCCAAACAAAAAGACATTACTTTCCAATCTATCATCAACTGCTTATATTCTTACTGTTATATTAAATTAATGTTTATTTGTTAAAACTACGTTGTCTTTTCTACTGAATTTTATTCCTTCAATGAAAACCGTTTGATTATTCTAAACGGCCAAATTACGAGCGAATCTGTAACGATATTTTGTTATTGTATCGAATCCCGACACTCCAAATTTTAACATTCAACGAAAAACCGAGTAGAAGGATTCCTACAGAAACATGCAAGATAAGAATTAGCAAGTAAGATTTATTAGATAAATATCTAAATATATAACGATAATAATTATGAAGAAAGAAAATAGAAAAAAAAAGGAAGAGAAAAAATAAGCGCGGCCAGCCAGAAGCGAAATTTTGGCCAATCAAGAAACACGAAAGGCCTCTTTTTTTTTTTTAATGTTTCCAGCTAACAGGGCAGAAAGGACATGATTTGAATCTCTGCCTGCCAGCTACTAAATAACTGACAGGCCGGAGAATATGCAAGAAACATAATTTAGAAACACTTGGGCAGTTTTCCCCGTTAACTGGCGTTTGATTTTTTTTTTTTCTTCGTGCAGGTTCAAAAAATCAAAGCGATTTGTTTTGCTAAAAACTCTGAAAAGGTTGTTTGATTTGTTTTGGGTTTCGGAATATTCAAATAGAAAGCGCCCAGAAAACACTAATCTAGGTGGATTTTCTCGCCTTGTGAGAAAACTACCCTGTCATACCAAAATTCGTGGTATGGTACTTAGTGTCAGGTAGAACATTTCCTAGCCTAGTAAAGCGCAACAACACGACGAGGCATCGTTTCCACCAGAGTTCGGAAGACCGCTGTAAAGATGTCAAGTTCTGGAATATCGACAGCTGTTCACAGACCCCGGATATTTGTTGGTGTATGTTCTTATCTACATAAGGGCCCTTCGACCACATTCTAGAAATCTTCGTCTGGGTTCATGTCATTACGCGCGTGAACACACACACATATATATATATATATATATATATATATATATATATATATAGAGAGAGAGAGAGAGAGAAAGAGAGAGAGAGAGATGAACAAATATAAAGGTATGCTATATTTATGGGATAAAATGCTCAATATCATAGATAAATCGTATGTAAATATAAACAAAATTTTACTACGTTACTTAAAAACCAAAAAACTGAAAAGAATAAATAAAAATAAATAAAATAAAATAAATAAAAATAAATAAATAAAATAAAAATAAATAAGTAAAAAAACAAGTAAAATCAAAATAAAGTAAATAATAAACGAATTAACAACCCACTAACGCCAAAATAATCGTGAGAATAGACTACCCACAATGCAATAGACTACCCACATTGCAACAGACTACCCACAATGCACCACTGACCTTATATGTAAATAGTCGAGAAAAACAATGCATGTGGTTTGATGATTCTGTTTAGCGTAAAACAGTCTGTCGCCTCCAATTGTTGAGATCAATGTTATATATATATATATATATATATATATATATATATATATATATATATATATATATATATATGTGCTGTATTTATAGAGGAAGTTTTCATAATATCGAAGTTTATTAATATAGTCAGTGTGGATGTAGTGTTAAGCACTGCAGGATTAAACGAAGTCACCATACAGTGTCCACACACACACACACACACACACAGAAATTCTCTCTCTCTCTTTCTCTCTCTCACGCGCGAGCGCCTAGTGGATTATAACGTTGGTTCGTGAATTTGACGGCATAGTAATTGTGAGTTCAATCCATGTTCCGGCTAGTGTGTGCTTGGACTCAGTGGAAAACGGCCAAATAATAACTGAACAGTAATAAAAATAATTACTAGACATGATATCCTTAGACATGAAGGCCGGAACGCTAACGTAGATCGATATACACCTGATGAAGACCAGAAAGCATTACGCCCGAAACATTCTGATTAAAACAGCAAAGATGAGCACAATAGTCTGAATGTAAATAAATTTTAAAAAACACATCTAAAACTGATTATTAAAGCGTAAACAACTGCACCGTAGTCACAAATCAGGCTAAAACATATTAAAAAACTAATACGCAAATGCATATCACAGAAATAAGCAAATTAATCTCACCATTTATTACTAAAAATAAATAATTTCAGCTTCTCTCTTGATATGTTGCGTCAGTCAAAAATATATCTCACAGTCCAAAAAAAAAAGAAAGAAAAAAGATAAAAAGATGACATTAAATTTAGACCTACCTAATGTTTCATTATTATGTGCCGATTACATCATGAACAGAGACTGAATGCCGTTAAGACATTACCCATCCATCGTCCAATTTAATGCAACACCTTTAGATATATAAATAAATATCTATATAAATAAAGTGTAATATACGTGTTCCGTCCGTCCGTTTTCGATCTCGAACTACTGTAGTTACACACAGTTCATTTAAGAATGAATTTATGTGAAGGGATCATAAGGAATGGTAATTTTAAAAAAAAATAACAATTCTTTACAAAATATATGTAAACAAATGACAAAGATCGGTTGCGTATACGAAGAAAGATTATGCCGAATTAAGATGTTGAATAAAGATAAAATAATTTCATTATTTCTAAATTCTTATAACTTTTACGTACATAGGACGTTGAATGTAAAAGGTCGAAGACCCGAAAACCTTACACAGGAGCTAGGCTAAAGTCCTCCTGAAAGGCGGCTTCTAGGCTAGTATGAAATAAAAACAAAAGGAACATTTGTCTTGGTACGATATCATTTCATCATCTGATGGAAATTATCAAGGCAAATGTAAGGATTTTTTTTGCAACAAGTATTTATGAGCAGAAGGAAAATGTCGGTAGTTATTCATTTTTTAAAATTTAAAAATGATGATAAATATATTTCAGTCTAACTGTTCAAGGCAAGGTAAACTATGGAAGATGCTAAGTGATGTAACTTAGTATCTAATAAACGGAAGTGAGTAATCATTTTTATTGTTATAGTTTCATTCTTTTTTATAATGTAATTACTATTTATTATTTCATTTTAGTTTTAGAAATGAATTTATGTAGCTTTTTATTTCAAATATTAGAATGTTTCGTTTTAACCATTTTCTTTTAATTATTTAATATCGTTATGGCCATGTACGTTGGCTTTGGAAAAAGTCCATGACGCAGATTTACTTTTTGGCAAAATTAGATAGCCGCGCTCTCAAAAACTTTTCGTCTATGTAAGTTAGTTTCTTATTTAATAAATGTGTAATTCTTTAAATCGAAGTTGTGGTTGAAATTACACTTGTCGGTGAAGAAATGTTTTCTTTTTGCCATTTCTTTATATTGCATGGTGACGGGTAGATTACAGACATGAGAAATCATCAGACGAAGCAGCATTCATATATATATATATATATATATATATATATATATATATATATATATATTGTTGTACTATAGTGAAGGCTAAAACAGATCAGCTTAATTAATATATGCAGCGTATTCGTGATTTATTAGGACTTCTAATTTCTTGCAAGACACTCTATAATAGCATCTTCATGAAACCATTTTAATTAAAATTTCGATTCACATTAATAAAAAAAACTATCAAAAAATGTAGAACATCACGAAACTAAACCAAACAAATAAAAGCTAAAGTAACAGCACATTTCAGACAAAGGCACACAATCCTCATCTAGTTTGCTTGCGTGTATGCCTACACACAAACACACTCACACATACACACACACATACATATATATATAATGCTACCAGGAGGTACTCGTGGCTAGAATTCTTTGCTTTATTAAATGGGAATTGCGATGGCATCTTAGTAAAAATTTACATTCATTTTTTTCTTTCTCCAAGTGCGACCTCTCTATTCAGTTCTAGACAGAGAAGAGATAGATTTTTGCATTTCTCAAGGGCGTTTGTGCGAAGTAGAGTCAAGAGACTTGTTCAAAACTTCGAAATCTAAAACATAGCAACTGAAAATGATCGAAACTACGCTTGCTCAGGAAGATTTGTGTTTTATTTTTCAATACTTACAGACACAGTCTGTGGTTTATATTGCAAGAGGCGGTCTTAGTTACAGTCCCTGAGAGAGACCGTGTAATCTGGTGTGAAATGCTCAGTTGGCGCAAAACCTCGTTTATGATATGTGACTTCGTGCTAACTCAACTAGCTACGCGTTCTGAACAGTTCGTTTTCCCATTTCAACTCACAACAGCCTTGGGTCAAGTCTTGTTGCGCTTGGTTTGAGGAACTTCACAACTGTGTCACTCGACAACAACTTACTTGCTCCATATGGTCCGATCGCAAAAGTTCCAACCAGGGATTATGTTTATTTTTAAGCATTCAACCCCAAGCAAGGCGGGAAGCCACCAGCACGCAAGAGGCAACAGAGAATTGGGGCGACAACAAAGAGGGGTGATAGAGGAAAGGCTGAAGAGAAGATTAGGGGATAGATTAGGGCATCTGGAGGTGTCGATTGACATTATATTTGAATAGTTGGAAATTATAGCTATCAGGAAAACAAGAACAGGGGAGGGAGTTCCACAGGTGAGATGTGCGAGACATGAAGCTATTGGAGTAGAAGAGACGGCTACATTTAACAGTTTCGACAGTGAAAGGGTGAGAGCGAAATGCCAGCCTAGTTGAAGGCTTAAATTCATGAAGCCTGGGAACCAGCGAAAGCAGCTCATCGGAGCAGTTACCATGAAAGTATTTGTAAAAAAAAGACAGAGGGAGGCAACGGCAAATCTGTGAGAGAGCGGCTGCAGACGAGATGCCAGATCGGGGCCAATTACATTGCATATCTGATGTGGACCCAAAGTTGGGATCACGGAAGGAAAACACGGAACACGGATTAGACGTAAGAAAGATATATTAAACAAAAAAGTTACAAAGATAGCGTAAGTTTAAGCGGAGCTTACTATGTGCTAATGTCCAATATTAGAAGTCGTACGCGGCTGATACTACGGTATTAGAATACTCTCTCTCCTCCTCTTCTTCTTCTCTCTAGAGTGTTATGTCGCATACTTTATATAGTCCTTGAAGAGTCCATGTTGTAGGTATGTTACGGTCTCACAACACCCACCTTCCAAGAGGTTGCTTTTTTTTTTTTGAAAAGAAGAAAAAAAACCATAAAACTGTTAATACTTTTTTCTCTTGGGATTTACGTCGAGTGGTTGAGTAAATTTCCTTTTCCTTCCTGAGCGTCGCACCTCAGGAGAGACTTGGGGCGTGCCGAGATCGAAGTGATCGAAAATTACGTCGATCGGCTTTTCACAGCTATTTTGTAGTGATTCCTCCGATTCCTTCAAACGGCATTTTCTGAGCTGGTTCCAATGGCGTTTGTGGGTGTTTTTCGGTCCTTGGACAATATAGACCAGTTCGCCAATTCTTTGTTTTATGGTGCCTACTTCGCAGAATGTTATGTTGTTTTTGTAAGCCTTGAAAAAGACTTTATCGCCAGGATTGAAATATTTCTCATGAGGCGATACGGTTTTTATTTTTTAACTTTGCTTGCCGTGGAATAAGTTTGTCGAAGACAGACTTGATTTTCCTTGCGAACATTGTTTCTGCAGGCGAGCTTCTCATGGGCGTGTTCGGATTAGGGGTTATCCGATACACCTGCAGAAATTGCTAGTGTCCAATATGGGTAGTCGTACGCGGCTGATACTACGATATTAGAATACTCTCTCTCTCTCTCTTTCCTCCTCTTCTCTCAGAGTGTTATATCGCATACTTTATATAGTCCTGGGAGGGTCCATGCTGTAAGTATGTTACGGTCTCACAACAATATCCGTCTTTAGATTTTATCAAGGGCCTTGAGACAAGTAGACGAGGCTCCAGACCATATATGGCAGCAATACATCATGCAAGGGCGAATGGTTGATTTGTAGATTTGAAGGATTGACTCCGACGAAAAAATTTCCTGGTGCGGAACAGGGAGCCAACTTTCCTAGCGGTGTACGAAGCAATATATTCATTCCATCTCAGGTCAACGGACAATGTGAGACCGAGCAGTGGCAAAGAGGTGCTCTCATGGCGTTGAGCGTCAGACATTCTTATGGGAGGCATGGATGGTTCTCTCTGGTGAGTAATAGAGAGCAATTTTGTTTTTGAGGCATTAAAGTTAACCAGTCCACAACCGATTGGAGTTCCTTTTCTAGACAAACGGCCAGGTTAGTTTTTCGGCGACACTATATATATATATATATATATATATATATATATATATATATATATATATATATATATATGTATGTATGTATGATACGATAAAGAACAAGTAGAAAAATAGATCTTACTCTAACATGTTTCACATTATTAGAGTTAAGTCAGAGATCAAAATAGAAATGATAAAAATCAAAGAGATGTAGATTAATGATATGTTGCGTTTGTCTCTATATATATATATATATATATATATATATATATATATAAAATAACAAGTTATAATTAGTAGAGATTATTCCAAAGAGGACAATTATTCTTTATGAGAGCAAGATGCATGATACAGAGCAAACTATAATAATAATTAGAAAAATATGAAAATTATATATATATATATATATATGTGTGTGTGTGTGTGTGTTAATTATTATATTTTCCTAAATTTGTATATATATATATTAATTATTACATTTTTCTAATTTTTATATATATTTTATATTTTATTTATATATATATATATATATATATATATATATATATATATATATATATATATAATTCAAATCACGTGTAGGCAAATAAACAGAATAAATTATTAAATAATTAAATAATTCACATAATAATAAAACTTCTTTCTAAGATATATATATATGTATGTATATATATAGATATATATATGTGTGTGTGTGTGTGAATCTATGTGTGTGTCTATGTGTGTAATTTTATATCATCTATCTGTTGTTTATAACGATGTTAACACTGAATAAATTGGAATTTATAATATATAATTGATTATAAATCAGAAACAATATTAGGTAATTGAATGACAAAATAGAAAAAGAAATTCCTCTAAAATGATTCCACGATATTAAAATAACGCTTTTATCGACGGAATTATATATATAGAGAGAGAGGAAGACGGAATATAAGCATAAATATTGGTTAGTATTCTGCACGGTGGGTAGACGCTAATGATGAAGAGACACCAAATTTGAAATTAAAAACTCTGTCGTCCTAGGCCCAGCGCTCTGCCGATATGATTCGGTTTTCCAAGGGTTTTGTTTTTGTTTTTATCATTGTTTTTTTTTTATGTTTTCATTATATTACTGAATATATTCTTAGTAGTACCACTGAGTGAAGTATATCTTCAAAATCCCACCTAAATACTTTTAAAAAATTAGTAACCGTAAAAGCCTTTTGGCAATGGTTGCGTTTCTTTGGCAGACATTTTTTTTCATCTATTTTGTCGAAAAGTGAAAAGTTCAAATCCGTTTAAGTAGCTCTTATTAAAAAAACAAAAAAAAGCAAACAGACTTTGAAAGTAAATCTAGAATAATTTCCCGACATGCCAAGCAAATAAATGTATTAGTGAATAACTGCTTCTTGCTAACATCTAACCTTAGCCATTTTCGATATTCTATAGCTTTGTATGAATTATGTCCCAAGTAACTTCCCAATAAAAAAATCAACCGTCCTCTTTTTGTGTAGTTTCAATGAAACAGCCAAACCAAATGACTTTGTACAGATGCCAGTGTCTTGATTCGTTTTAATATTATACACGGAAAGTTAAGCATTTCATAGATGTGTTTGAACCTTCCGATATACTGGTCACGATTAATTAACAAACAAGTAATTTTAACGTTCAGGCAGTGTGTATCTATTTGGCAACTTTTCAAAAACAGAACACATTCACGCGAAGCGAGCGCAAACAAATATTTAGTGATGATATTCATATATGAATAAGTTTATACATTGAATATATATATGTGTGTTTATATATATATATATGTATATATATATATATATATATATATATATATATATATATATATATATATATATAAAACACATATATATATTCACACTACATTGGAATGAAAACTCTAACATTTTTAGGCATTTAAAACAACATGCCTGCCCGCACACACAATTCCGTAAAATAATTGTCGAAAACACAATTATATTTCGACATGAAAACAATAGACAAAAACTAATAATCCTTGAAGCATTATACATCAAACAGTTGAAGCCCAACCTAAACAAAATCAATTATGGCATCTCTACAAATATTCTTAAATGTCTGTAATTGGTAACAGAAGCCATTGGTTTATACCAACGGCTTTCGATACTTCATACTTCCACAATTCAATCTTGTGTGGTCATGTGTGACGTCATGAGATGCGGTGCGATTTTTTTAATGTTTTTAAACTTATTAGACGTTATGAAAAGAATTTACATAAAATAAATAGATAACACTTGTCTATATTATTTAACGAAACGTGTGTGAATGTTTATATATATATATATATATATATATATATATATTATTCATATATGTGTGTGTGCATGTATATATAGATAGATAGCTAGATAGATAGATAGAGAGAGAGAGAGAGGGGGGCGGTAAGATGGGTAAATTGTCGCCATTCTATATTTTTAATTCTACACATGCGCATTGTTTGTTTTTGATTTTGTAGACTGCACAGTATGGAAGGGTCACTTGGCCATCGTCTGTGGGAAAAAGAGCACCATGACACAACTCTCTCTGCCAGAAATCTGAAAACGGCATGCTGTACTCCTAGGCATACGCGCCGGAAGCTGCAATACGAATAATTCAGAATCTTAAACAAGAAATCGGTTCAGAAAAGTAGCAGAAGATTCCGAAGTCGTCGTCTGGAGTGAATCCACTGGCGTTTTTATTGAATAAATTCTCCTCTTTAATAACTTTTGTGTAATTTTTGTAATATATAATAGAATAAGATGTCAGTGTTATTTTCATTTTTGCGTAATTTAGGCGACAGTTTATCCGTTGTACCATATATATATATATATATTAAGAAATGGACAAAGTCCGACAATTTATTTATTAAAGACATTTTTATGTTTAACGTTCTTTTTTTTTTTCATAGATACAAGTATTTAAGTAAATGCTCTGTTTATAATAAACAGTATTAAATAACATTTACAGGCCTGAATGTCCGAGAAATTTTCATAGAAAATATTCGTCCTTTGACAGGATTCGAACCTGCATCCTATACGGAACCGTCATTTACGCTGACGTGCCTTACCGTCTCGGCCACAAAGGAGCGTTCGGTAGGCAAGGTCGAAGTTTATAAGCAGTAAATTCGAATTTTTGAAAAATAGTATTGGTCACCATACACTTAGCGTAAATTTCCTTTCATACGTACAATAACAGATTTTTATTACGCATAGATCGATACAACCATTGGAAATACTGTATAAAATATGTGTAACAAGACATAAAATATAAATTTTAACAAATTTTCTAAAAGCAGAACTGTGATGGTGCCCCCAGACTTAGCGTAAGCCACTTTTAAGGCATCAGCCCCTAACAAAGAACAAAGGACTACGCATATTTTTGCGTTTGATTTTACAATGAAGATTTACAATTCCGCCAATTTTTACCATAAAATGGTAAAAAGAAATAGACTGTTATATGTTTTAAGCGACTTAAATAACAGGAAAATAATACAAGAATATTTTAAATATGTTCTATCGAAAAAAATACGCGAATCGAGGGAATTCTCAGTGAATAATTTGTATATATGTTCTTCAGAAAAAAACACGCGAATATTCGGAGTTTCCGAGAATAACAAGCACCTATCTTGAAAAATAGCGAATGTGTGAAGCCGTGAATACTGAAACGCGGATAGGCGAGGGACTCACTTTATTACTTTTATTTCTGTACTATTGCTTTTCTTAAACTAGCCTGGTGCTTCTGCTATATATTTAGAGAATCTTGATAAAATGTAAAGAAGAATCTGCAATGTTATTGTCCCTGAACTGGCATCTCAGCTTCAGTCAGTTTCCCACTGGCGTCACGTCGCTTCCCTCTGCTTTTTCTATAAATATTTCCATAGTAATTTACAAAATAAAGTTTCCTCAATGGTACTTCATGAATTTAAATGGAATACTAGACTGGTGACAAGGTTGCCTTATTTTATAGTTGACATGGATATATCTAACCGTAAGTTCTATTCTAACAGTTTCTTCTATCGTACCTCTTGCTTGTGGAAATTTTTTTCGGCTTCATTCTTCCAGGTCAAGTTTGATCTTTAAAATGTAAATGCCATGTCAATCGTTATCTTCTGTCTTAATTTGTGTTCTTTTATTTTCCTCTCACTTTAATAATATATATATCTCATATTTTCTTGCATTCAGTAACCCGCTTGCGTCCTAGTAGCTTTATTTTTTTTACTAAAATATGCATATACGTCGGCATGTATTAACTAGTTAGAGGTCTGTGTTTATTAAGATATTTTTGAGATAGACGAGTCAGCGACGTGAAAATGTAGAAATATTGAAATTCCATGTTGTAAGTAAATAGAAACGAAACATATTTGTATTCGCAGATGTAACCTGGCAATATACAGTTTGCAGGAAGCATTACGCATAAGCCGATATATTGTTAAGTGCGAACAGGCTTTCAATATAGACACAGAAGACGTGCGAATATGGGTGTAGTATGAAAAACATTAAATATGGCTACTAAAATATGCAGGAAGAAATATACAGAATGTAGTTTTTAGAACACCGCTAAAATAAGTCAACAAAAGCAACCGTAACCAAAATCCCGTGTTGCACATCTGTTAGATTCGTCTTAAAACGACCGTAACATGCCGCTGGCTGCTTCTTTTTTTCTTTTTTTTTTTAAAAAAAAAAGAAGAAGAAATAACACAAAACAAACACCTTGCACCTGAAATGGCATATCTTTGTATCTTCTTTGGTCTTGAATTTGGATAATTGTTTATCCAAGGACGAAAAACAACAGCACCATGACAACTAAATGCTAACAACAGCTTTTATTTAAAAGCTTGACGGAGTGTCACAACAAATCGTGGCAAGTTGACCCTAAAATCGTAGATTAGAAAGCTAAATTCGTACTTGCAGGAGAAATATGTTTTGCCAGAAAAAAAATAGTTAGTAGCTCATATTTCAGTTGTTTACTTTTGACTGGCACAAGGCCAAACATAGAGTTTTCTGAAGTATTCACCCAACTCCATGCTGGTTGTTTAGTAGAGATTACTTTCTTGTCGTCATTTGTGAACAATGACTCTTGACGATCATGTCTCTCCACAGCTTCCTCTACTTTTACCAGTAAGCAAGGTTTAATCAATGTTCATGTTTTGTTGTCCATTAACCCAAGATCGCTATATCTCTTCACTGTTTCCTTTTGCTGCTCTTGCCTTAATTATGTTTATGAGTGTCAAATTCTCCACGCCTTCTTTCCTCGTTATGAGTCCCAGAAACTTCAACCATCATTTTCTGATCCTAAACAAGCGTTCCTGTTTTCTTTAAAACTTCCTCATAGCTCACATGCTCAATCCATGGTTATCTCAGATCTTCGGTAGAACTAAATCTCCATCGTATGAAGTCACCTCGTCATTTGTGAGGAAATTGTTCATAATTCACTGACATATAGGAGGACTGATATCTTTCTTCTTTTATGTGCCATGTTACGTCAGAATGTAGCCGATCACGGCTCTCCACTTCATCCTTATAGAACAGTTAAGCCATGTGGTATTTGTTTCCAACAAAGTTGTTCCGTTTCTTAATATTTTGTTTAATTTCCGAAAGTTACGCTTCACCATTTCAATACGTCTTCCGTTTCTGTCACATTTTCCGTTCTCCGTTAAAACACTTCCTAGATTGTTAAATTTATATTACTTTGGCGTATGGCCATAAATTGTTTACAATATAGATGTCCTTAAAATTTCAAATTCTTAAGAAATGCTTATTTAATAAGAATTTTTCAATCTAGCAAATTGCTTACACTCTCTAAATTGTTTAAGTGTTCGTCCTAAGCTCTAATAAAGTTTTGGCCATGAAATACAATGATTTCAATCCTATCGCTCAGGAGTTAATATCCGAAATGTGAACTGAATTCCTCGTTTTCCCTCTTTCTCGTTTTTATTCATTTTAATTAATCCAAAAAAGCAACAATTAATAATTAAATTTGTCTATATTTCTGAGAAGAAATATTGTAACTATTTACACTATTTACATTGTTCGAACTGTTGTCCTCATCTTTAGAGTCGTATTCACGATTTTGCGGCCGTTGTACGCTCCGGCCTGCTTCAGGTGACATACGTTGGAATTCCGAAACGAACCCTTTATTTTATTCACCGGGGTAGATTGTTCTAGTTCCACGTGCCATGCCTTTTCTGGATATCTCAGTTTTAGTTATTTCCCTTTTAGTAACTCAGCTTTACAAGTTTTTGTTCACTTCTGTTGGAGCCAGGTATTGAACTCGTAACTCTTTTGGTCAAGTCATTATATTACTTCAAGCATCGCATTTATACATGTGTCATTGCGGCGAAGGAATCTTTGGGACTTAAGAAACTAATGTCTCAGTATCATTTTTTAATAGACCTCATATTACAGTTTCTTGTTGTTATTGTTTTTCTCTAGCACTCTCTATTACTGGTTCTCATATTGTATTCATTCACTGGTGTCCCCAAAGAGAGTTAAGTTACGAAAATGAAAATAACCGAAACTGAGATATCCATCAAAGGCATGGTACGTGGAACTAGAACAATCTACCCAGGTGGACGAAATTCCAACGTATGTCACCTGAAGCAGGCCGGAGCGTACAATGGCTGCAAATCGTGAATACGACTCTAAAGATGAGGACAACAGTTCGAACAATGTAAATAGTGTAAATACTTACAATATCTCCTCTCAGAAATATAGACAAATTTAATTATTAATTGTTGCTTTTTTGGATTAATTAAAATGAATAAAAACGAGAAAGAGGGAAAACGAAGAATTCAGTTCTCATTTCCGATATTAACTCCTGAGGGACAGGGTTGAAATCAGTGGATTTCATGGCCAAAATTTTATTAGAGCTTAGGACGAACACTTAAACAATCTAGACACGTATCATCTGAAGCAGGCCGGAGTGTACAACGACGTATCTAAAAATCTGGTAAATCTTTAAAAAAAAATTATATACATCTAACAATGATGCTGTGTTGATGAGTAGATGAATTCATCACTAAAGTAAGAATATTATTTGCATGGACTAAAATATGTGAAGATTATTTTCCTAGACACTATTTCTTTTTTTTTTTTTTTTTTCACTCCTTTTAGAATCTCTTAATGAAGCGACTTTATCGATCTATTTTGCATTACTTTTTATTATTACTTAATCATTTATGATGTCTACATCTGCGGTTGGCTTCAATCAAAACATCATATCAATGAATTGCTTTGTGAAAATATAGCAACATACAGAAAAATTAGTCGACCTATAAGTTTTAGTACGTTCGAAAGAAAATCAAATGACGGTTGAATTAACCGCGTCAATCAGTCTGAGGTTTCGCTAATTATTCGAAATATAATATATGGGGGGGATATCGAACCAAGAAATAAGTTGGTTAATAAAAGGGAAATTTAAAAGAAACTTTCTGATAGATAAAAGAAGATATCAAAGTTCTTTAAATGCATGACAAATACGGCTTTATGGTTTATCAATTTCTTTATAATGATTATCTGTAGATGGTTAGAACGTAACGGCGTGGATCATGAGACCCCAGTTCGAATCTCTTAGTCAAGGATGTAACTTAGTGATGATAATAAACTGAGCGAACTCTAATCATAGGAATGTGCCAGAAGACTTTAGAAAATTTGACACAAGCCTTCTGAGTTAAATTGAATAGGCGAAACATTTCGGAATTTATCGATGGATATGCTAGCCAAAGGTTACACGTCTACGTAACTGAAGGTTTGGATGTATTGGTTTACTTCAAACTGGGGATCGCGCCAGATAACGCGCTTTCTCCCACGAACTATAGCTAAAGTCTGTTCATCACAGTTAAACTACAAGCCAGAGATGGGCTCTGTGGTTGTTGAACTAACACAAATTCACCTGATTAGGTGCCTGCAGCAGGAATTAGCTAGCTACTCTAACAGAAGAACACACAGAAAACGAGCGGTCAGTCATACTAATGGTTTTGTAATATAAATGAAAAATTTTCAAAACATTTATTCATTCATTTATTTAGCAAACTAAGACATTTTCCTAAAATCAGCAACATTCATTGGATCAAAAGTGTCACTCGAAACAACTCCCACCGATTTACATATATAACACTTGCTTTTTATGGATTGGGATTAAGCGTATTCAGGATTATATTTTATTTATTTTTGCTTAGCATATCATATTTACTTGACATATCAAACCCTGTGAGTTATTTAACGACGAAATCTAAATATGCCTTCAACTACAGATATCTTGTACATAATTTTATATTTTCAGGTTAAACGTATGTTTTACCAATATATAGTTTGTAGATGGTCTATTGTATGTGTTTTTATATAGATCTATTTTTTAAAGCTTGGGAATACCAGGTGCTGTAATCTTGGATGTGCGGGTGGTGTAATGGATAATGGCTCTGAATTGGTAATCGGGGAGCCGAGTTCCAATTCCAGCTGGGTTCGTTACATTCAATTACGAGAAAATACCCTTGGGAAAGGAATGAATTCACCTCTTCTTCCCCACAGGTATGGATTAAGTAATAAAAATTGTATGACTAAATTATTATTATCTCACAAAATATTCTTATAAAATATTTTCTGGGTTTAAATAAGCTGAAAAGGGTTGATAAACCGTAAAAAACGAATTGCTCAATCAGTTTCTTTAAGGTAGGGCATTATGTTGACGATTTCCGTCATAGTTTTTCTCATTTTGTTATCGTTGTCGTGTTTATGATTTACAGGTGCTAAGTGAGCACATGCAGTTAAAATATGTTTCACCGTGAGTGCAGCTTAGTATGCTGCACATGTTGGTTGATGTTCATTCTTCAGCAAGTAGGAATGGATGAGGTATGTGCAGCCAAGTCAACATTATTTCAACCTTTCTTCCTTTTCTAGCCACCAGCTTTCATTCACCCAGGAACAGTTTGATTGCGTTAAGCTTGTTATTTGCATCATCGGTCAAGTGCTTATGTCACTTCTGTTTACTGAAACTGTTTATTTCATTTTTCAGGTCTGTGTAAGGGAGCCTAAAACTCATCAAGGGTTTCATTTTGGGCAGAGTTTGTAGCCGAGTCTGTTTGCTCATTTCCTTTAATTCTTAAATGGATAGCACAAAAAAAAAAAAAAAAAAAAAGTGTTGGTGTGGAACCTGTTGAGTAAAACAAGGAGCAGATTCTCCCTAACAGTTGGGGAGCAGTTGGTTATTGATTTGCAACAGATTTGTTGCATGCATATCTAGTAGAATGGCCAAAATAGATTGTGGCTTGAAATAAGATTTGGTAACTTTAACTTTTTAATTTTACCCACTGATATAGGATCATGGTACCAAGCTGAAGAAGGCTCTTGGACACAGCAATTGAAACATGATTATACTTTTATGTCTAATGGTGATTACGATGGTACAATAGCACGGGAGTCTCATTCTAATCGTTCTGATCACAAAGGTATTCCCGAATTTGTTGGTAAGGGCCTCAAACTCAACTCAGAAGCCTACATCAATAGACTTGAGAAGGTAGTGCTGCCCTGGATCAAGAGTGCGGCTGCTGGAAGACCCTATATCTAGCAACAGGATTCTGCACCCGCAAGCAAGAGAAACCAGTGATAGTGGTCAGACAATTTATGCGATCACATCACCCCTTACATCTAGGCACCTAAATCCCGCGAATGCGACCCCCTTCATTATTGTGTGTGGTCCAGAGTTTGCAGGAGAGCAACAAAACTATTTGTAACACCAAAGATGAACTGAAGAATTATGGCAGCATTCACCAACTTAAACAAGAAGACCGTCCAAAAGAGATGCAGAAGATTCTGAACTCGTCTGGAAGCCATGATTAAAGCCAATGGAGATTTTATTGAATACATTTATTCTTTAGTATTTGAAGATATTTTTGTGTAAGTTTGGTAAATATATCCGTTAAAATGAGATATCAGTGTTATTTTCATTTTTGTGTAATTTAGACGACAATTTATCCATCGCACCCTGTAGTTTGTAGATAGTCTATTGTAGGTGTTAGGTTTCTTTAAGGTAGGACATTTGTTGACAGTTTCAGTATTTTCAAATAGTTTTTCCTTGTGACATGTATGCCTTACAGGTGCTAAGTTAGAATGTGTTTCACCGTGAGTGCAGCTTAGTATGTTGCACATGTTGGTTGATGTTCATTCTTCAGCAAGTAGGAATGGATAAATTATGTGCAGCAAAGCCAAAATTACCTCAGCCCTTTTTTTCCTTTTTAGACACTTGCCTCCATTCACCCAAGACCGGTTTGATTGTGCGAAGATGGTTGTTTGCGTTGTTGGTTCAGTGCTTCTACCATTTCTGCTCAATTAAACTGGTATTTCATTTTTCCGGTTGGTATAAGGGATCCTAAAACTATCAAAGTTTTCATTTTGGGCAGACATTGCGGCTAAATCTACTTGCTCTTTTCTTTTAATATCCTCTGTGGCTTGGGATTCAGCATAACACTTTTTCTTTACTGTTCATAATGGAGCCAGCCTGCATAGCCATTTCACCAGTAGTAGGATGTCATTTTTTTTAAATGATGCGAAGTCAGAATATTACATTTTTATTTCTGTCTATAGAGATGCAATCGAGTATTAGGTCTATAGCACAAATCTCTGCATTGAAAATCGTATATTTTTTCGCAAATGTATCTTTATTTTCTTGTTATACACTGTTGCACATCCTGTTTCAATTTTGGATTTTGATCTATCTATGAATGTATGGGATAATTGATTTTGAATATGGGATGCATACTGGTTTTATGACATTTGCAGAGTTTGAGGTCTATTTCCGGTATTTTTATGGTCCAAAGTGGCAGGCTTGGCATGATTGCATTATGAATTCTATATAGAGGTATTTCTGCTTCTTGAATGATGAGTTACATCCGAACTTCAAAGGTTTTTATTACTTTCTCTTTTTGCAGGAAGAGGTTTCTGTATTTTGGATCGAATGTGACATTGTATATAGGATTAGAAGGATTTGGTTTTTAGCTTTATATAGTATTGTGGGCCCTGATTTATAGTGATTTTCCAAGCGTAGCTTAGATGTGGCACAAGTCCGAAAGTATAGTGCCCCCAGGCTGGCATCTCGGTCTCACCCTTTCACTGTCAAACGATAAATTTAACCGTCTCTTCTACTCAAACAGCTTCTTCTCCCGTACTTCCCATCTGTGGAACTCCCTTCCACTTGCTTGCTTCCCCGATGACTCCAATCTTCAAATATTCCAATATCAATCGACATCTGACCCTCTGAACTTGTTTCCCGTCTTTCTCTGTACCTTTCTCCAAATATGCCTCTTTACTCTTGTTCTCAATCCTCTGTAACCCCTTGCATTCTAGCGGCACTCCCGCCTTGCTTGGGGTGAATTGCTTAAAAAAATTCAAACTATTACATTTTTATTTCTGTCTATAGAGATGAAATCGAGTGTTAGGTCTATTGCCCAAATCTCTGCATTGAAAATCGTATTTTTTTTTTTCGCAAATGTTTCTTTATTTTCTTGTTATACACTGTTGCACATCCTGTTTCAATTTTGGATTTTGATCTATGTACGAATGAATTGTGCTAAGTAAGAATGTGTTTCTCCATGAGTGCAGCTTAACATGTTGCGTATGTTGGTTGATTTTCATTCTTCATCAAGTATGAATCGGTGATGTATGTGTGGCTAATGTATAGTCAAGCCAATGTTACTTCAGTTTTCTTCTTTCTCTAGATATTTGTTTCCTTTCATCTAGGATTGGTTTGATTGTAAGAAGTTTATTATTTCTGTCGTTGGCCCAACATTTATGCCATTTCTATTGAATGTAACTATTAATTTTGCATTTTAGATCCGTATAAGTGATCTTGAAATTATTATCAACAGTTTCATTTTAGGTAGACTTTGGGATTGAATCTGATTGGTTATTTCCTCTAACTCCTTTAGGTACTTCGACGTGGTATAATGGTTAGTAAGGTTGTCTCGCTAACTTAATTCCGACTGAATAGTGAGTTCGATCCTCACTGGGTGCCCCATACTTTAGGCCGTGTGCTATTGCTGCCTCATATAGTCCGAGGTCCCTGCTATTTACCTTGAGCTCTTTGATAAAATAAAAAGTTGAATCAGCAATATTATCGGCCCTTATTTGGTGCATCGGCTTCAGTTACGTTCACACCACAGTAAGGTTGCCTCTCTGTGTCTTTTATATAAATACTTCAATGGTAATTGTTCGGATGAGATCTTCGCGATGTTACCCAGACATTTTTTTAATTAAACCTCAGTACTAGCCTGGCTTTGAGATCTCATCAATTTTCAGTTGAGCTGGCTAGATGTAGCAGCAAATTCTATGCTAACAGTTTCTTCTCTCGCACTTATCGCTTTAAATGCAATGTCAATCGCTATCTTCTCTCCTTCTGATCAATCTTTTCTCTTCCTGGTCATTAATAAATGCTTCCTTTTCTAATTCTTCCACACTCTGTAACCCCCTGTGTCTTAGTGGCTTTACTGCCTTGCTTGGGGTGAAATCGATTAAAAAATTCACCATCTCTAATCGGTACGCGTCTTTGGATATAGCATAGAACTATTTCTTTATTGTAGGACAATGGATCTACGTTGTACTATAACTTTACTAGCAGTCAAGTCAAGTTTTTTAAAATTATTTTTTAATGCTGTTATGATTGGTAGATGTTCAGAAAGTATTTCATTATTTTTATTATTGTTTCTAGAGATGAAGTCCAGTGCTATTGCACAAATCTCTACATTGAAAAAAACTAATTTGCCAGATGTTTATTTTTTAGCTTTGTTATACACTGCTTCAAATCCTGAATCGTTTTTATATTTTGATCCACCCGTGAATATATATGAATGTCTGAGGAAATTTATTGTGGTTTGGTTTGGTTTGATTTGTTTTACGGCATATCAACCTCAATGGTTTATTTAATGCCAACAAAATTTTCATTGTTGGTAAAATTTTTTGCAAATATCTATTCCTGATAATATTTTTTTTCCTACAAAAACTTTTTCAGGTAATATTTTTTCTTTCAAAAATTTATTTCTGTTAATAATTTTCCTTCGCTGGCTATATTTGTTTTTCAAAAATGTATAGCTGGTAATATTTTTTTTAAATGTATTGCTGGTAATAATTTTTTTACAAAGTGTTTCTGATATTAAAACATATTTTAACACTTTCATTGTTTTTTGACCCGAGTTTGGGTGTTAACTATTTGCCCATAGCTGGGACCCTAACAGGTACCACCACCCCTAGTCAGGGTTGACCTGGGAACACCAGCAATTAAGAGGTGGCTCCACGCTCCTCAAAACCTGATCAGAAGCCTTGCTGTTGCATGTAGTTTATCGTCTTACCAACGACGTGGATGTAGTTTATCCTCATATAAAGGACGGAAAAATTATTTTTTTAATGATTCTTCAAATATGAGATATGTACTCGTTTTATGATGTTTGCAGACATTTAGATTTAATTATTTTAATTTTATTCCTGTACTCCAAAGTGATAAATTAAGTATGAGTGTATTATGGACCCTGCATAAAGATAATTCTGTTTTTTTAATGATAGGTTCCATCCGGAATCCAAAGGTTTTTTGTGGCTTTTTTCTTTCTCCATTTTAGATCGAATATGATATTTCATGCAGAGATAGATAGGCGTGTTGTTGTTTAGTATTATAAATCAATCTTGCATTCTCAATACTGACAATGTCATCTTTCTTGATAGTAAATGTACAATATATAGACTAAGAAACATATATTCAGAGCTGCATACTATCTTTAATTTTTATATACACGACATTTCGGTCGTTGTATCCTTCCGCCTTCTTCAGCTGTACTTAATTATAAGCATAAAACTTTATTCAAGTCGCGTGTCCATTGCATCAACAAAATAAATGTCTTTTCCGATACATGGTTTGAACTCACAACCGGTAGCGACTCAAACATAAGTGGGTTAATTTATTCGGTAAAACGCGTTCTCTTGAATCCCTTCGTTGAGTAGTGCTGAAAAGTTGCACAATCCGATTCAATAGAATAGACGGACAAGCAACATAAAACCAATAGACTGGAATGTTTCTAGCGCCAGCAGAAGAAGCGTCAAACAGAAAAGCAGGTTTAAGGAACCAAGTTCTAGCCTCGGGTTCGGCCTCACGGAAAGGTGACCCAAAGGATTTAAAGCGTTTGTGAGTAAATTTGGTGATATAACAATTATGAGTTCAATCCCTGGGCCGGTAAGTAGAGATTTACTTGAATCCCCACCCCACACCAGTGAGTCAGGTTGTGACACAATGTCAGTTTTTAACGTGAGGACCCGAGTGTTTTCACTCGGGCCTCTGGCCCTAGCTGGTCCAAGCTGGTCCAAGCTAGTCGTAGCCGTGATACCACCAGCACAGGGACGGAGCCCTGGGTCAGGTAAATATGTATATGGTCAGATATGGTCAATTTTCCCGTGGATTTAATACAGTGTTCGTTTGAAAATTATGAGAATGTCACCGAGAACAACGCGAAACACCTGAAGAAGAATAAAACATGTTAAACATTGCTAGTGCAACAACAATGATGAAGATACAGGTGGGCATGGGAAGGAATGTAAACGAATTCGTAGCTAAAAAAATCCCTGAAGATATAGATGGCTGACATCCAAAAATTTTACAAAAGTAGTTATTAAAAAAAAAAAAAAAAAAAAAACGAAGTCTGTATTTTAATTCGGTAGACTTTCATGTTAAAACTATAAACAAAATGCTTACAAAAGTTGATTCGCATATGATGAAAAATACATCTAAAAGTACTGCATATATCATCTAATTAAATTATACTGATTTTACTAAGCGTAGCATAGATGTGGTACAAGGCCGAAAGCACCCTGGGTATAATGATAAACTACATCCGGCAGCAAGAACGCTCGCCCCCCCCCCTCCTTTGATCGGGAGGTTTTGAGGAGCGTCGAAACACGTATTAGTTACTATTGTTTCCATGTCCACCCTGACCCAGGATGGTAGCATGTGTTAGGGTCCCAGCAATAGGCAAATATTTAACCCCCAAACTGGGCTCAAAATATTATGAAAGTTTAAAAATGTTTTTATAGCAAAAATACAAGCATTTTGTTGAAAAATATTACCAGCAATACATTTGACTGGACAAAAATACGCCAGTAGAACCTGATCTACAAATTGATTTATTACAAATACATATTAAATTCTATTCAAATAGTTAAACCTGGAACTGAGGTTAAAACACTATGAAAGTGTAAAAATAGGTTTTAATACCAGAAATAATCTGTAAAAAAATTATTACCAGCAATACATTTTTGAAAAAAAAAAAAGATATTACCAGCTCTACACTTTTGAAGAAAAAGATATTACCAGGAATAAAAATTTTGTCGGCATTAAATAACCTACTGAGGTTGATATACCGTAAAACCAAATAAATCATTGCCGAAAGTATAGGCTACCGAGTGAAGATCGAACTCACTATCCAGTCATAAACTACTACACCATGTCGAAGTGCCTTCAAATTTCTAAGCTTATAGGCGACAAGGTCAAAAGTATGGAATACCAGAATGAGGATTGAACTCACTACTCAATTGTAATTCATCTTGCGAGAGCAGCTTGCTATTTCAACACGTCGAAGTATTTATTTCTCTTATAATTAAATTGTAGTAGAGAATATATATATATATATAAATAGGCCAAAATCATTTTGAAAAAAATAAGTGAAGAGGAACAACTAAATTAGGTATAGCAGAACATGCGTAAAGGTAGAACAATCTCATCGCTCCTATCTAATGACTTGATATCAAAATAATAAACAGAAAACGACAACAGATATTTTGTAATATAACAAAGCCATATGTACAAGTTCTAATAATTTTGTGTTGTATTTTTTGTTGTTGTGAACTTCTCGGTTCTTCTTTTTCTTTTTATGTGCCGTGACCTTTCAGGGTGTGGACAATCATAGCTTCTCTACAATTCCTCTCCTTCGTATGTTTAAGTAATGTTTGTCTTTTCGATATCTCTCTTAATCCCTCTTCTACCAACCATTTACAATAGCTCATTAGGTAATTTACACGCTGGTTAAATCTGCCTCTACTTTCATTATGTCACGTGGGTGTCAAATTCACTAATCCTTCTTTTATCATTGTGTGTCCCAGAAATTTCAAATCTTTTTTCTGATTCTAAACATAAACCTCTTTCTTTATTGTTTCCATTTTCCTTAAAGTTTCTTCGTTACTCACATGTTTAAACCATGGTATCCCCATAGAACCAGATTTCTCTTGCCCCCAGCCTCTTCTTCATCTGTGCGAATTCGTTTACATTCCTTGCCATGCCGAACTTCACTGCCATAGAGCAGGAGTGATATTGCATGGCAGTTTAATAATATTTTCTTTGTTTCTAACGAAATTTCCGTTTCTTAATACATTGATTAGCTTTTACAAGGCGTCTTTCGCTATCGTTTTTGGATTTCGAAGTACAGTTTCCCGTCCTCTGTAAGAACACTTCCCAGATGAATTGGAGATTTTGAAATCTAGCAAGTTCTAACTTGGAATATGAAAAAGAAAGAAATGTACTAAAATCAGATATATGCTGTGTCCTTTAATGATATTGGCGGTCATGGCTCTCCACAGTTTTTTATACTAAGCTCTTAATAAATGTTGTTTTCTTTTGCTATATGTCCCAAAACCATCACTCAAACTCCCCAGGTATTTTATGCGGTCTTCTTCTGTACCGCGGATATCATATTTTCAGAGCCATCTTTTCTCGATATATGCCTTAGAAATTTCACCTGTTAAGTATTATTGTCCATTTTCTTTCCACTGTCTGTGGATCTTCTTCCGTCCCTGCCATTATTAGTATCCTTCGGTAAAACCAGATTTCTGTTCCTTCCTGTCTCTTTTTGATCTTTAAGGACATTGTCTTTTCTTACTCATGTACTTCTTTTTACTTTATGTACCATGTTCTCTCGGATTTAGGTGATCATGGCTCTACACATCTTCCTGTCTCTTAATAAACTTTGTCGTTCTGTTATTTTTCCAAAGCCCTTTTCCGTCATCCATTGAGTAAAGCTTACTAAGTATGTTATGCATTGTTTTGCTCAATCCCTTTTGCCCTCTATCTGTCCTGTGAGTATCAGAAATAGTTAAGTAAGAGAGGAGACTGTACCGGTCAAAATGTTTTCCTAAAAAAAAAACAATAATCGGAAAATCTATAGAAGAAATTTAACTTTTAAGAAGCAAATATCTATTTTTCACCCAAAATCTATGTTTTGAATTGTAGCCAAGCCCAAGGAAAGTATGCAGGTGCTATTATTTGCCTGAGAAAATTTGAAGACTTTGCAAAGCTGAGCAGCTGGCAATACAATTCTCTTTATATAGACAGCCACAATTCGTTATCTGAATTTTACTTCTAAATGTGTCAAAGTATTTTACCAAATCTTTTTTAAGATGGTAAACGATTATTATTATTATACACTTAATGTATAGGAAGTGTTGTCCTAGTCTTTCTTATTAAAGAAACAATGTTTCAGCCGATGCACTCTCCAAACTTCTTCAGGTGTTTCTGGGAAATTTGACGCGACCTCTCCATTCAATTTAGCGAGAGGATAGAGCAGATTATTTTCAATCAACAGTGTATAATCGAGTATATCGTAGATTAGATAATCTTCTGCCTTCAAGATGTATACATACATTCAGTAAAAAGTAAAAAGAAAATCCATCTTTGATAATTTGTTTTTTTTTTATTATTATTGATTATTAAGTTGACATCTCTCTCCGTTTGAATTTTGTTCATGAATTTAACTCGAGTTAAATTCATGAACAAAATTCAAACGGATAGAGATGTTAACTTAATAATCAATAATAAAAAAAAATAAAAAAATAAAAAAGATTACTAGAAGTAAACTTATATTTTAAAATAAAATTTTATTATTTTAATGTACTTTATATGAATATGTTTTCTAATCGACTATTTCATAGAAAATCCCCAAAATTTTTAAAAAATTTAAATCATTAACAAACATCAAATTAAATTCTTTGTAGACAGTTTAGACATTCAAATTTATTATCTGTATGAACCCCCAAAATAACACTTTCAAAGTAGCAAAATAACAGCGTCTTTTTCAAGCCTGTTCTTTCCAAAGAAAATTAGTGACATCTTCTCTCATGACTTCCTTCTCTTTTTTTCTTTTTATGTCTTTTTTCTCCTCTACCTCTTTTATACCAATATATAATTTCCGTTAAGTTAACCGTTTAAATGTGTCAATGTCTGAACCTCCTCAAGTAATTTTAAGTATGAAAGAATAGAAATATTAAATTACATCAAACTCACTCATGTCTTCTCTCTCCCCCCTCACTTCCTCACTTCGTTAATTTACATATGCTTAATACGGCCCGTCAAAAATGTGTAAATTTCTTTTCATTTTTTGTTTCAAACTTTGGAAGTAAAGTCTGGTGATCCGCAGTCCTTTAAAAGGGCTGTGATGAAATAATTTATTACATGGGACCTTAAAGTGGTCTGTTTTTATTTTATATATATATATATATATATATATATATATATATATATATGTGTGTGTGTGCGTGTGTGTGTGTGTGTGTGTGTGTGTGAGTGTATATACATATGTGAGTGTCTTTGTATGCATAAGTATATAATATACAGCCTCCAGAAGACTTCAAACTCTCCTGCAACTCTTCTGGGTGGTCTCATTGTTTAAGTTGGTGAATGCTGCCATAATCCTTGCTTTCAGTTCATCTTTGATATTACATGGAATTTTGTTGGTCTATCGCCCAACTGCACCTCCACGCAATAATCAACAAAATAATTACAGTCTAGAGAGTTAGATGGCCAGAGATAAGGGATTATATAGCCGCAGAAATTGTCTGCCATCCATGACTGGTTTCTCCTGCTTGTGTGACATGGTTCTGAGCCCTGTTGACATAGATTCTTTCAGCAGCCACCTATTTAGTCCAGAACAGCACTACCTCCTCCCAAGGCACTTGATGTAGGCCTCTGTATTGAGTCTGAGGCCCTATGGGAAGGTGCATGGTGACATAACGTCGCCATCACTAGTGATCACTCAAAACACCTTCGTAATCACTATTAGACTCATCCAACTCTTTCCGAATCCTCTACAGTATCCTCAGATTGCAAACAGGCACTAAAATGTTCGTATTGGAGCTTCTAGTGCGAATGCCAAGCAATAGAGCATGCCGTTTTCAAATTTCTGGCGAAGTGCATTGCGTCATGCCGCTCTTTTTTTTACAATTGATTCCCAACTTACCACACTATAATGTGCATTCGATAGAATAAAAAAACAAACTAGGCGCATGCACAAAATTAAAAAATATATAAAATGGCGACAATTTACCCATTCCACCCTGAACATATATATATATATATATATATATATATATATATATATATATCTCATTTCATACCAAGCAATGGAATAAAACCATTAATACGCAATGGGTTATTAATTTAGAGAATATGAGAAAAAAGAGAATGTTACTGAAAACAACATACCATGTCAGAACAAATAACGTTGCAGATTCTCTTTCGGATTTTATCAAGAATTTCGTAATATATAGCGGGAGAACCAGACCAGATGTTGCAGCGATATTCAAAGCAAGGACTAATGCTAGACTTATAAATATCTAAGATTGATTCTGGCGAGAAAAATTGTCTCGCACGAATACCTAACAGCAGACCTAGCAATTGATTCAATATAATCTTTCCATGTTAGCGGAAAACGTTAGTCCGAGAAGGCGTAATGAATCAGTTACATGGAGGTTAGCATCAGCCATGCCGATGGAAGGTAAAATGTTCTCTCATACGATTAAAATAGAGCGTTAAAATTAGCAAGCGGTTACTTGTCACAGTTAACAGAAGAAAGTAAATCGTTTTTGCGATCACCTGCCTATTCGACATTATCGAACCTTCTCATATTTGTATTAAGATTATATTAAAATAACTTATATTAATAACTCGTTTTATCATAGCATAGCTACCGTGTTCATATATATATATATATATATATATATATATATATATATATATATATATATATATATATCAGTCTGCGTAAGCTACAGGGAATTGCGAACAAAACCCTTTATTTAATCTACGGGGGTAAACTTTTCTCGTCCCACTGTCCATTTCTAGAACAAAGACGATATGCCTAGACTTCAAAAATAAATAACAAGTAAAAGTATCGGTCATATCACGTTGAAAGACAGGTTCTCGTTCGATGAACGAAGTTGAGCTTGGTCAGTATTCAGAGTTTTGGTTGGCCGTTGGAGAATACCAGGTGTTGTAAGATAGGCATCAGTGCCAGCATGTTGTCGAAGGATATAATCTCGATACTTATAATAATAGAATACCTCGTTATGTAATGATGTTCTCCGACTGAGAGGTCACAGCTGCGGTATGTGAAAGTTATTGTTTTTTTTACGGTTTGTCAACCTTTTGCGGGTTATTTAAAGCCAGAAAATATTTTTCGATTGTAAGAATTTTTTTTCTGGCATTTTAATGATTCACAGATACAAGTCCTACTAATTAACTTACAGCTGGGGGAGGGAGAATCATCATCATCATCATCCTTCGACCTTCCTATGGTTGGTTGAAACTCCATTGATAATCCCTTTCCTCACTGTTCGGTATTAAATAACCCATTGAGGTTGATATGCCGTAAAACAAACCAAACCAAACCCAACCGAAGTTACTTTTGTAGCTATGAGGTATTTATAGGGAATACTATATATATATATCATTAACTTAAGGTTGAGCTGGCTAGATGTAGCGGTCTAACTGAAGTTACAGTTATATCACGTTGAAACACAGGTCCTCGTTCGATCAGCGAAGTTAAGCCTGGTCAGTATTCAGAGTGTTGGTTGGTCGTTGGCGAATACTAGGTGTTGTAAAATAGGCATCAGTGCCAGCATGTTGTCGAAGGGCATAATCTCGATACTTATAATAATAATAGCTGTATGTAGCTGTAAATTCGATGCTAATATTTTTCTCGCAATTCTCGCTTTTGGAACTCCCTTGGGGCTCCATGCTTTCTACCCAACATTAATCTGAAAAAATTTAAATGCCATATCAATTGCTTTCTACTGTCCTCCTGATTACTCTTTTCTTTTCCCGCTCATTAATAACACCGTGTGTCTTAGTAACTTTATTGTCTTGCTTCGGGTGAAATCGAATAAAAAAGAAAAGAAAAAAATGATTAAGGCTGTACGCGTAACGTAAATTATTTACCTTCTATTCACAAGATTCCTCAGGTCTTGTATCAGATTTCCTATTTGAAACTTTATTTTTTTTTATTTGGGTGGAGAAGGAAACAAAACTCTCCTGTAAAAAAAAATAATGATCACAGATATAAATTTAAAATAGATGTTATAATAACGCAATAATACCTTTACCTTTCCCGACAAAGAAAGCATGTTCAATCGTCTTTATAAAAATTTCCTCCAGTCAAGTTGGTTGGTTTTCTTTAGCTGTGTATCAATATCAATGGGGTATTTCATGCCGAAATCTAAATATTTTTGTGCAATTTTATACTTTCAACTACAGATATTTTTACATCATTTTATACTTCCAGTGCAAACGTATGTTTTTTACATATATAGTTTGTAGGTGGTAAAAATGTGTTGTTGCTATTTTCTTAAATGTAATGCTAGTAATTCCACTACGAAAACGTATGGTTGCTAATCTTTTAACAAAAATGTATTGCTGGTAATTTTAAGATAAATGTATTTTTATAATTTTTTACTACTTTTTTTTAAAAAAAATATATATTACTTCGTCCAGTCAAATATTACTACACTGTGAATTTGATTCATTGTAGAAATATTGAGATGAGTGACTAGTGGTGATCACACACTCATCAAATTCTTATTCGTATCGGCACATTAAAATGTTGATTTGGTTTGGTTTGGATTTGTTTTTTGGTACATCAACCTCAATGGGTTATTTAATACTGACAAGATTTTTATTGCTGGTAATATTTTTTATCTATCTATCTATCTATTGCTTTGGTTTGCTTTGGTTTGGTTTGGATTTGTTTTACGGCATATCAACCTCAATGTTATTTAATACCGACAAGATTTTTCAACAATGGTAATATTTTTTTTTTTAAATGCATTGCTAGTAATATTTTTCTTTTTTCAAAAATGTATTGCTGGTAATAATTTTTCCTTTAAAATTGTACTGCTAGTAATTTTTTTCCAAAATTTATTACTGGTGATATTTTTTCCAAAAATGCATCGCTGGTATTAAAAACTATTTTTTACACTTTCATAGAGATTTGATCCCATTGCGATTCTTGCAACCTTCAACTTATTTCGAAGTGAACAATTTATTCAGTCTACCGGAGTAGAGTGTTCTCTTTGAGACCATGATATCAAACCTGGGCTTGTATAATCGTCTTGTTATTGCTAGTCAGGTTTGAAATGTGTCTGACCATATCCATATTTACCTGAGCCAGGGCTCCGTCTCTGTGCTGGTGGTATCACAGCTACGACTAGCTTGGACCAGCTCTGACCAGCTTGGACCAGCTAGGGCCAGCGGCCCGAGTGAAAACACGTGGTCCTCACGTTAAAATCTGACATTGTGTCACAACCTGACTCAGTGGGGTGGGGTGGGGGTTCAAGTAAATCTTTACTTACCGGCCCAGGGATTGAACTCATAATTGTTATATCACCAAATTTACTCACAAACGCTTTAAATCCTTCGGGCCACATTTCCGTGAGGCCGATCCTGAGGCTAAAACTTGGTTCTTTAAACCTGCTTTTCCTTTTGACGCTTCTTCTGCTGCCGCTAGAAACAATTTTTTTCAATAAAAAGAAAAAGGGAAGATTCGCCGAATGGTAGACATTAAAGACAGAAGTTATGAAGACAATTATTCTTGTATCAAACACAGTTTACAATGTAGAATTAGTAGATACAAAACGTTAGTCAAAAATTAGTACTATATTGGATTGTTATCTGCAAAGAAATATCTACACCGTACACATTTTATTTTGGAATGCCATCTACATCGTAAAACATTATAACATATATATATATATATATATATATATATATATATATATATATATAACAAAGAAAATGCAATTAAAATATTATTTTTTTATTTATATTCCAGCGATAAACAGCATTTACATCGGGAAAAATGTCTACACTGTACAAATTTTAGTTTGGAATGATATCTACACAGTAAAAGATGGTACTACTTTGGCTTGATATCTACAAAGAAAATGTAACGAACTAAAAATAGCATGTATTTTACTATGTAAATATCCATCGAAAATAAAATTTGTACGGTGTAGATATTTTTCCTTGTTGATAAGTCAATATAGCACCCAAAAATTCAAGATTCATTTGTTGGAGGCAACACTAGTCGTAGTTAATGTGCTAATCACGCAAATCATTGCTACTGTGATGAGCCGCACTTGTCGTTTTGTGTCAGAAGAAACATTGTTTAATAATAACATGTTGTTGTTGTTAGCGAAATGTGATATTAAGTTATGTTTTAAATTCTAGCGATATTGTCTGATTAGTTCGTTGCATAATTTTTAGATGACAGTATTCACGAGATGTCAAGATGCAAGCCCAAAAGACAGGATATTGAATACTATTAAAAACAGGAATGCCTTCCTAGAAGATTAGCTTCAAAGTACGCATAACACTTCCATTAAGCCTTTTGCACTAATAATCTCAGGTTATTAAATGTTATATTGTAAAATAATGTGGAAAAAAATAAGGAAATTCTGAGAAGTAGGTTTGGTTTGGTTTGTTTTACGACATATCAACCCTTTTCAGGTTTTTAGTGTATTCTGTTGATTCGATAAAAATAGGTAAGTAGATATGGTTTTGATTTGACGATCAAAAATGTAGTCATAGGTTTTGTTTTGAATTTGTTTTAATTCATTTATAATCAATTTTTAATCAAATGCTAAGCAAGGCGGTAATGCCACTAAGACGCAAGGGGGATACTGGAAGGGAAAGAGAATACTTTAAAAGGAACCGGAAACCTAATCCTAAACAGGAAACAATGGATAAACCCCTACTCCTGTTCAAAAGACTGGAGAGGTGTGCGGACCTATCTATTCCTATTTAATGGAGGCAAAAAGGCAGACACAGGTTCGATTTGCACTAGAGACACAAAGGCAGACATTGTTTTAGTTTTCTGCGAGAATCGAAAAGATAGTCATAGATTAATTTTGAACGAGAGTAAAAAAGGCGGAGATGAATTTTGTTTTCACGAGTCATAATATAGACAGTTTTTTTTTTTTTTTTGCACTCGAGTAAAAAAAGATAGATCAATTTACAGTAAACAGGCGGCACTTTTGGTAGTAAAAGGAATAAAATCCGCGTACCCTCGACGTCAACTAACAGGGCGGTTGATAAGCAGAACATATTTACGATGTGTAGTTTATCTATACATCTACTTGGACAGAATGTTCTACAAGACCGAATTTAAAGTGACTTTTATTTAGTAAGTTTAGTTAGATTTTGGTAGAAGTTCAAAGCATGGAGTCCCCAGTGAGGATGGAACTCACAGTTCAATCTGCCTAGCTCGTTAAATTTTAACCACGCACCGAGGCATACATTTATTTTTTATTTATTCAGCTTGAATAAATAAGTGAATTCACTACCGAGTCATGGTAAGCAAAATCAGCTTACCTAATACAGAAATTTGGTTTACGGGGAATTTTGGCCGAGCCTACGAGCTTGGATACCCGACTTTAAATTAGGCCTTGTGCCACATCTGACCGCGTGATGCAGTTGTAGATATCCTAATACAGAGACTAACACTTTGGCATCGTGCGTATTAATAAATTGCGTGACTAGCTTGTTAATCATTACACTACGGGGAGGTGTCCCAAAAGTCTGCTTTTCCCTATCCTAACTTAGGTAGTCTTATTCACTGTTCAAATCAAACTTCCTTGCACTATAATATCACATTTATTCTAATGTTTTCATACAACAATCGCCAAAACATTGCATATTCTCAATGAAATTCTATCACCTCATATTTACATTTCAAGTATTCAGGTGAATACGCAAAACAATTATTGATACTTGCAGTGTTTTAATAACCCCATGATTCGAAATGAAGCTTAAATAATTTACAGCGATATATATATATATATATATATATATATATATATATATATATATATATATGAAGAAAATACGTTAAAATAGGACCTTTCTCAGTGTCGAATAGTATTTTCCATGCATAGCTTAGATGTGACCGAATGTAGGGGGTACCCATTGAGGATAAAACTCACTACTCAATCGTTATTGTTTCAGCAAGACAAGCTTGCTAACCATTATACAACCTTGAGGGGCGTACCCAGAATCGAATATAATAATTTACTAAGTGTAGGCGGGATGCAACACAAGACCGAAAGTATGGACTACCCAATGTGAATTGAACTCTTTACTCAGTCATATTTAATTTAGCGAGCCAATTTTAATAACCATGACACCACGACGAATTGCCCTAAAACGAAGTGTGGGTTAGATGTGGCATAAGGCCGCGAGTATGGAGAACCAGGTGAGGATCGAACTCACTCGTAATTAATCTAACGTGATTAGGTGGCTAATCATTAGGCTGCAACGAATTTCGACCCCCCACCCCCTAGCGATTAATAAGAGAAAAAACTCTGTCTAAAATAGATTACAATATTAGCGAAATAAATGTAAAGAAAGTTTCCTTTCGCGGGTGGGTCAGGTTCACTTAAAATAAATATGAAAGTTAACTCTTCCCAATCAAAAATAACCACGTGATCAACGATCGGCGTCTAACCAATCATATTTAAGTCGTGAAAGAATTCAGAATCCTTTGTTTCCTTTTAGTGGCTACGAGTAATCCGGAACGCATACGAGATTTTCTGCTAAACCATTTCAAGTCGGACTGACTTTAGTTAATTCATAGCAACTGGGCGTTCGCTTGCAGTCTACCTGTTTAAGATACTTAAAGCCGTTGAAGGAGAAAGTCCCCTTAATCTACAAAGGTTTCTACAAAAGTGCCTGACGCTAATTATCAAGACAATGGATTCCGCTGGAGACCTCCAAATATGTTATTTATTTGGCGACATTTTACCGTCTGACACCGACGACGAAGTCGAACTGAAAATTGACGAAAAAGAATCTCTTCCCAAGTCTTCAGATAAAACACCCGAAACCTCACCCTCCGAAGGCGAAAGAGCTCAATCTTCCGTGATAGAAAAAGTCAGAGATAACCATGCCAGCAAGAAACCGGTGCATGAAGAAATGTCTAAGAGGGGCGACTTCTACAAAGACTACATGGATTTAACTTCTTTAATGACTCACATGCCCACCTACAAAGCCGTAGCTCCGAGAATTATCTCCTTGATCGTTTCTGATCTGCAGTCGAGGCGTCTACGTAGAACAACCAAAGACGAAGTGCTTACTGCTGCGTTGTATAATGGTCTTAAATGCCAGCACTTGACCAGAAGGCGTTTCGCTACGTACGACCTTCTCCTGCCGACGAAAGAAGACTGCGAGGCGCTAGCAAAGAAAGTTCTCGTGTACGAACAACTTCGAATCCAAACCGAATACAGGGGCAGGAGGCTCATTAAGGTTACTCTATGCAAAACACCTGCACGTGTCACGGAAGAAAACGTGACCACGTTCTTTCAACAATACGGTGAACTCGTTAACCTCTCTTCCCGAGTGAGTCGTATCGGTTATCCGTTTCTAGAATGGGACGCGCAGCTCTATCTGGACAGGGAAAGTTTCGACTCCATACCGGAGTTCTTTACAGATCACGGTTTTCGATTACCCGTAGCTGTAGAGGGTAGACGACCCCTCTGTTGGAACTGCAGTCGCATGGGTCACTTGTCCGCTGACTGTCTAAAGAAAAACACTAATAGGCCGACTCCGACCCCGATCCGAAGCAGTAGGAATGTTTACCGCAGTCGGCCCGTTACACGACCATCAACGAATACCACTGTCGCTAACAAAAGAGATAGCGTCGGAAGTTTAGATTCCGACATTACACCGGTTACACAAGTTAAGCCTAGTCGTAATAGGCCGAGACGAACGCGAAGACAGCGCTCCCGTCTTTCTAGCTATTAACTTTGAGAACACCCATCGTTGAAGGGATTGCATGGTGCTATTCACGCGAAAGCTGTTCCCTTTTTTCAAGACTGGAGATAAAAAATATCCCAATGAAAGCAAGAAATACCTATAAGGACTTCGATTCTAAAGACGAAACTTTGCCGAATTGCTGCAAATGTCTGCACTTCGTATATTCCTAATAACCTGCCCTATGCAAGTAGCATGGCGGCAATATAGATATCTCTTCTATTTATCACTAGTCTTTGTTCTCTGCATTTTTCTCTATTCGAAATTGAATTTAAGCCTTCTATTAAGATTGAAGTATTTATTTTCTACGAATATTTCGTAGTTGTAAACTTTAATATTTACGTTTTATCATTTATTAACTTTATTTGCTACCTTCTAAATGTTAAGCTTGAACTTGCTATGCAGAAGTTGAGCAACTTTCAATAACTTAACATGAAACTCTTCAGTTAAGAAAACTGACATTCTCTTCACCCCATTAAGTTGGAAGTTTCTACTCTTACTTTTACAAGTAACGGTAAAAAAAAAAAAACTTTTGTCAGTTGAAGACCAAGTTCTTCAAATTACTAAGACTACTTAAAACCAATCTGTTTAACGAACATAATTAAAAAAATATTTGAAAATGGACTCTGTGATAATAAAATCACTTTCAGCCAGATAATATTCGGTTTTCTTTCGAAATGCTGAAACTAATCTGAAGTTTCCATCTTTCAGTTGGTTACTTTCAATATTGAATATTATGAAATTCTACTTGCATATAAGTCGCCTTCCTTAGGCAATTTCGGGTTAATATTTGAACCATTCTGACTGAAATTTTTTCCCTAAATGTTTGTTCGATAACCACATAGTTAATACTAATAGTATATACTAAGTGCTTTGGAAAGCGGAGTTTCTTTTCTCTTTTTAAATTGGTTAAGTCGATTTGAGTTTCTATCGTTGAGCTTTTTTAAGTTCTTGTAGTTGGGCCATGATTTCTGTATTCTCGTAACTGAACTAAACACTTTAAATGAACACCTTTTTACTTTTGCCTCTTAATAACTGTTCCCGCCCTTTTTAGTATAGGACACAAGCGACCCTTGATTACTAAATGTTGCTATAATTTAACTACTTGTTTTCTTTTTCATAACTTCCACTTGCAAGCCTTTGAATCTTCTAAACAAACACACACTGTGCCACAACCTTTTAAAAACCGGAATTGCATCATTCCAACGAATGGCCAGTCGACCACATTTCTAACGTGATCTACTGACCTTAATACTGCATAAAACCTCCCGGCTTTATATTGTAATAACTGTATTTTAAACAATACATTGGCGCTGAACTTGGACTTATTTAACTGATTCCTTGACCATATATCTTTTCAGGTTTGGAAAGATTAACATTTGTAAATTTTACTTTTGTTTATTTGAAGTCTTGTATACTCTCACTAAACTGGAATTAAACTTTAAAATCCAATTAAACTTAGCAAGATCTTTCTATGGCTACCTGACTCGGTGAGATTGCCTATTTACAAATTTGTAGACTATGACTGCCGTAAATCTGGCCATTTTCTAACAAATGAATGTCTTAGTGGGGTTAACATTACGTGTTCAGAGTACGTAAACAAAGATGAATTATACAGGTAATCATTTTTTTTAAATCGCATTTGAAAAATAGCGCTTTACCGAGCTAAGTACTTTTAGTGTCGAGCCAGTAGCAATGAAGTTGGAACTTTCTGAATAAAGTTTATTGTATCTCGAGTACCAGGAATTTGTAAGATAAACTTCAGTATGGACTTTTCACTAAACAGAATGGAAACGTAAGTCCTATCTGCTCTATGAGGAATTTTTTTTTCCTTAATTTCTAATACTTCGCTAATGGCAAATTAAGAATCTTAAAAACTATTTACTATAATTTCACATGTTGAAAAGTTTGTTTTGCTGGTGTCTTCTATTAATGCAAAAATAAAAATAAAAAATCTTAATTGCGGCTTAATTTATTTTCCTATTAGACCTTTCGTTTAATATTGTTCTAAATTTGATTGTTCACTTGCCATAATTCTAAGCTTAATTTTTGTTGGTTTCTCAAGTAGAGAAACCTTAGGGCACACAATTCGATTCATTTGCCATATATAATAGCTGGCAAATTGATCTCTCAATCACTAAACTTTGAGTTCCATGACTTTGGCTTTATGCCACCCTATCAGTTTTGCCGAATTTGCAGGCTTTTCTTCCTTAGTCAAGATATTAATTCTAAGAACAGTTTAGTGATCATAAAGCAAGGAAAATTACTTAATACCACATCATTCCCAATAAGTTATTTCTGCAAATGTTGGCGATAAATAAACAACGGCAATTGGAGAATTATTGTCATGTATTAAATGTTTATTTTTATCCAATCAGTTATATTTGTTACTCTATGAATTCAAAATTTTTTTTCTCGTCAATATCTGTTTCACATCTACAGATGAGAAAAAAATCTGGACTCCACTTACCTTTTGGATAAAACTATTTATTTTCAAAATACTTTCATGATTGTGACAGTTTGGTGACTCAGTTCGATAAGGAGATCCGGGTTTCATTGTCAACATGGTTGATTTGTCAAAGTTTGCGATTATATGGACCCGAGGACACTATTCTCGCTTGCGACATTGTTCGGAAGTGTCTGAAAGTAATACCAGATACTGAGCTCGATCGCTTTGGTCTTGTGTCAAACTCACGTAAGTAAATAACATTTCCGTGCCTTTGAGTATGTCTGGTCGACCATTATTAATGAATAGCGGGTTTGACCCCACCATCCTAAATTATTTTACATGGTAAATAACTTTGATCGCCTCCGCGTGGGGTAATCTTTAACGAGTTAGTCTGTTTGGTCACTACTCGAGTTGGGGGGGGGGCTTGCCGTTGTGCAACGTTACGTAAATGTCTCAATGTTTAATTCTAAAACTGAGATCCTTAGTGAGTTTTCTTCTCACTGGGTGCCCCATACATGTAACCTTGTGCCCAATCTAAGTAAGGCGAGTATAATATTAGCTTAGCTTAATTTAGTTACCAGTCCGGGCGAAACAAGCAAGGGCTGGCAGGCTTATCGAGTTAAAGCGTCGTTCAATGACAGGCGGCGCTACTTGTAAATTTCGTTCTGGGCAAATCAGCTGCAAACGAATTCGCGACTAGCTCCGGGCACTGTTAAATGTATTGGTTAAAGATCTATATCTTGGTCAGTGTACCTAAGGTCTCATGATCGATGGAAGATAACCAGGCTTGATCATTCTTATTACTTAATACGTACTTGCTCTGCTCACGAGAACCCCTTTTAGACATGATATAATCTTCGTAAGGGATTTAAATATGGTGCATAATGGTTAATATATGCAATGCCAAAATGGTCGGGGGAAATAGGGACCTATTTTATCGTAATTACTTGCACTGTTAATTATTATTGACATTATTTTTTTTTTATTTTGTCTTACGATTGCGAGAAAGCGATTGTTACAAGGGGAACGGGCATGATCAGAAGTTAAAATTTTACTTTATTTTTGTTTTTCCATTGTTACTTTGTATGATTTATTTTGAGTATTCGATAAATAGTCTTATGCTATTCCTGGAGATGACGATAAACTACATCCGGCAGCAAGGCCTCGATCAGAAGAATGGTTTTCAGGGGCGTCTACGATTGATTACAGAATTTTTTTTTTTTTTTTAAATACAGTAATCGTAGCACAAGACCGATAATCGGGAGTTGGGTTAAGGCTGATCGACGCTAGCTATCCTATTTCTACCTATTCGAATTTACGGCCCTAGGCATTCACACTTACATATGCCACAAGGTCACGAGAACTTATAATACAACTCAGCGCATAAAAGGTTCAATATTTATAATTGTATATAAAAAAATAAATGATGGTGATATCAATATTATGAAAACAAACTGAAAATAAATGTCAGAAGGTACCCGTCTACCCCTCAAGAATAAGGGTAGCCGCTGTATTCTGTCTTTCAACAAAATCAAAAAGCTCCTTCGTTAAGGAAGAAGATAAAAAAAAAAAATTATGAACATTAGCAAATTAAAAAAAAAAAAAAAATAAACCTGACCAGTAGAGATGGAAAGGGCAGGCCAAAACAAACTGGGTAGGTTGGGAATCTCGACTGAGATCATAGCAGAAGCCAGGCATTATATTTACTCGTATTAACTAGGCACACGAAAAAGGGGTCTACCGTAACCAACAAAGGGCTTCACAGGAAATTGTCCTATTGTGAGTTAGGAGGACGTAAAAAAGAAAATCAAGGCTAGCCCTATTCACACGAACCAGGGTCGCCACAGTTACTCACTTTTCATTGAAATCTGTCTATACCAAACACCTTCAGGAGCGTCCTAATTGCTTTTGTTCGCAGGTTTACCCTGACCCTGGGTGGCAGGACCACCACCAGGTCAAGCTGAACCGGAGAACACCTATGAGCAAATAGTAAACCCCACTACCAAAATAAAAACAAAAAAAAAACAACGAAACTAAGCACTATGAATCTATAAAAATACATTTTTATAGTACAAATACCAGCAATACATTTTATATAAAAGTTAACCTATTTATAGTAAAATGACCAAAAATGCATTTTATAGTGGGATAACCAACAATATAGTGTCCTGGGTAAGACGATAATCTACACCCGACAGCAAGGCCACTGAGGTTTTGAGAAACGTTGAACCACCTTAATTGCTAGTGTTCTCAGGTCCCCCTTGACTCGATCTGGTAGCAACTGTTAGGGTTCCAGCTATGGGAAAATAGTAATTTTTTGTTTGTTTGTTTTTTGGGTTTTTCTTTGTATTTTTTTTTGTTTTTTTTTTGTTTTTTTGCTTCACTAAGTATAAAAATATATTAGCGTAAAAATACCAGCAATATATTTATTTAAAAAATGACCAATACTAGATATTTACTTGCCCCTCACCCCAGTGAGTCAGGTTGTGACACAAGGTCACTTTTTAATGTGGGGACCCGAGTGTTTTCACTCCGTTGGTCATAGCTTGTCCAAGCTAGACAGAGCTGGTCTAAGCTAGTCATTGCTGGTCTTGGCTTATCATAGCTCGTCAGAACCGGTTCAAGCTAGTCGTAGCTGTGCTACCAACAGCACAGGGACGGATCCCTCTGCTGGGAAAATATATAAATAAAAAAATGACCACTTGCAATACACGTTTGTAACAAATTAACAATCAATAGAGCATTAATGTATAAAAAATAGATTTCTATAGTAAGATTACCAGCAATACATTTTATCTACGCACTATATATCTAAAAAAACAAGATGTTAGCACTGAAAGTATACCATTATGTATAAAATATCAGTAGTTGAAGGCATAAAATATTTAGATAATCGCATTAAAAAAAAACTCTAGAGATTTTGATATAGCGCAAAGAATAAAAGAAAAATTCGCATAACTGTCAACTTATGACATTAGTCGATAACTATCTACGTTGTAACATTTAAATATGAATTTTTGTCAGGATATGCTTGAAATGAAACCTGTAAATTAGAAACTAATTTTGGCATAATACTATATTTAGTTGATTTTGTTTAGGGGCATATCAACCTCTATGAGTTATTTAATGCCAGATCTACAAATCAACAATTCGCCCTTGCATGGAGTATTGCTGCCATATATGGTCTGGTGCCCCTTCTGTTTGCCTCGGGGTTCTTGATAGGCTCCAGAGGCGGATATGCAATGTAGTTGGCCCTGCCCTGGCGTCTCGTCTACAGTCACTTTCTCACAGACGCGCCGTCACCTCCCTCTGTCTGTTCTACAAATACTTTCATGGAAATTGCTCCGAGGAGCTGCATTCGCTGGTTCCCAGACGTCATGAGTTCCAGCGCCATACGAGGCTGGCATCCCGCTCTCACCCCTTCACTGTCGAAACTTTTAAATGTAGCCGTCTCTTCTACTCTAATAGCTTCATGTCTCGCAACTCTCGCCTGTGGAACTCCCTTCCCTATTCCTGTTTCCCTGTGAGCTATAATCTCCAGCTATTCAAGTGTAATGTCAATCGACATCTCCGGTTGCCTTGATCTATCCACTACCCTCATCCTTTCTTCTATCACTCCTATCTGATCTTGCTCTAAATTTTCTGTAACCCCTTGCGTCCTAGTGGCTTCCCGCCTTGCTTGGGGTGAAATGCTTAAAAAAAAAATCTAAATATTTTGAAAGCAATTGTATGCCTTCATATATAGATAAAATATATTGCCAGTTTGGTTTGGTTTGTTTTACAGCATATCAAACTCAATGGGTTATTTAATGCTGACAAAATTTTTATTGCCGTCCTGGGTAGGACGATAAACTACGTCCAAGAGCAAAACCTCTGATCAGGAGGTTTTGAGGAGCGTGGAACCACCTCTTAATCGCTTGTGTTCCCAGGTCCACCCTGACCCATGGTGGTAGCACCTGTTAGGGTCTCAGCTATGGGCAAATAGCTAACTCCGAAACTGAGGACAAAATACTATGAAAGTGTACAAATAGGTTTTAATACCAGAAATACTTTGTAAAAATTATCAGCAATAAATTTTTGAAGAAAAAAAAAACTATTACCAGCAATACATTTTTGTAAAAAGAAAAAAAATATTTCCAACAGTACGTTTTTGAAAAAAATGTTACCAGCAATCATTTTTGAAGGAAAATATATTACCAGAAATAGATTTTTGACAAAAGAAAATATTACCAGAAATAAAAATTTTGTCGGTATTAATAACCCATTGAGGTTGATATACCGTAAAACGAATAATCCTAGCAAAATGACCAACAATATATTTTGTCTATAGTTGAAGGCTTACAAGTTCAAAATAAATTTAGTTGACGCCATAGAATTAGGTAGAAATTATTTAGATTTCGGCATTAAATAACCCATACAGTTTGAGATGCTGCTAAACAAAATCAACCAACCAACCAACCACATTCTCTACATATTTTACCGTTAGCCGTTTTATCTTCCTGAAACAATCTAATTCTATTGAAGACTGTAAAAGCCACCTAGAAAAGCAGTTTATGACAAAGCATGAAGTTAAAAGACGATAGATTCATGAAGTTGTATATAATATATATAATGTCTGAGTGAGTGACTAGGTGTAGTATTAACTATTTAGTCTAATGATTCATATTGCACGGTAAATGTGTTAAGCATAATCACTTTTTAAGAATATTATTCCTATAAATCTCATATTACAAAATAATATATATCCAATGAAACTTTAAAAGAATATCATATTGACCGACATCACAAATTTGGCGTAAGAATGCCACTCAAGCCGTGATGTTCGACATCTGTTTTGAAATTATCAGATCTGATATTTATTCTGCTCAGGACAAACGCTAAGCATAGATGTCACATTTGGCTTTCTTATTACGTTACAGTAGGTACCTCCATGAGATCGCTAAAAAAAGAGCATAGCATGATGAAAAAGACGCCATTTTTTCAGGAGGTTTTGAGGAGCGTGGAACCACCTCTTAATTGCTGGTGTTCCCTGGTGCAGCCTGACCCGGGGTGGTAGCACCTGTTACGGTCCCAGCTATGGGCAAATAGTTAACACCGAAACTGGGGTAAAAACACTAAGAAAGTGTAAAAATAGGTTTTAATACCAGAAATACTCTGTAAAAAATTATTACCAGAAATAAATTTTGAAAGAAAAAAAAATTTATTATCAGCAATACATTTTTGAAAAATATTATTATCAACAATGTTTTTGAACAAAAAATATTACCAGCAACACGCTTTTTGAAAAACGTGTTACCAGAAACAGATTTTTGGCAAAACAAAATATTACTAGCAATAACAATTTTGTCTATATTAAATAACCCATTGAGGGTGATATACCGTAAAACAAAACAAACCAAACCTGTTAGTTCAGAATTGTGCTTACTTTTAAATTATTTCTTGTCTCACCTTCGACTTGGTGATCTTCTACAAATAGATTTGGAGAAACTTCATCTGACAGAGGCTGAAGACTTACAATCTGATAGTATACTTGTCCTTGGATTTTGAATGTGGTCTGCTATCCAGACAGAGTTGCATAATTAGCTCCAAAAGATGTAAATGCATCTGCATTGCTATAAGGTCTAATCTTCAGTGAATCCTGTGACTCATCGGTGGATTCAGCCAACAATGACTTTAGTGATTCTGGTAGGGCTGGAATAACCTGAAGTTTGATCTTTCCATTGGAGCAACAGAGGCCTTGGGATTCATCCTTGAACTTCAATGATCCACAAAAGTTGCATTCTTTGTTTAGCTCTCCAACAATCACAGTAGATGAGGAGGAGGAGTCTTGATTGGCTTCATATTGAAAAGTAAGTTTCTCAAATTGGACTGTATTCTGTCTAGACATTCTTTACTGTATAACATTGGAAGCTTTCCTGTTTTCTAATTGTTCT
This sequence comes from Acanthosepion pharaonis, assembly GCA_903632075.3. Taxonomy (NCBI): domain Eukaryota; kingdom Metazoa; phylum Mollusca; class Cephalopoda; order Sepiida; family Sepiidae; genus Acanthosepion; species Acanthosepion pharaonis. The sequence continues at coordinate 463,482 of CAHIKZ030003824.1, forward strand.
AGTGATTCTGAATCCCTTACTCTCCTCATGTTGGCTACATTGAAAATTCTCCAAGATTAAGTTTGTTCATGTACTACTAGTCCCCTTTCTCTCCTCTTGATAAGAGTATTTTATGTTCTCCTGTATGTAGCTTGGTCGGGAGATTGAGAATCTGTAAGTCATTGCTTATTCTCAGCATTGGAAACTCTCTTGGCTGACGTTTGATTTGGGTTTGAGTTGCGTTTTCACTTTCACGGGACTTTCTTTTCGCTCTTTTGATTGCAATCTAGTCCTCTGTTGGCGGTGTTTTCTTTTGGCTAGTCATATATCTGCCGTATGCGATAGGCAACAATAAACTACATAATAACTCAAAATTGATCGCTGTATTGTATTAATATTTTATCACCTTTTAAAAATTCAGTTTAAATTCTTCTGCTGCCACATAATTCAAAAACACTTTGATGTGCGTAGATACTTACTTTTCTATGCAATTTTTCTTATTTCATGGGTGACTTTCGCTTGATTTTGCAATTAATTTTGATTATTCCCAAATTCATTTCCACTTTATAAATATTGTTATCGTAAAAAAGATTTCGTCGCAAAAAGTCACGTAAAAAGCGTCGAAAACAATCGCAGTAATGAAAACTTGGGAATCCAAAATTTCTGTAAGATAAGCTGTTGAACGTTAGAGATTTGTGTCAATATAATCGTTTTTATCAGTAGAAGCCAAGATGGCGGAAAAAAGAACTGATCTAGGTTTTTATTTGCACGGGACTTTCTTTTCCTCGCTGCAGTCTCGGTTCTTTTGATTGCACTCTGATTCTCCGTTTGCGGTGATTTCTTTTTACTGCTGAATTATGTACTTAGGTTCTTACTTTCCGCTCAAACAATTATTTTTATTTCATGGGTAACTTTCCCTGGATTTCACAATTAATTTCGATTATTCCCAAATTTATTTCGAAGTCATAATTGTGATCGCACAAAAAATTCGTCGTAAAAAATAGTAAAACAATTGCAGTAATGAAAAATTGGGAATCCAAAATTTCAGGATTTCGCATCCGGAGCCGGACGGAATGTTTTTAATTTAAGCCGGCCTCATTGGAAAATGGTATAATATATTGGGTTACGGCCTCTAGGAGTAAAGCTGAAAAAGTATGACAGACGCCCACAATGACATTCGTATGAGGGTCAAGCAGATCAGTTTCCAGGAAACCGGCAGCCCGACACCGGCACATGAGATTTGATTATAGTGGTGAAGGCCTCGTGCAGGACCATCCACACTTTTTGAAGGGACGAATACAGAGACCTGGTGCACCGAGTGCCACAAGGTTCCCAAACGACCCTCCGCAGGTTTTGAATTCAGAGTTGTCCTTCTCCTAGACCAGTTGCCATCCAAGGCTATATATATATATATATATATATATATATATATATATATATATATGGGACGCCCCGAGGCGGTGTAATGGTTAACAAGCTTCTCTCGCTAGACCGATTACGACTAAGTGAGTTCGATTCTCACTGGGTGCCCCATAATTTCGACCTTGTGATAAGCTTGGAAAACGATTATATATCATATCATATATGTGTTTATATCTATCTGTCTCTCTCCCCATATATATATATATATATATATATATATATATATATATATATATATATATATATATATATATATATATACTACTTGACGTGCTTAAAGGAATGGATGGTGGAAAGGGAGACGGTTGAATTGTGTATTATGACAGTGTATTTTCCGTTGTCTACAATTATGTCACTATAATTTTCGACAATTAATGATGCACTTAGTTGCACCTTGTTAATATTCTTAAAAGCATTATGTTGATGTAATATCCACTCTGTTATAATTACCTAAATTGAAATTTACAAAGTAGCTTTTTGATTTCGAATAGCATCAATTTTTAATCAATAATCATTCGAATTTTCCAGGTTCCCGGAGCCTAATGCGGATAAATGTTATCATACACAATGCAAAAAATAAGTTTTATATTCTCTCGAATTTTGTTCAGTTGTGAATGTTTATTCAATAGATCTAGGATTCTGCAGCATTCTTGCACCTCATATTTCAGTACATATCTTGAAATTTAGGTCGGCTGATCCAACCTAATATATTGCTTTGTTTTATATCACGAGGATTAAAAACTAGCACATTTCCTGGAAGTAACTTTCTCAGAGGTTTTAATTTTTGCGTTGAAACTCCTGGCACTTGCTTCAAACATCCAACTCTCCCCTCATACACATTTATTTAGTAACAGACATTGTAAACATATTTCAGGAAAAAAAACACAAAAATCTGATGTTTTCTAGCGAGTCGCGAAGACATAAGACTTAAAAGAAAATATAAACGATAGGCGAAGAGAGGCTCGACCCCCCACCCCCAACCACCACCACCCAAAAAATTATTATAATGGCTTATGAAAGACGAAAGTTGAGGCTAAATTTTTCCCGGTAACTTTAAAATGGCACGAAACGTAGACAAAAAAAAAAATATTAAATGTATTTCATTGGTCTTAAGTCTGCATACACACACAAATATATATATATATATATATATATATATATATATATATATATATATATATATATATATATATATATATATATATATATATATATCTATCTATCTATCTATCTCTTATATATATATATATATATATATATATATATATATATATATATATATAAAGTAAAGTCTGATGATCCGCAGTCCTTTAAAAGGGCTGTGGTGAAATAATTTATTGCATGGAACCTTAAGGTGGTCTGTTTTTATTTAATATATATATATACCGGTGAGAAATCCACGGTACGTAACATTTAATTTAAGTGGACTCAGTACAGAGTAAAGCTAAATATCATTTATTTTAGGATATTAACACAAAAACATGGTAAAATCGCTAATGTTTCAAAACTACAAATGTGTCTCCACCGGTGATGTTAAACTACTGGCGAGCGAACGATTAATTTCAAAAGCAGAATACTTCCTAATTCTCTTTTTTTTTTTTTCTTCTTTTTTTTTTTTTTTCGAGCAAAAACAAAAAGAAAATACAGAATAAAAATAGGCTAGTGGGCTTTGCCGTGATTAACCAATCAAATGTGACCTACGCTAAATTCAATCTCGCCGAAAAAAAATTTTCCCATATATGTCCCGACACAAATTTTTCTCCCATAGACAAATTCCTTATGGACAGATACAAGTTGTAACCTTATTTCATAAGATGTGTAGAAATCCGACGTTCAATTTTCCTAATAAGTAAATTCTGAAGACATATGGGGGTAATTTAACACAATGCTAACCAGTTATAAACTCGTTTTTGTAAACGTGCCCTGTACAACTGTGATATTTGTGTCCAGTAAAAATAAATAAGAGACAGTCATTATTTTTGGAGCTTCTCTAGTGTAAAAAGAATGAGAAGGGTAGTTTTAGATCACGAGAGAGATACTGAGGAAAGGTGAGAGGGATAACTTCTGAATCTATACTGTTAAAAATATATATTGAATATCGGTCAGTTATAATGAATATGCCTTTTATTTTAGATAAATCTTTATCACAGTTTTGTTAATCTGAAGAGTTCGCTCATCTAATTCTGTTGATAAACATCTAAAATATATGCGCAGTCAATCCCACGCAAACACACATTTATTGATGTTTAAATTCACTTTGTATTTTTATTATATAATTTCCATAACGTTTTCCTCTTTCTCCTGTTTATCTATATTACTTGGCTTTTCGTTTAATAGACGTGAAAATTAAGCTTATCTAATTTTTGCGATTATTTTTTTTCTTGCAAAGAGATGGATAGCATTTTGTTTTCGGTAAAACCTAATCTCTGTTAGCATCCGATTGACCTACTCTGAAACAACTAATGAAAAATATCCTTTTCACGTGTAAACTGCTTTTTTTTAAGATGGGGCTTTCAAATGGAAAAAAAAGGAAATGATACCAATTCTTTTGTTTTCAAAGTAGTCGTCCCCATTATTAAATCATCGATTGTTTGCAAAACTGCATTTTCAGATCAATGTTCATTACTTTTTAATGCGTTTATGTTTGCTTCAGAGCCGAACAATTTACCCACATAAAAAAGAATTGAAAGACACAAGCAATATATGCAGACAAAAGGAAATTCAACCATATCTCGTGTTACTATTTATATACGAAATTAATTTTCTTTTCTCTCTCGCATTTAGAAAACATATTTTGCACAAGGGAACATGTGCACAGGCGTTTAGGAAAAATAAGGAGCCACTGAATATGTACCTAGCTTAATATGCCAATGTATAATTTATATTTTTTTTCAATGATATTCACCCTCTACAAGGCCTTAGGGCCACTCTGGGCAGAATGTTACAGAGTAAGATGCACAGATATATATATATATATATCCCGGTAAAATGAGAACAACTGGAGTATAATTCCGCTGTACGCAACATTTAATTTAAAAGTGGACTCAGTACAGAGTAGAGCTAAATATAATTTATTTTAGGATATTAAAACAAAAACATGTTAAAATCGCTACACAATTACAATTATGTCTCAACACTACAAATGTGTCTCCACGGTTGATATTAAACAACTGGCGAGTGAACGATTAATTTAATTTTTTTTTTTTTTTTTTTTTTTTTTCGAGAAAAAAAATGCAGAATAAAAACAGGCTAGTGAGCTTTGCCGTGATTAACCAATCGAATGTGACCTACGTTAACGGCTAATCTTATACAGGAACAGATTAAGATTGTAGTGATCAGGGAAGCAACCGCTTCAGAATTGGTTCCGCAGACCAGCGGTGCATAGGAAGAAACTACTCGAATAGAATTTACATCTCACCAAAGGAATACGAATGGAATGGCGGCGGTTCGCTACAATGGGCGTGGCATTTAATATCATATTTGGACATCTGGTTAATTTCCAATTTTACATCTTAATATAACGAGTTTGTTCATATAACATGTCATAAGCAAAATGTGCACTTCTCAATGCACAGGCGAAATCTGATGAGATAATACATCCTTGTTGTACTCCGATTTCTATTTGTGCTTAGTTACAGAAATCAATCAGTTTGCAAGCTGATCGTTTTCAGTAGAAGTTACGGATGATTTGACTAACCTTACAGTGTAGATCAAGGTTACCTAACGTTTCAAAGAGTTTCTCGTATTGAACGCCTTTGTGTAATCTATAACATGTATATAGTTCTTTCTGATTCATTCAGTAACACTCGTGCGAGATAGTTGGGTTTCATGTCCTTTATCAGGGTGTTCGAATGAACACTAACCTAGCAGTCTCGGCTGGAATTTGAACTGGACAATTCAAAGTCATCTTCAGCTACGTGCATATCACATATGCAAATCAGAAAATTCTCGAACCGTATGTCTGTTTTTGTCCAAATTTCAATAAATATGCATACGTACCCATCCTAGGGATACGGTGGAATAATAGATAGCAGCTCGGATTGAGGAATCGGAGAGCCGAGTTCGAATTCCAGTCGAATTACGTGCTAATGCCCTTGGGAAAGGTATGCAACCTCCAGCTATGGGTAAATAGTAGACCGGGTTCTATAGCCTTGGATGTCAACTGGTCTACTGCAGAAAGAAATGAGAACCTACTACAGGAAAAAATCTGCCACGTCAGTGATGTATCGAAAGATATATGATCGCCTACTTCGTGTATCATGCATGGCACAAAACAGACTTATCTATCCTATTGACTTAATCTCCATGTAAGATTCGTGCGAGCTCTTATTAAAATTTTAGCGTGACATCTTGTATAGAATGTGCTTCGCCCTCATTTAATTAAAAGATAAAACAATTTATATAATCGAAAATGTATTGAAAGTGCTTTAATGGCTAGACCTACAGTAAATTTGTATCTGCGTACTTACAACATTTCACCATCCTTTTCATTCTGTTACTACAATGCGTGTTTTTTATAACAAAATTTATAAAAAAAACCTGAACAAAAAGAGAATAGACGAAACTACATACACAAAACATTTCAAAATAATACATTTAATAATTTAAATTTAGAATTTCTTACATCCTTTCTTCTTAAAGTTCCCCCTCGTCCTGGGTATAACGATAAATTACATCCGCATCCTGGGTAAGACGATAAACTGCGTCCGGCAACAAGCCTCTGATCAGTAGGTTTTGAGGATCGTGAAACCACCTCGTAATTGCTGGTGTTCCCAGGTCCACCCTGACTCGGCGTGGTAGCACCTGTTAGGGTCCCAGCTATGGGCCAATAGTTGACCCCGAACTTGACTCAAAACACAATGAAAGTGTAAAAATAGATTTTAATACCAGAATTAATCTTTGAAAAAAAATATTACCAGCAATACATTTTTGAAAAAAAAATACCAGCAATAAAAATCTTGTCGACATTAAATAACCCATTGAAGTTAAGGTGCCACAAACCAAACTAAACATTTTTTAAAAAAAGAAAAGAAAATATTACCAGCAATACATTTTTGAAACGAGAATATTACTAGTATTGTCTCTTTTTTTTTTTCTAGGTCAAATCTTTTATTATGCCAATGGGAAAACTGAGTATTATGAAATTACCTGTAATTTTAGAAGCATTTTGGTGCTACTATAGTATGATATCTACCGTTGATTTTCTAATATAGTATGATATCTACTATTCATTTTCTACTATGGCATGATATTTACCAATTGTTGGAAATATGAAATATGTTACAAACCATTAAAGGAGCATAATAAACAGTTTGTATTTTAAAATTTATACCAGTCAGTTATAGTATAAGGTGGCTTCCGGGAAAAGTTACTGTAGTACTCATTGGGATTTCAGGAACAAAATAAAACACTAATTCTAAAATGTCACACATGTAATGGAATTTCATAAATAAATCCTTTATGCATACCCGTCCTGGGTATGACGATAAACTTCATCCGCGTCCTGGGTAAGACGATAAACTACGTCCAGCAGCAAGGCCTCTGATCAGGATGTTTTGAGGATCGTGGAATCACTACTTAATTGCTGGTGTTCTCAGGTCCAACCCGACCCGGGGTGGTAGTGCCTGTTAGGATCCCAGCTATGGACAAATACTTGACCCCACAACCTGACTCAAAACACTATGAAAGTGTAAAAATAGATTTTAATACCAGAAAAAAAAATTACTATCAGCAATAAATATTTGAATAAAGAAAATATTACCAGAAATAAAATTCTTGTCAGCCTTAAATAACCCATTGAGGCTAATATGCCACAAGATAAATCAAACTATACGATTAAAAAAAAAAATATTATCAGCTATACATTTCTGAAAAAAAATTACCTGCTATACATTTTTGAAAAAAAAAATGGAAATTTTGTCGGGATTAAATAACCCATTGTGGTTGGTATGCCGTAAAACAAAACAAACCAAACTTGTGTAAAAATAGGTTTTAATACCAGAAGTACTTTGTATTAAAAAAATTATTTCCAGCAATAATTTTTGAAGGAAAAATTATTATCAGCAATACTTAAAAAAAATACCAGCAATGCAAACAGCTATAGATTCTTTGGAAAAAATATGACCAGCTATAGATTTCTTCAAGGAAAAATGTTCCCAGAAATCCAGCAATAAAAAATTTGTCGGTATTAAATAACCGACTGAGGTTGATAAGCCGTAAACCAAAAAAAACAAAACAAACCTTTATGCATACAAATTAGATAAATGCCCCCTACTATTTAGTCTTTTAAAAAGAAACTAAATAGTAGGGCATTTAAATAGTAAGGGAAACATTGTAGTTTGGGGAATTCGTCATTTACGGTAAGTTGCAAATGCCTTGGTAAAGATCATACTATAGTCGAAGCAGCATTTTTATGTCTTGAATTATAGAATTATACGAATATTATGATATCCTCACTACAATATTTGCTTTAAAATACATCCACACATCTTTATATGGAATTGTGCATATAAAGTGACCTACAGTCAAATTACTCTGAAACACTGTTTAATTACCAAAGTTAGTGTCGAGCCCGGCCAGTAATTGGATGGGGACCACTGGGCAACGCTGTGTCAATTAAACAAAATCCGGGTACAAAACCGGTTGGATTTGGGGCTAGCATCATAACTCGGTAAAATCTTTATTACTATTGAAACCGTTACAGCAACGTTGCGGGAGTCTACGGGACTAAAGGAATGTGTATATCGTGTAGTATCTATATAATGTCTATGTATAAAGAACATTTATACATAGCATAAAAAAGATATAGTTGAAATTTCTAGGGGACATAATGAGGAAAGAGGGCATAGAAAATTTAACATTCACAGGACATAATGAACGCAAGTGCAACTGATGAAAACATCGCTTACCTACCTAACGACTTTGCGTAAATTATTTGCAGAAGAGCGATTAGGATGCACAGCGATAAGGCAAAAAACTTTGCTAAGGGTTACAAAGAACAGAACGCTGTGGATAGCCATAATCGCTCACTTTCTGAAGGGACACGGCACACTTGACGAAAAGGGGAAGCACACTAATGCCCCTCTCGGAAAGAATCACGGCTATAAACAAATCCAACAACCGTCCTGTGTATGACGTTAATGTACATCCGCGTCCTGGGTAAGACGATAAACTACGTCCAACAGCAAGGCCTCTGATCAGGAGGTTTTGAGGAGCATGGAACCACCTCTTAATTACTGGTGTTCCCAGGTCCACCTTGACCCGTGGTGGTAGCACCTGCTAGGGTCCCAGCTATAGGCAAATAGTTAACACCCAGACTACATCCGCGTCCTGGGTAAGAAGATAAACTACGTCCAACAGCAAGGCCTCTGATAATACGTTTTTGAAAAAATAATGTTGCCAGCTGTACGTTTTTGGAAAAAAAATATTATTTTGAAAGAATAGTGTTGCCGGTTATACGTTTTTGAAAAAAATATTAATAGCTATACGTTTTTTAAAAAATAATATTACCAACTATACATTTTTGAGGAAAAAATATTAACAGAAATAAATTTTTGAGAAAACAAAAATATTACCAGGAACAAAAGAAGTTGTCGGCATTAAATGACCCATTGAGGTTGATAGGCCGTAAAACAAAAACCAAACTAAATCCAAGAAACCAATCTAGTCTGTGAGCTTGTGTTAGGACCATTAAATTTAAGCAGATACAGATATTCCTTTATCTTGGTAGTGTAGGAACGGGCATATAAGTACAAAGAAAATGCCTTCTTGGAGATACACAAAATATTAAGAGAAAGGTAAATTTCGTTAAAAAAAAACAAATAAAAAGTATTGAACTCGTGTATAATATTTAATCTCTCATATGACATTGAATTTCGACATGAAAAAGGGACTTGAACAGATGTTATGTTGAGGAGACATGTTGTTCTACCGACGAATACGACGGTGGGATGAAATATTTACGGACTGACTATGAAGGAGTGTTACTACAGCTGTAAAACATTTCATGCATTCTTTTGAATTCTTATTAATATATGCCGCGTCCTGGGTAAGACGCTAAACTATATCCGCGTCCTGGGTAAGACGATAAAGTACATCCAACAGCAAGGCCTCTGATTAGGAGGTTTTGAGGAGCGTGGAACCATCAGTTAATTTGCCTGGAACCACATCTTAATTGCTGGTGTTCCCAGGTCCACCCTGACCCCGTTTGGTAGCAGCTGTTAGGGTCCCAGCTATGGGCAAACACTTAACCCCAAACTGGGGTGAAAACACTATGAAAGTGAAAAATAGGTTTTAATACCAGAAATACTTTGTAAAAAAAAAATATATTACCATCAATAAATTTTTGAAGAAAAAAAATCTATTACCAGCAATACGTTTTTGAAAAAAAATATCAATAATACATTTTTGAAAGAAAAATATCACCAGCAAAAAGTATTTTGCCAGCATTAAATAACTCATTGAGGTTGATATGCCGTAAACCAAACAAAACCAAACCACCTCTTAATTGCTGGTGTTCCCAGGTCCATCCTGACCCTGGGTGGTAGCATCTGTTAGGGTCACAGCTATGGACAAATTGTTAACCCCCAGACTGGGGTCAAAACGTGTAAAATAAATAAATAAATAAATAAAAATAATACCAACAATACATTTTTGCAAAAATTATTACCAGCAATAAACTTTTGAAGAAAAAAATTACCAACAATACGTTATTGCCAGCAATACATTTTTGTAAAAGGAAATATTACCAGCAATACATTTTCGGAAAAAATATTACCAGAAATACTTTTTAAAAAATATTACCAGCAATAAAAATCTTGCCAGCATTACTTAACCCATTTAGTTTGACATGTCGTAAAACGAACCAAACCAAAACTAATAACTGCCTTGTTTATTTCCAGATAAATAGACATATGACTATTCAAAGAAGACTACAATAACTAGTATTGACATCTCTTACAAATGGACAACATTTTGCATCGGGGTGTTATCAAGTACATGCCCCCAAAATGGTTTATCTCTTATCCATGCTGACATAGTTTTTAGGGGATGTCGCTCCAACCTAATCAGCAATTCAAATATGGACAGTTAAATTTTGGAGAGGACAGCAGAGTCTTGCATATGACCCATTATTTGGATGTCCTTCAACTGCCACCCCACCGAGGAAAGCATCGATTGTTCACTAGGTGGTGATAGATGACAGGCGATTGACTATAAATCAAATAAACAATGCTATTGCCATATCCTGTAAGAGAGTTGAGAATATTCTGCACAATGAACATGGTATGAACAAGTTTTCTGCTCGGTGGTTGCCACGTCTGATCAAAAGTGCTCCAGGATGATCACATCACGTGAAAATCTGACATATTAAGCTGACTATTGCGTTCATCACGTTCAGCCAGAGACAATGCAGTGGAAACACCTCTACACACCTTTTCCAAAGAAGATCGTTTCATCTGCATAGAAGATGAGGGTCTCATTATTTATCGGATGTAAAAGGCATTGTTTTATTGACTATCTTCAAAATGGCCGAACCATCAATGGAGAGTAATATGTCAAAGTGCTGAAACAGTTACAAAAAGTTATCAAGACCGAAAACTGAGAAACGGGGGTTTGTTTTATCAGGACAATGCTCCAGCACACAAGTTCTTGGTTTCATTGGTTGCTGCCCGTGACTGTGGCTTCGAACTGGTTGAACAACCTCAGTATTCTTTTGATTTGACTACTATCTGTTCCCTAACATGACAAAGGCACGTCAGGGAACAGTATCGCCGTGATAATTTGCTCATATCTGATGTTTAATTAAATGAAAAACTTGTAGTTCAAACGAATGATTTATTTTATGGGAATATTTCAACTGACAGTTGCCAGTCTTGGTTATTCCTTAACTTGAGTAAAACAGTGCAAAGAAACTAGAAATTAGAAACACTTAATTCAAATCAAGGAAAAAAACCGAGTTGATGACGTTTACAAAGAGCAAATCGAGGCGTTTGTTTTTTCTCTACAAATTGCCAATTTTTTTTCATATCATTTTTTGTTGGAGCAGAGAGGTCCATACAGGATGGAATTTTGCAGCATCTATCCTAATGCAGGTATTTTTGTATTTGCTATTACCATTTGTTTATCTACTCTTCTTTGATTGAAATGTTTTTGCTTCTTGAATTTTATTTCCGGATGGTCGAAGTCAATTTTGTGACCTTCTGTAATTGCATATAATGCAATCGCTGAAGTGTTTTTCCAATTTTTGTTTTTCGTTTTCATTTGAAATTACCTTATCACAAAGTCTTCTATCTTCATCCAGTCGTTCTTTCAATGATCTTGAACTCATGCCCACATAACTTGTTGAGCAGTTCATGCAATTAGTTTTGTAGATTAGATTGCCATTACTTGTAACTGCTCTTTCATCTTTTAATCTGATGAGCGTCCTTCCTATTGTGTTGAAAGAGGTGAATACTATCTGTTTCAGAACTAGAGTGTATATTTTTCTCAACTGAATTGTTTTTTTTTTTATTCTGTCTAGTCGTTGGTATTCAAATTAAATTAGATTAAGGAGTGACCAAAACTGGTAAAAGCTAGTTGAAATATTTCCATAAAATAAATCATTCGTTGGAACTACGATTTTTTTTAAAATATGCAATTACCAACGGAGACAAGCATCCTAACTTTCATATCTGATGTTGATGACTTTTTCTTTTACCAAAAGTCTTCTTTGAACAATCAGATGCCAATTTACATGCGAGGAGACTATGCATTGATTAATATCAAGATTTATCACCTCTAGAATCATTCCTTCGTACCCGAGAAAAACAATTCTGTAAATAATAAGTGTTGAAACGAATGGATGCAATACTTTACAGCTCTAGCTTTACTCCTTCATAGTCAGGTCATGAACTTTTTATCCCACCATCGTACCTGGAAAGAAACAATTCTATTATTAATAAGAAGCGTTAAAACGATTGGATGCAAGATTTCACAACTCTAGCATTACTCCTTCATAGAGAGCCTATAAACTTTTCAGCCTATCCACGTACCATGGATATGCCATTCTGCAAGTAAGTCCGAAGGAGAAAACAAACTGCAACGAACCTTAAGAAGATGTCGAGTGCGAAAAACACTTAAAATAACAGATAAATATAAGGCAGATGAACAGAAAGGGACGAATGATTTGAGAAAGTCTATGAAAAGAAAAACAAAAGACAAATGCCACTCAGCAGCCTTTGTGCTTTCTTTTTCTGATAATAAATATCTTATTTGTAAACTGTTTATGTGTACGTTTGAGAAAGCTTAAATGAATAGAACTGTAGGCAAAAATAAAATAAAAAATGATAAATAGTTTTGACGGTAATACGACAAAATAGTCGGTTGCAGGAAGAAACGGCGTTTATTAGCCTCTCCTGACGAAATAATAAAACGGAAATAATCATATCAGAAAGAAATTAAAGAAGATGAAAGTAAAGAAGGAAATAAAGCGTTTCGTCGGCGGGAATTAATGACATGAAATCGATTGTGTTTATTGGTTATTTGAGGGAAAGGCGTTCACAGTTTCTTATTTATCTGCAAAATGCTTTTTCACTAACGATGCATATGCCGAAAGACGGCGCGGGAAAAAAATTATTCAAAACTGTCTTTGATATTTTAACAGATAAAGATGTATAGTAGAGAGAATATGTGCTTTCATCCAAATGTTTGAGCTGAAAGAAGAAAGAAAAAGAAAAATTAAATTGTTGGGTAGAATCGGGGACACACAAAAAATGGTATCCAAAAATCTTTTCTTCACAGATGTCGATATGCCGCTAAACTAAAAGAACCAAACTAAACCCAAAATGTGGTGTGCTCAAGTTGTAAAATATATAAGAGAAAAATAAAGCTTACTGAGAGAAAAAAAAATAAAACTTTTCCCCGTGGAATGATTTATAGAAATTCACGAAAAGTCAGGCGAGACATGGGAAACTTTACATAAAAAGCGAGATGTATAATTAGATAAATCTGTTTGAATTCTCCAATTTAGAGAAGCACCACATGTGTCTCATTATCATCATTGGTCCCATCGTGGTTGTAGGATCAGTGCGCTGTTTCCTTCAAATTGTCTGGATTAGAAGTCGGAAAGGTGTTACTTCACGTGTATTATATCTTAAGCAAGTAGACCAAATCAAATACCCGCTCTGGGTAAGATGATAAACTACATCCAACAGCAAGGCCACTGATCATGAGGTTCTGAAGAGCGTGGAACCACCTTTTAATTGCTGGTCTTCCTAGGTCCACCCTGCCTGATAGGATCCCAGCTACGGGCAAATAGTTAACCCCCAAATTATGAAACTGTAAAAATAGGCTTTAATACCAGAAATACTTTGCAAAAAATTATTACCAGCAATACATTTTTGAAAAAAAATATTACCAGCAATAAATTTTTGGAAAGAATTTTACCAGCAATAAAATTTTTCGGTATTAAATAACCCATTGAGATTGATATTCTGTAAAAGAAACCAAAACAAACCAAATCATTGCCGATGTGCTCGAAGTTAAAGGTTCGCCTTGGGCATGATTGTTGTATATATTAGCTTCATGTCGACTGAGGATTGCAAAGATTACATGAAACTGACAGTAGCAGAAGACTACACATCCGGAAAGCTTAACATATAGAATTTTAGACTTTGTATTTTGCTTTATATCCTATCGAGGTCTTTCTTTTTATTGTGTTAACGCGCGGTATATTTGGGCGGCAACTGTTTTTGTGAAAATTGTCTTATTAAAAAGAATAAAAGTTTTATGCCGACGAACTTTATTGATTTTTTTCCAATGTATGCGAATCTACTTTCGCAAATGTGTCAGGTGTTGATGCATTAAAGTAAGCAAAATTTGTTTTGAGTCCAAACCTACGTCTCACGTGAGTCATCAAGAATGCGAGTAAGAAAATCAGCTACAGCTACATTTATTTACTTAACTCACGCTCTTTGGGTTCTGTCACTGGATCTAACAAACGCCTTTATCCACTGTGCCATGTGAGTTCAATACCCGGTTAAGGCAGTGGAGAACTTTCAGAGGGAAATTAACAGGAGATAACTGATAACTGACATCCATCAAAACATGGCACGTGGAACTAGAACAGTCTACCCCAGTGAGCGAAATAAAGGGTTAAGTTCGATATTCCAACCACCTGAAGAAGGCCGGAGCGTACAACGGCCGAAACGTTGTAATAAATATGGCGACAAAGATGAGGACAATAGTCCGAATAATATAAATAATGTACATAATACCTCATCTCAGAAATATAGACAGATACTGAAGTATTTTGTTGTTATCTACTAATATTATATAGTTGTATATTTAGGCAGCAATCCTTCGTTTATGCATGTTTCATTAAAAGCGACAGACAATATACTACGGTTAAGCTTTTTTATTTAATTAATCTTGTGTCCAAACAACAGCTTTATTTTCTGGACAAAGAGTGTGTAAAAACTGTCCAAATGTTTTCTAGTTCAGAGCGCTTTCGGCTATACCTTTAGCCATTATCAAGGATTATTCGTTTTTTCAGCTTAATTGAGTGAGTATATATATATTTGGTTGGATAGATGTGAGTTTGTGACCCTGGGTTTGTCTGACGATCGCTAAAGCGTGAAACCCAGGGTCACAAACTCACATCTATCCAACCAAATATGTTAGCTCTATCTCTGATATTGAGCGCTTTCTAATAAGTACCGCGCATATAATATATAAATAATTATATATATATATTTATTTATATTTATATACACACACTTTTCACGCGCACACACACACACACACACACATAATATATATATATATAATGTATGAGAATGGGCTCCCTATAAAAAAACGTGGTAAATTCAAAAAGAAATTTATTTAGCTATCATGATTCATGCATAAATTGAACAATCATCGTAGATGTTCGAAATGTTTGCCTGAATGTTTAATACAAAGTTGTAAAAGTGGTAACTAGGAAGCAGTAGCTTTACGGATAGTGTCAAGAGGAATTTCATTCCGAGTTTAAGTTAAGTTCCACTACAATGCATCAATATCTACGATGTCACAACAATGGTTTTGCAAGTGAGTTAGGAGTATACGCCATAATATTCCATAACATTCATAGCTGAGCTATCACAGGGTCACTGAGGTGAACCAATTAGAACCGGTGTATTTTCTCGAAGAATAAATTTGCCGCTATTTTTTTACTGGGCATCCTGCAAATATTTTCCAATCGCTAGAATATAAAATATTTTGCTAGACTGATATATTCAAGGAGTCACTGCTATGACAAATTGTTCATGGTGAGATTCGAACTTGGGTCTTATATTTGGAGTTAGGGCTCAAACCCGATTTTATAAAACCGGTTAAAATTGGTTTTCATATAATGATCACTAAAACAGAAACTGATTTACCAAAACGGATTTTAATGTTTCTAGTTTCCGCTTTCTGTGAAATATTTCTCTATTTTTTTCTTTTAAAGAAATGTCGTTGTTACTGCAGTCAGTCATCCTTTAGCTAGCTGAGTGCTATCTGTTTCATTGAAACAGATGGCGGCATATCAATTGTCACCTTCCCGATACCTTAGATCAGCGTCTTGTCATTTCATTCCCTAACCCCTCGCCAACTCCTAGAATTTGAAGGTTACGGACATTATTCATAGCAAGCCAAGGGAATGATATCATTGTTGTCAGGTGAACTTTCCCGTTGAATATACGTAATAACCAGTTCCAGCTTTATTTCAAGGAAACAACACTAACTATTTTTTCTCTATTTTACAATAGATTTAATAGTGCGATAAGTTTAATAGTTTTCCATTTCATTCTTATTCGCCCTAACATGATAAAAAGAAAATCAACGGTGTGGAATTTTTTCGTTCAGAAAAACAAAGATGAAGAACAATGCAGGAAGTTTGAGAAAACAATGACATCTTCTGGATGATCTACCACGTCTTTGATCTTGCATTTGAAGAAGATTCATCAAATCGACACAAATCAAGATGCAGACCAGCCTTATGTGAAAATGGCAAAAACAATGGAAGATTTTTTAAGAAAGAAATCTATGAAAGAGATTTCAAAGTTTTTTTACCATAGATTGATTTTCTTAAAATTCAATCGCTAAATTAATTTCATTCAGACAAATCTTCATGATCAGAGGTGAAAATATTTTATATTACCCCCAACATCTGCAAATGGAGTCAGAAATATGGTAACGAATTACTACATAACCAAGAAAAAGAACTTATTCATTATTTCGAAAAAGAAGTAGAACTGGGGATTTGCTACTCATTGACATTGGATGAATGCACATCAATTCAAAATAAGCGATATATGAACATTAATGTTTATGCGAAAGACAACCATTGATCGTTGGATCTTATTAATATCAATGGTTCACTTAATAGCAGGAGAACTGAGAAATTTGGGTTGGATTAGGATAAACACATTGTTGGCTGTACGATTGATGATGTTCATATGATGGTGCGGTTTGGAAAGGAAATAAGACCTGATCACCAATAATGAATCATATACTGCATATATATCTCACAGTGGTAGACATTCTTTATCAAAAAATATTGAAAATATCCCCTCAACCGAAGAGACTGATAAAAAAGTGAAGAGATTATTAAAACAGACGAGTGGCGATGGAGCTGAAATAAGCCAACAAGGCATAATTTGTCAAACAGATGTGGCCCATGAGAATGCGTGTTTCACCCAGCCAAACCCTCCTGGGTAAGACGATAAACTACGTCCAACAACAAGACCACCGATCAGGTTTTGAGGAGTGTTGAACCACCTCTTAATTGCAGGTGTTCCTAGGTCCACCCTAGACAGGACCCCTTTATGTTAACCCCCAAACTGCGGTCAAAACACTATGAAAGCGTAAAAATAGGTTTTAATACCAGAAATACGTTGCAAAAAATTATTATTAGTAATAAACTTTTGAAGAAAAATTATTACCCGTAATACATTATTACCAACAATACATGTTTGAAAAAACAAATATTACCAGCAATAAAAATTGTCGGCATTAAATAACCCATTGAGGTTGATATGCCGTAAAACAAATCAAACCAAACGAAACGCGCAGCCAAAACCTGAATTTAACAAAGTGCTAAATAAGGTAAGGAAAATTTCCAAACTTTTCCGAAAATCACCTACAAAAAAATGAAATTTTGCAAGATTCTGTACGAGCGAACTTCGATAACAGAGAATATAAACTTATACTTGATTACACAACGAAGTGGAATGGCACGTTCCATGTGATAGAGAAATTTTTAAAATTAAAAAGCTGAATTCCAAATGCTCTATGAAGAGTAATTCCCATAGAAGCCGTGGCTTTATGAAATTCTACATCCAGTAGAAATTATTTGAAGGCTATTTGCGCTCATGATACGGATTTACTCAAAGCAGAATTTTCTATAGAATTTTTATTGGATAAATTTAATATCGTCGGCAACCCTTTGGCTCTAAATCTCCGTGAAAGACTTCTGCATCGGTATAATAAGAGAAGAAATATCGAAACCTCGACTCTCTTAAGTTATTTACACAATCCAATGCGGTTTAAAAACGACTCAATCTCTGGACATTTTCTTTTTCTAACAAAACAACTTTTAAAGAAGTATACTGAACAAGCATATAGAAGACTAGCAGCATGACCCGGCGTTGCCCGTGCTTGATTTAAAAATCGTACGACTCATACAGCAATCGCTATCACTTGACTTAAAATATTTTTGCCCTTCCTTGCCTTTAAAGGAGTGCCCTTTACCGTGCTGATATTGCTACATGCTTTACTTCTTGCTTATCTCACCCTGCGAATTTTTTCAATTTTCTTGCATGGAAAGGAAAAATGGAATAGAGTTTGCGTACCACTGGCTGAGGACTTCAGTGTAGACCACATTTTTAGCTTTTTGCGAGGATGAATAAAGGAACACATCCTCGCGCCTGCCGACTCGAGAGCAGGCTGCGTAAAGTTGGCCGCGTGAGAAGCACTGCTCCTCATAGTGTACACCAGTGACAGACAGGGTGAAACTGGGAATTGGGATCTTCTGAAAGTGAAGGGTACGTCGGCATCTGATGGATACAAATGCATCCTTGGGATAAGCACTTGCTCCCTTTTACCGCAGCCAGTTATAATTTTGGCCTCAATAATGTTTGGGTGTAGGGCCTGAATAACCATCCTGGTCCCATTACAGAGTTTCGGTGGACGCAGGTTTCTAAGCAACATAACCGGGACCCATTTACAAATCCATTAGTGTCCACTGGAATAATACCTTTCCCAAGGGCTAATAATGAATTCGAAAATTCGGCGGACCCAACATCGCCAGTTAGGTGTGCACGCATGTTGGTGGTAAAGTGTAATGGTCTAACAGTGTGTAAAAGTTGTGACGATTTCAAGCACGCTCGAATAGCGTCGGCCCTTGTCCCCTTACGTACAACGGGGAGGGTCTGGCGAAAGTCACCCGATAGAAGGACAGTTATACCTCCCATAAGGTCATCGGAGTTTCGAATATCCTTCAGAGAGCGGTTTACACCCTCGAGTGCAGTTTTGGGACTGACAGTGCACTCATCCCAGACGATGAGCTTACATCGCCTGAGTACCTCCGCTAGACCTGATTGCTTGGCTATACTGCATACAGCTGTTTCTGCCTTAATCAGGTCAAGCGGAAGTTTAAATGTTGAGTGCACTTTTCGGCCACCCGGTTGTCATGTGGCAGACAGGCCTGAAGACGCTACTGCTAGCGCCACTTCGCCATGGCGCCGAATTTCTGCAAGAAGCAGTTTTATTACGAACGTTTTTCCCGTTCCCCCAGGCGCGTCCAGGAAGAAAATTGATCCTGTATCCTGCCTCGTGGATGCAAGAACCGCATCGTAAGCGGCCCTTTGGTCTATGAGAAGTTTTGGCTCATTTGTTGTGACATAGGCGTTGAGCTCCTCAACAGAGTAGGATGTCTCCCGCACAATCTCAGATGAGAGACTGGAGGAAGTCACACGATCTGACGTTGGAAGCCCAATAGCGACGAGAGACCCCCCCCCTATTTCAGCAAACAGGTTCTCAATGATTATAAGCGCCCTGTTGTAAATTTCATCGTTGAATGTAAGAGCCATTTTTGGACACAGCAGTTGCGCTTCTCTGAGTATGTCTTCGGACAAAAAGTCCTTGTATTTGTCTCAAAGTGATTTGAGATTACTGGGTTCGCACATTTGTAAGATTGTGATGAAGAGGTGGCGCAGGTCTCACGAAAAGTGTCCCATAAAACTCCATTAACCGTCCGTAAGTTATTGTAGCTCGTTGGACCACTAACTTCGTGCAAAAAGAGTCGCAAGTAAAAACATTCCTGTCGCGATGGGGGAACCGTGAATACCCTTCCGAGTGTGGCGTCTTTTTTGACGCCTGCCTAGCCCTCGATGTTGGCCCCGCACTTCCGCCGAGCCCAGCTGTCCACACGTAGTATGGAGGCACGTCTGGGTACAGTAGAGTCCTAGCAAACTCGTCCTGCCGACCAAGTTTGAAGAATGCTCTAAGCGTTGTGTCTTTGGTACGCGCAGCCACATCCATTGCTGTATCCGCAGAAAAATAACGAAGTTCGTCGTTTTCTAGGTGCACAGCAAGCTGAACGATTGCTGGGAAGCGTTCGTGGATGGGGAACCTGAATATGTGCCAAGGGCCCTCTGTGCTGCTAATGACGCGCCCTGAACCTTCCTACCTAATACCAAACATTGCAGCATCAGTCCCTTTGTGGATGTACTTGCATACATACTTGATGGAGCGAACTGAATGGCAATATTCGACATTGATGTGCTTTAGCAATTGCGTACCATTTTGGGTTACACGTGAAAGTTATGAATAGGTCTGGTCGGCCGTACTTACGAACGTATGTCACCGCGTCTTCCGTCCTCGCGTGCATGTATCGTGGACTGCCTGTGAACGTTGCAGGTAGTATGCACATCTTGCCCATATATTGCGTGGATCAGCGCCATTTCGTAAAGCATCACGGAGGTGAATGTAAGAGTAGCAGCGCAACTTGGTCTGATTCAATTTGATGTAACAGAGTCTTTCGGATTCCATCTTAGCAGCCATGTCTACTATGAATTGATGGAAAAGTTGCCGGCTTCGATGAAGATGATTGAATGCACCCTCATGTACCATCAATAGGTAGGCGTAGAAAGCCCTGCAAGACACTGTTTTTAAGGGGGACCCATTTTGCAGAATGCCAAAGTGGTACCCATCTTCTCCGTAAGGGAAGAGAAGTGGGTATTGCAGTGCATCGTAGGACCGGTGCGTTTCACTGATTCTTCGGAGCCCACAGCTACGTGATTCGATAACAATGTCACGTCTGTTGTGCTAATCACCGCTGATAATGACGGAAACTTCGTTACTTGCGGGAGCATTGTAACGTCGTTCGTGCTCTCCCTGAGGCCGTTTGTCAGCATCAATTACAATAATGAAATCAGAAGAAGTGTTATTTTCGAGAGCTTACTTAAAACTGCGGACATAGTTGTTTATCTCGTGGAGCATTTGTTGGAGACTCATTATGATATCTCTGCGAGGATGATTGTGCTGGCCTGTATCGTTCTCGGGAATAATGCCCATGTGGGCATCTGCCTGTTGATTGTAGTCAGTTATGAAGTATATTTGTAGAAAGGCCGAATCAGTGGCAGTTTCCGGCAAAAGAGACCCAATCCGGTGGTAAACCTGACCTTGAACTTTGAAGGTGGGATTCCAACCGACTTCGCGGAAGGCATTACCACCAAAAGAGGTCATCTGGAAGGCACAATTGTATTGTCTGATTTTTGCGAGGAAATGTTTCGAGTCTAGACTGGAACCCTCCAACAGAGCTTTCAACGGAGCAGGTAGCTCTTGAAAAGGTGCCAACTGTATCTTACCGTCTGAACAACACAAACCTGCAGACTCCCCAGGCCATTTTTTGGCATTGCAATGCCCACAGACAACTGACATTGATCCTATTTGGAGGTCTTTGCGACCGGAAAGCCTCAAAACTGGATCATAGTTGAACGCCAGCTTAAACCAAAACTGCTTTGGTGGGCTACAGAGCCCTCGCTGTGCATGGCGGAGCTGGTTAACAGTCTGCAACCTTTCAAGCCTTTCAGTAGGTCCTTCTACAGCTCTAGCAGCGGAAGTTGAAATTGCATCGCGTTGCCGCCTTGTGCGCTTTTGCGCTGAACTTTCCGACGCCCTTGCAGCAGAAGCTGCAGCGGCGTCGGCTGCATGGCGTGCGGTTTTCTCAGCCATGGATTCCTGGGACCGTCCAATGGACGTTTCTGAATTACGTGCGGTTTTCTCAGCCGTGGTCTCCTGGGATTGTCAAATGGAAGTTGCAGCGGCGTCGGCTGCATTGCGAGTAGCTTTGCGATGCGGACTGTGGAGACCGCAAAAGTACTTGCGACAAAGCCGCTTTTTGTTGTCTTGCAAGCGTTTAGGTAGTTTCCTCTTACTTTTCAACGAATATGTGTAAACTGATTTGCAGTACAAACGGTAGTTACGCCCACCAAGCGTTTCATGTGACAAAACATACTGCTTCCGTTGAGATTGACTGGAAAGACTCAAAGATGCCTCTATCTCGGTTTCCTCCTCCCGCTTTCTCTTTGCCGCAGAGGCTCTTTTAGAACGCCTGCTAAGGTTGCCTCGCCATGCTATTTTGGCACGCTTAGTAAAGCTGCCGGGTCGGTCATCGCCACGGCACTCAGAAGAGTGCAAAGCAGAGGTTGAAGTAGACGCTATATGATCATTTGTAACCGGAGTTATTATATGCTCCTCCGCAGTCGCCTGTTCTGCATGTGTAACGTTAATAGTATTAGGAGTCTTCAGTTGCTGATGTGCGGATGTTCGTCGTGTAGGAGCCATTTGAAAGGTTGTAGAAATGCTGTGTAAGAATGCTAAAAGAAGATGATGCCGAAGCTGAAGCGGTGCAACCTCGTTGTATACGAAAACTAAAAATGCAGTGGAGCGGTATGGAAAAAGCTTCTCCTAGATATAGGACGTGCTTTCTGGCAGCACGAAAACACTCGATGCACTGTGTTTTTTTAAAAAATATTTTCAAAGCAAGTCATTAAACTTGATTAATTCTTAGAAATAAAAAGGACTAAGTAAGTAAATTCTGATTGTATCTTTTATTTATTTTAGTATCTGTTTTTCGAGAGACTTTATGCATACATTAGCCATGAAATGTGTTTGTTTTGAATCTATTTCCTTTAAAAATCAAATACTGGGTGGGCTAGACGTTTAGAAATCACTTAGTTTTGTTATCTATTTTTTGTTTTTTGTTTTTGTTTTGTTTTGTTTTGTTTTGGTAACTAAGATTTTCATTCGCTTATTTCTTAGCACAGATTTGGTTATAATGTAGGGGAAGTGGTTCCTATTTTGTTAATTGTTACATCCTCGCACACTCTACGTTAAAAAAAAGATGGCGCACCAAAAACACAATAAGATAATTAATAAAAGGTAAAGAGAAATAAAGGCACAAAACGTTTCGCTTTTGAAATTAATTCAAATCATACAGATTTATGTGTGCGCCGTTTTAACATTGACTAACGGAGTGTGTTAAATATATTTTTTTTTTTTAACTTGGTTGCACTGTTGGCACAAAAGCATTTTTCTGTTACGGTGATTGGTGTTTTATATATAAACAGTTTATGTACATTCATTCCTCTACAATAAGTCAAATGTCATAGCCTACACCTGTGTAAAAATATAAATATCACAGACTTGATTTCTCTGTTGAAAATGGCGCACAAATGAAAATAATTTTCCAATTTAATTCTTTTAAAAATAACAAATTAATGCCTAATAACAAAATGCATGAAAAGAAAATCATATCTTGACCTAAGCATATAGCGGATTCATGTGTTCATCGGATGAATCTGTCTGAAGGAACAAATTAACGTTAACTTCCGACATTAAGTTTCAAGGCGTCGATCAATGTCAATGATTGAAATATTTTACGTATGGAGTACTTTTTTTTGGGGGGGGGGCGAGATCTGTATATATAATTTTATGTCTGTGATCAGAGACATACTAGAAAACCAACAAGATGTTTACTCTTCCAGCGAATCACGAATTACATACACTATTATAATTGTTTGCATTTACTATTTGCAGATTACGTGTTAATAGCACCTGCTCATATAAGCGTCAACAGATAATCAAGTGACATCGATCCTATCCTACAAAGGAATGTATTTTAGACTGGCTAGTGGCTGCGTTTTATACACACTTGTAAATCACATTAAAATACAAGTGTTTTATATTATTTCTCCTTTTTTTTTAAGTTTCTTAATCTGAACCGAATATAAACATTCACAACAGATTCAAGGTTTTGATTGGTTATTTCGGCCTCTAAATTAAAAATTTTTAAGCCCGATTTCTCGAGCGTGAAGCAGCTACACACAAAACACACACACACACACATATATATATATATAATATATATATATTACATATATAATATATATATAATATATATATAAAATACAATATATATATATAATATATATATATATATATATATATATATATATATATATATATATATATTATATGTAATATATATATAATATATATATTATATATATATAATATATATATATATATATATATATATATATATATATAATATAATATATAATATATATATTATATATAATATATTATAATATATATATATAATATATATAATATATATATTATATATAATATATTATAATATATATATAATATATATATATATATATTATATATAATATATTATAATATATATATATAATATATATAATATATATATATATAATATATAAAATATATATATAATATATAATATATATACAATACATATAATATATATATATATATAGTGTGTGTGTGTTTTACTTCTGAGACCAGTCGAATCAGATCAATACTCTAATGTTGGAAACGGAAAATCAATGATTGATAAACGAATGGCAGGTTAAAAGGCCGACTGACTTTTTGCCTCATGGATACGTCACATCTTTTCTGTTAGACAAATTCCATATGATGGTTGCTGCACAATCGTTTCCTTTTCAGATTTCATATTAAGATCCATTGCTGGAAAGGTGGACATTGGTATTCTATTGCGGTTCCCTTGATCACGGGAAAAGAAAGAGTTTGCCAAGTATATCATCATCAGCAGCCACTGTTCGTTTGAAAGAAAGGCTTTTCTGAATTGCTTCCATGTCGACCTAGACTGTCCTATTTTCTGTGATATCAAACCAGTAAATACTTTTACCTGACTGATCATTTTCCTACGGCCTTTGCCATACATTAGGTTCATACAACCAATCACCGGTTGCTATCTGACGTGTATACCTCCATTTTTGACACCATGATTTATTTGATAACTCTTAGTTAGTCTATTTGGGGATCATTATGGACCTATTTATATCTCGGTTATTCCTATCATGTTCCTTCTATAAATGCCAACTGCTGCTCTGCAGAGGGATAAGACACTCCCAATATGGCGTCCCGGGTATGGCGATAAACTGCATCCGCGTCCAGGGTAAGACAATAAGATAAGGAGGTTTTGAGAAGCGTGGAACCTCCTCTTAATTACTGATGTTCCCCGGTCCACCCTGACCCGGGGTGGTAGCACCTGTTAGAGTCACAGCTATGGGCAAACAGTTAACCCCGAAACTGAAGTAAAAAGCATTATAAAAGTGTAAAAATAGTTTTTAATACCAGAAATTTTTTTTTTAAATTATTACCAGAAATTGAAAAAAAAAACTATTACCAGCAATACGTTTTTGAAAAAAAAATATCACCAGGAATATATGAGTAATTGAAAAATGGTTCAAATATATATATATACATACACACCTTTTTAACCAAATTATCGCTATGTATCTATTTCAAATATTTTGTTGACATTAAATGACCCACTGAGGTTTTGATATGCCATAAAACAAACCAACCAACCAACCAACCAACTTTCTATAAATGATTATAAATTTCTAAATTTATTTACAATGGATTTTGCTAATTTCGTATCCGTATGTCGTAGATATCACCATTCTGCCATTATACCATTGACGTTTTAAGCATTTTGAAACGTTATTCTTTATTATATTTTACACTTATTTCACTTAATATTTTCCAAACAATCATCATGCGTAATTTCATTTCCTTGGTCGTTCTTTAATGTTATACCTCCTTAGTAGATGTATTCAAGATGCTTTTCCAGTTCTGCATCTACTAGTCAGAGGGTATTATAAAAACAGTCCTGTTTTATTTTTGTTTATTTTATGAATGCCTCTCGCTATTCGTGGTCATTTAGTATTACTTGTAATTCACACAATCATTTTTCTATTAGTAAAATATTGTCAGCCAATCGTTGATGGTTTAAGTTTTTTAACTGTATATCTATTATCATATTGTCCCGGTTCGTTATTCAGATGGTACTTTAAAGAAATGCTGCAAATAATTTTGGTTAAATTGTGTCTTCATGTCTCACTCATTTCGCAATCTTGCGTGGAATCACCGCTGAATTACTGCTGTTCCCAGTTCCAACCTGACGATATTCAGTCACCCACCCCCACGAGGGCGTCATGTGGTACAAGGCCGGTTTAACGTGGGATCTCCGAGCCCGTGGGCTCGGGCAAAAATATGCCCTTTGAACCCGTATAAACGGGTTCAGGGTCGGTTTACCTCCCCGAAAGAGAATCCGCTCTTCGGCGTAGCCTCCTTCAGGTTCCTCCCCGCCCGAAGGCAAAGAATTCAACCGATCAGCCGGTCGACTGACTGACTGACTGACTGACTGACAGGAGTAGTAGCACTTGTTAGTCTCCCACCTATAGGTAAATAGTAAACCCCAAAACAAAAATCGGAATGATAAAATGTATAGAAATACATTTTTATAGTAAAAATATCAGCAATACATATTTTATAAGAAAATTATCAACCCTCCATTTTATAGTAAAATTGCCAATATATTTTTGTAGCAAAATGACCAGTAGTATATTTTATAGCAAATGACAATGCATTTTTTTTTTAATCGAAGACATGGCATACATTTTCAAAAAATGAATTGCCGTGATTGATTCCATTTCTCGTAAGGAGAAATATGATTTCTTTCATCGTTTGATCTTGGAAGATTGTTTGGTAAACAAATGCAGCTAAGTAATTATAATTTAATTTTGAAATAATGTCATCTTGAATTCGTTATAAAGTTTGAATTTTCATATTTAGATTTCGGCATTAAATAACCCATAGAGGTGTTGATACGCCGCTAAACAAAGACAATTGAGCAAATTTTCCAATCATTATTTTATCATTGTCTTTATGTAGTCAAATTATAGTATTGTTATCGCATATATTCCCAATAATCTTTATTTATTGCTAATTTTAGCATTGCATATGTTTTAAAATCACATGTGTAGGATTCTGAGTGTAACCTTTCGAATAAAAACTGAGTCTTTTGTGTTGTACTATAGGTATACTGTGTGTAACAGCAAAATTGTCCAATTTTTAGAATAAGTTTTGAACCATTGTATTTTAAAAATAATGAAAGATATCTTGCTGGGATTTTCCGAGGTATTAATAACCGTATTTCACACTATTTTGAGTCATAAGAATTTATAATTACTCTCCAAGCTTAACACAAAAATCGCGATAAAATCAATCATAAACCAAAATGGCATGCTTATATATATATATATATATATATATATATATATATATAATTTCAGGATAATTTTACAACATATTCAAGATGATCTTCGCCCTCTCTAATCTTCTAACTTTCTGCCCTGGTGTAACAAGTTGCCCGACAGGTTTCACGTACTATTTAACTTTCAAGTTTTTTTTTCACTGCTGTTCGGACGGTCATAGCTGAAAATCTCTCGCGTGCCAAAAGTCTTATGAATTCAGTTGGATCTTTTCTAATTGATTTCTTCAGCTGTAAATTGAAATGATAATCCCTCTTCCTGTTGTGACCACCTGATCCATTTTTTCATCTCTAATTTTCCCTCTTTTTTAAACTTATTCACCGTTTTCTTGATGTTTTTTTGAATGGATTTGAAGATGACAACTAGAGTATGAATGTTAGTATCATTACTGAAGATCTGAATGATCGTTTTCCTCTCACCATTGCTCAGTTGAGAAGAGAGTGCGTTTGACGCAAACTGATTTTTAACTGTTCTATTTCTAACAGAATAACCTAAAGGGTTTCACAGTGGTTCTTACGACAAATGGTGTCAAGATGGCTAAACGTTTTATCTAAAAACCTGGAAAAAAAGGAAAGTCAATTAGTTTAGTGGTTTGTTATATATTAAACATTTTTGGGGGTGGACATTTATGTTGTCACACGATTTGGACAGTTTTGCTGTTACACCCGATTTATATATGAGATATGTGTATGATTTTAATCTGATATTTGATCTGAAATTATCACTATATAATCCTCATGGTTGTGCTATGAGCCACGTCCTGTCAGGACATGGGCACTCATTGTTCTTCCTACCCCTTTTAACCCTTAGCAATTTTTTATCCTTTTGCTAAGGATCTCGCCCCGCGTTTCGCCATTCTTACACACGAGCTCGTCAGGTAGGTGACTCGCTGCCTTCCCCAGTGTCGTTTGCACTCAGCAGGCCCTACGAAGGTTAAATTATTCAAGCCCTTCCTCATTGTGTGTTCAAGGAAATACTTGCTGATTATGAGCATGTGTCCTTTTTTGTTGCCATTTTCATTAAGACTTCTTTGCTGATTACTTGCTCCGGCCATGAAATTCTCAGCATCTTTCTGTAGAGCCACATTTCTGTAGCCTTCATTTTTCTCCTTATATATGGCATATAAATATATGGATATCACATAGCAATCTAGCATTCTTTTCTTTGTGTCATATAAGAAGAAAATGACTAACTCCCCTCACAGAGGTTCGACCGTAACACCCTGGATTTATGAATATGTTTTCCGCCAGTTGTATAAATAGCGGTGTCAGGCTACTGACTGCTATGATTATTGGGTGACTATTGAGTGGAACTATCCAGTCGAATTAGTGTGAATTATTGTGCGTTGATGATTTGAGTTTTGATTTAAGATTTAACGGGCGTTAAGCCGAGCCGCGCTGATAACAAGGTACCCACTGAAATGTTTAATTATCTTTGGTTGATTTTTACACCTTTGTTCTTAAGTATTTATTTGCGGTTGTAATTAAATACTGTTTTATTTTAACATTGAAGTCTTGAGTTATACTTAATTATTAACGGCCACCGTACGCCACAAAACTTTGTTTCTAACCAATTTTTCTGTTTCTTAATATCTTGCTTAGCTTTTAGAAGGCATCTTTTGCTAATCTAATACGCCTTCAATTTTTTCTGTTACATTTCCTCTCGTATGTTAAAACACATCACAGATCTTTGAACTTCTGTACTGGTCTGATGTTGACATCTCCAGTTTGTAATTCAGATCTTGGGATTTTCCTCTTGGTGATCACCATACTTTGTTTTCTTTCATTTGATTCCTATTAGGTTTCGAATTTTCTGATAGTATATACTGGCCTGATATTCATCTTCCGTGTACGCTCATTTGCTAGGTTAGTTAAACTATGGCCGTTGTAGGTACATTGTGTGTCTTAAAGACTCACAGAAAAATGTTTTTAACAGAGAACGGAACATAGAAAATACAAATAAAGGAAGATGCATTGGAAAAGCTAAGCAAGATATTAAGAAACGGGAAATTTCTGTTCAAAACAAAGAAAATGGAACTGAACAGCTATGTAATATCACGCCTGCGATATGGCAGTAAATACAGAACAAACTTCATAAAGATTAAGATACTTAAGGCAACAGAAATGTAGTTCTACAGAAGGAAGCTGAGAATACCATGAAATGAACATGTGAGGAGCGAAGATTTAAGGCAAAATAGAAAAAAAAAACATTTATAATTAGAATCAGAAAAAGACAATTGAAATGTCTACGGTCCTGAATGTGAAAAGAAGGCTGGGAGAATTTGTCACTCACGAAAGAGAGAGAGAGAGAGAGAGAACTGGGAATAGCCTACTTACATAAAGACCTCATGTATATGGTTGGCAGCACTGGGGCTATAAGGGATGTAAAAAAATCTCCACTCAGAGCAAAATAAGACAGGAATATGCTGAGAGCGATCATCGCCTACACGATGAAGCGACACGACATATAGAAGATGAAGAATGCTAAGTGGACTTTAAGGTTTCTGGGAGAGAATACACGATCTGGATTGATCAACAGTCACAGTACTTCCGAGCAGTTTCGTCTACACGAGGGGGAGTTTAACTCATGGTATGGTTTTCAGGCACTTCCCTATCTAGGTGTAGGCTGAGATCACCTCTCCATGCCTATAACATCAAAAAATCAACTATAATTAACTAAAGTAAAATTCGAAGTTGGATCTCATCGTTGGAGAACAAACGTTTTAACCACTCGGCTACATCTTAGTTTGGTTTGGTTTGTTTTACGACATATCAACCTCAAGAAGTTATTTAATGCCGACAAGATTTTTATTACTGCTAATTACTGGTAATATTTTTTTTAAATGTACAGCTGGTAATATTTTGTTTCAGAAATGTATTGCTGGTAAAAATGTACTGCTGGTAATAATTTTTCTTCAAAAATTAATTGCTGGTAATATTTTTTTACAAAGTATTTCTGGTATTAAAAGCTATTTTTTTTACAATTTCATAGTCCTTTGATCCGAGTTTCGAGGTTAACTATTTGCCCGTAAATGGGACCCTAACAGGTGCTACCACCCCGGGTCAGAGTGGACCTGGGAACACCAGAAATTAAGCGGTAGTTCCACGCTCCTCAAAACCTCCTTGCTGTTGGATGTAGTTTATCGTCTTGTCCAGGACGCGGATGTAGTTTATCGTCTTGCCCAGGACGGTGCAACTTCGTAGCTACATACATAGATAGAGGGAGACATATACGAGAAGGTGCGGCAAAGCGCGAAACACTTCTCAAAATATGATCAAAAAACCAAACCAATTTCGAGAAGCATGTGTGTCGAGCGGACAATTTTCAGCATCCGATTTTTATATACATATAACATTGTTCTTTTCTAATTTCAATATTCAATGAGAATGAAGCAAAGGAAAGAAAGTAGCATTTATATTTGTGCCGAAATGATAGCAACTTGGCCAATGTCTTGTAATCTTTTTTTAGCCTCTTCATCAGAGGATTAGTATCACTTAATTCCAGTGTAATATTACCTGAGGAGTTGCTCTTAAATCTTAATTATTCATTGTTTTCTTTTTTTCTTTTACTATCTTTTCTTAATTAAAAATATGCGAAACATCGAATTGTAATTAAAAATCTATTGCCACTGGCATTTTGTAGTATTTATGCTCGTCTCATTGACACCAAAATAAATTGGAAAAAAAAACAAGATATTGATTCATCATTTTTTTTTCTATTAAATTTTCTTATTTTATGAAAATATATACATGTCGTATATGTGTTAGCATTGATCGCATGGACATTACTATTAGGAGATGTTATGTGACACAGAATCTTTGTGTAGATATGATTCTCTCAACTGTTATATTGTCTATAATTACCACGGATACATTAACACCTTTTGACTATTTCAGTCATATCTCCCCCTATCTCATATCTATTTCAGTAATCTATAACTATTTATCTGTAAGTAATATGTGTGTCTTTCTCAGTCAGTTATATCTATTTATCTGTAAGTATGTGTGTGTCATCTACCTATCTCAATCATCTATATCCATTAATTTGTAAGTATCTATGTAATCTATCTCTAATATCTCTAATATCTATCTATATATATATATATATATATATATATATATATATATATATATATATATATATATATATGTAATCATCGAGAAGCTTAGTGATGGGACCTTGAATGTGGGTGGTCCAAGAAGTGCTGAGAGAAGCAGTTTGTGTCACTGTAGAATTGAGAAAAGTTGTCCTCTGGGCGGGATGTGCTGTGCGGAGGGGCCTGCTCTGTCAGGCTGAAGTTAGCGACGACAGTTTTCAGAAGAGGATCTACATATGTTGTACTAAGGGTCCATTCAGGAAACATTAGTGTAATCACACTTCCACTTTCAAGGTGGAGAAACGTAGGTAAAATACAAAACTGCCAGATCACGTTTGGAAAATGAAGGATAGACATGGTAAAATCTCAAGCATAAAGTGGAGTATCTTTAAAAAAGTTAAACCGAGCGGAACAAGTGATAGAAGTTATAGGCTGTGCCAGGAGGAGAAGCTGGCTATAGCAACTCATAGGAACAGGAGTATGTTGATAAATAACAGAACTGAAATAATGTCCAGGTGTAGATATATAAATAAAAATATTCTCGGTCTCTGTGAATCCGGATGAAGTATTTTTTGTATACCACTTCCCCTTTACAATTTCCGGTGCCATAGATGTATAATTGTAGCATGATATTAAGAACATTTATTTCCCGCCACCTTAAAAGACCTGACCGTCGAAACCAAGGTTATGTGCGGTTATATAATGTGTTTTTACTCCTTTTTAGACATATCTATGTCATCTATCTATCTATCTATCTATCTATCTATCTATCTATCTCAGTCATCTATCTATCTGTCTATCTGTCTCTCTGTCTAAGTTGGTACCTCCACGAAATCGTTAAAACATCAGCATACTGTGATGGAAACATGCTTTAAACGTCAAGTAAACATAGTTTCAACGTCAACATCTTTGTTATTATTAAGAGGAAGGATCAAAGTATTTTTTGAATATTTAATTAAATTTTTACTCCTTCTTAGAACATCCAAAATTTTGATTAAAAACTTGTTTCTCTTGCGTCAGCGGCTGTACTAACTTTTAGTATCGCAAAATTTACTTTTTTTTTTGCGGTGACAGACACGTTAATTCGTAAATTCTTGCAAAAATTAAATAATTGTCTGATTTTAATGAAATTATCAGAACTTATTCACAAATGAATTAAATTATTTTAAAATTCTTTTTATTAGAAAATCTTAACAAAAATATTTGTTTTTTTACGTGTGTTTACCCCCTTACTTAATTTTATGAAAATTTAAGAAATTCTTCGTGATAATTTTTAGTGACTACATTAGTTAAAAGTAGAATTCTTTGAAGAATTCAAATCACTGAATTTTCTTTGAGAAATCTGACCCGTCTTATCAAAAATTTGTTCTGAATCGAAAAATAAAAAAATCGTAATGAAACTAAGACATTATTTAATTAGAGAAGCTTTAAACAGCTTTTATGAATATTAAATATTAAAGACAATATTGTCTAAAGAAAAAATCAAAGAAAAATGAATTTTTACAAGATTTCTTTTCATTTTTTACAATTTTAAATTGAATGATTTATAATTTTTAAAATCTTTAAAATTCGGTTTCAATGGTGTAACATTTAGAAATTATTGTTATTAAGAAAAAAAACATATTTACTAATCATATCCTGTAAAAATTATATCAATTTGACGACTCCGAATATTTTGAAAAGGAATTTCAGTATTTTTTTGTGTTTAAATGTCCTTATTTTTCTATGTATGCGTGTTCGTACATAACATTATCATTAAAAGATCACGCGTGCTAAGGGTGGTCCCCCGCCATACGGAGAAAATCCTCAAAATGTATCGTCTGCTCTCGTCAATATTGCGTTACCGTACTTAATTTGACAACGCTTGAAGCTATCGAAGATTCGATCAACACGTCAGAAAAACAAGATAACCGTGGTTAAAAAAAATGCTTGTATACAACAGTGTATAAGTAATATTCAAATCAGCATAATTTAATTTTAAATTATCTAATTTCTTCAAATAAAGTTTCAGAAATATATATATTTTTTGCAAGTCCGAGAATTACAGTGTAACCCGGATATAAGAGAGTTGTCGGGACCGGAGAAGAAGTCTCTTATATCCGGGTTTCTCTTATATCTGGGTTTGGTCTATTTTATATACATTAACACAGGCTCTAATTTGGGACCAGAGAAAATCTCTCTTATATCCGGGTTTCTCTTATATCCGGGTCTCTTATATCCGGGTTACACTGTAATTTTATTTTACAGATGTGTCATATTGGCGGATTTCATCGATTTTACTTAAAAAAAAAAAAAAAAAAAAACAAACACCCATTTCGATCAATATAATTTCTGTTTGAAATCCACCAGAGAATTTTTTGCTTACTAGAAATAGTAAATTTTAAATCCTTTAGCTTTCAATTAAAGCTAAAATGAAAGATTCAAGAAAGCGTTTTCATTCTTAAAAATTCATATTAGACCTTACGTATACCGAATTAGTGGAGGTACCTATATCTCAATCATCTATCTATCTATCTATCTATCTATCTATCTATCTATCTATGTCTTTCTGTCTGTCTGTCTATATGTTTCTTTTTATATATGTATACGTGTATGCGTCTATCTCTGTTCGCCTACGTATCTCGGCCTGATCATATCTATCTATCTATCTATCTATCTATCTATCTATCTATCTATCTATCTCTGTCCATATTTCTCAGATGAGGTATTGTTATTTTTTACATTATGTACATGGTTCAGATTGTTGTCCTCATCTTTATTGTCATATTCACAATAATTATATAAGCCGTTTATCTGTCTCTCTCAGTTTTATTGTACATCTATCTATCTATCTATCTATCTATCTATCTATCTATCTATCTATCTATCTATCACAGTCCTCTATCTTACAGGTAATCTTTTCTTGTGGAGTTAGCACAAAAGTCATGGGTCACACTCTGAATGGAGTCGACTTATACAAGCGTAGCAGTTCCGAGGTTTTCACCAGTGAGATTTTCAGCTACGAGACGAAAATTAAAGCGAGTTCAACCGGCTGTACGTTAAAAGGGACATGGGACTGAACTACCATCAGTATATCCAAGGAAATAATGACACAGTATTAATGGGCCGAGGGTTCAACGGCTAAGTTCTGTCACTGTGATAATTTTACATATATGCTTGTTACCTTTTTAATAAGATCCTAAAATCGTTACCCCATGAAGAGTGGCTGCACAGGCCCGCCTACGAAACGCTAGTGTCGAGATGCTGAAGGTTACATTAATCAGCTAAGTGGCAAACTTTTACACATATTAATCCTCTATATATAGAAACATTTCAGAGTATTTGGGTGTCAATCTGCGGACAATGAAGAGGATTCGGAAAGAGTTGGATGATATGTCTACGCAACATCATGGTGTTTGAAGTGACCACTAGTTAGGGGGACGTTATGCTTCCAATCATCTTCTCACAAGACCTCAGACTCAACACAGAGGCCTACATCAGGTACCTTGAGGAGTTAGTACTGTCCGTGGTTAGGAGTGTCGCTGCTGGAAGACCCTATGTCCGGCAACAGGACTCTGCACCATGTCACACAAGCAGGAGAACCCAGTCATGACTTTAAAACAATTTCAGTGAGCACATCATCCTTTACATCTGTCCATATAATTCACCAGACTGCAACGCCCTTCATTGTTATGTGTGGAGCGCATTTGAGTGAGAGAGCAACAAAACTCTTCATAACACCAAAGATGAACTGAAGGCAAGGATTATGGCAACATTCCCCAACTTAAACTAGGAGATCGTTCCGAAGAGTTGCAAGAGATTCCGAAGTAGTTTGGGCGACGTGGTTGAAGTCAATGGCAATTTTATTGAATAAATTTCCTGTAGAGTATTTCAAGATCTTTTTCTGTAATTGGGGTAAATATATTTGTTGAGATGTCAGTGTCTCATTTATGCGTAATTTAGACGAATATGTATCCATTGCATATATATATATATATATATATATATATATATATATATATATATATATATATATATATATATATATTAGATAGATAGATAGATATAATTTAAGGTGAGAAAGAATTTGGAAAAAAAAAGGAAAAAAAATGAAAACATTAAAAACGAGACAGCAGGTTAGAGAGTGTCCATTCTACCATAAGACTGTAAACATTTTTGGAGACCGATAAAAAAAAAGATAAAAAATTAATTTTTGTTGAAAAACTCTTTGTAAATTAATCACCACTTTCCCTAATATCGGTATTCTTAGGAATAC
Organism: Acanthosepion pharaonis; assembly: GCA_903632075.3. Taxonomy (NCBI): domain Eukaryota; kingdom Metazoa; phylum Mollusca; class Cephalopoda; order Sepiida; family Sepiidae; genus Acanthosepion; species Acanthosepion pharaonis. Next base: position 498,913 of record CAHIKZ030003824.1, read on the forward strand.
TACTAAAATATCAACTACCATTGCTACTATTCCCACTAAAACTTCGATCGCTAATGACCAGCTATTTGCACAAACAAAGTCCCGAAGCTGAGGCTTTTGCAAAATGTGCTTTGTGCAAACCACATAGACAAACGTGGCGCTCTGTAACAAAAGCCTTATTGATCTTAGTCTCTTTTGTGTCGAATATATCAAGGGAGACGAGTTGTTTTTGGAATTTGGCCAGCACAAAACTTTGATAACGTGGTCTGCTTTTTACCGAATCATCATCAATTTAGTGAAATCATCACGAATGTGATTTTGTGCATCGACAATTGTTCTGGACGTCTGTACATGTCATTATATATATATATAAAATAAAAGTTTACTAAATCAGTGAAATTAATTAGCTATTTTTGCCGTCATTGTCATAAATTTTACTTAAATAATATTTAAATATAAATATATAAAAAAAATGTGACCTAGTAATATACATACTTATACTTGATGTGAAAATAATTCTACATACTGTGATTCTAATACATTTACTTGTTCTTAAAAAAAATATAGTATATTAAAAATTAAAAGTGAAAATATTTTTCAAATCGTAGTTAAATTAAACGTATTCTAACCTAAACACTCCCCAAAAATCTTTAAATATACAAATAGAAAAAATGCCGTAAGAATTTTTGCCGTTAACAATAAAAAATTTTAAAAAATCCAGACGACATGCATTTAACGGATGTCAGAATTCGTTGAAAAATACATCCCTACCCCTACCAAAATGTAACTAATAACTGATACATCAAAATACACCGATAATGAACACGCAAACACCCCTTGTCTGGTAGAATGGATTTCTCTGTATCCTTGGAAACGTGAATTATGATTTTTGCTGTGTCTTTAAACCCAGTAATTTTAAAAATAAGTTACTTCAAAATTTGCTTGAGGATGAAATGGAACTAATGTCTTTAATTTAATTACAAAATTAAATTCGAAGCTTTCAGCTTCAATTTATGAAACATGGTTAGAACTGGGTAGCAAAAAAACATATTTTAAATCAATTAATATATATATATATATATATATATATATATATATAAAAGTATATAATTGGTATACACGGAATGAATTCCAATAACCAACAATTACTATTCTTAAAAGAGTGCTCAATACAAAGTAGAGCAGATATAATTATTTTATAAAAAAAAATTTATAACATAAGTATGTTATAAAATCACTACAAAAATAGCCATTTTGTTTCAACACACTCTGTGTCTTATCAAGTGATGGTGTTGAAAAGAAAATAAATGGTTTTAAAAGTTTCAGATTAATTAACGATCCTACATTATAAAAATAATTATATATATATATATATATATATATATATGATGTGTACGTGTGCGTATGTGTGGTGCCTATATTTTATGAATTTAAGCGCATTACTAGATTGGCGCCAAATTCTCATTTTACGGGTGAAAAGCCTAGTTGTAACCTTAAGTTCTATGCTAACAGTTTCTTCTCACGCACTTCTCACTTGTGGAACTCAATTTCGGTTTCTTGCTTTCAAGTCAACTTTGATCTTTAATAAAGGAAATGCAGTGTCAATTGTTATTTTCTGTCTTCTTAATTCCTGTTAATTTATTGTTTTTTCTCCTTAACACTTGTTTTCTCAGATGCTCTAATACTCAATAACCCCTGTTAAACTTGATTGGTTAAAAAAAGTAATGTGTCTGATACTACGTTCGCATCTGGAATCCCTTGATTTTTAATTTTTTCTGACCTTGAAATTATGTTCACCGCCTGTAAACTTTTGACACGTTCGTCAGTTTCCTCTTATTTGCACATTTTTTTTTTAAATATAGATTAAAATAATTCTTATCTTTTAATGCAGATGACAGTGTTTATAGCAGAAACAGAAAGAAAAAAAACTGCAGGAAATGTTACAGAAAATTGTGAAGAAAGGCCTAACGTGATTTGCAAGAAACACAAAATATATTGTTGACAGCAAAAGGAGCGACTCAACATGCAAATTACAAATTGGACATACAAAAACGAAGCACCTACAAAACTTTAAATTTTTTAACAGATGTACGGAAAATGCGTCCCTGAAATCCGGAGACGTGTTGGGATAAAGAAAGATGACTTCTAAAAGCTAAGCAATTAAGAATCAGGAAAATCTCATTGGAAATAAAGAAAATAATGCTGAACTCTTATGCAATATCGTTCTTCTCATATGGCACGTAATAATCCTCTTCTTCTCTCCCCAGCTAGGGGTAAAAAGCAGGACAGACTGGGTTCTATAGTCTTGGATGGACACTGGTCTAATAGCAGGAAAACTCTGAATTCAAAACCTTGTGGCACTACGGTGTTTCAGGTTTCTGTATACGACTCTTCAAAAAGTGTTGTTTGTACTGCGCAAAACCTTCACCACTATAGTCAAATGATTTGCGGGGTGGTCTGATATTCGGTTTCTAGGAACTGAGTTGCTTGACACTCTATACGTCGAAATCGACGACAAAGTCCAGTATATATATATATATATATATATATATATATATATATATATATATATATATATATATATATATATATATATATATATATATATAATTTTACGTTGATATGAGTTTGTAACACTGATTTTCACGCCCTTTGCGATCGTCAAACAAACTGATTAATTTACGAATGTTGAATCTATTTATGATTATGTGTTTTGATGTTTACTGATATTGGGAGAAAAAAGATTCTCCTACGTGTTCTCCTCTAGGGTCACGAACTCACGTCAACGCAACTAAATATCTTAGCTCCATCACTGATATTGAGCGCTTTCCAATAATTCCCGCGCATATATATGTAAATAATATATAGAAAAACTGCATATATATATATATATATATATATATATAATATTTTTTATATATATATATAATATTTTATATATATATATATATATATATATATACAATATTATACATATATACAATATATATATATATGCACATATATATATATATATATATATAGTATATATATATATATATATATATATATATATATATATATATATATATATATATATATATATATATATATATATATATATATATATATATATATGGGTTACTGAGAGATTCGTGATATTATATTTATCATTTAGCGAATAAAAGGAAATAAAATTGTAACATTATATGAGAGTAAGATTAAAATAAATCTACTTCAGACAAAAAATTATATTTGCCTGAGGTTAGAAATATATTTATATTCATACACATTTGAGACTGTATCTACTAAAAAGATGTACTTCAAAAATACACATTAACGTACTGATGTATCTGTAGACATAAAGGATATTATTATATATAATATTTTCATGTATGAAGGAAAAGAAGTTGTAGTCAGCCCCTGTGGAATAAAGTTAATATACTGGACAAGGAAGAAGACCGGTGGTTTTGACGCCTGAAAGGATCTGTATATATGTTAGGGCATGGGTTCCCAAACTTTTTTTTTTCTCTGGGCCGCATTTTCAGAATGAAATTTGCTCGCGCCTCACCAATTTTATGTGGTAGAAAGGACATTTGAAAAAAAAAAAAAAAAAAAAAAACCACATGCACAGAGATTTAAAGGGAGATAACCACGGATTCGCAGTCAGAACATTATCATTGATAACTCTCTCCTCCAATTCGCTGACACTAGTTACTATATTCTTAATATTTGGTATAATGCAAAAATATCACAACGATAAAATCTGTCAATAATTATTTATAACTATTTATACCAGGACTCATGCACGCAATTACAAGTACCGTATTTGACAGCATATAAGACGCACAGGTCTATAAGACGCACCCCAATTTTAGCAGGGCAAATCAATAAAAATTAGTAATTAGCAAAATTAGTAAAATTATTAGTAAATGGTATAGCTAGGCTGTATTCATGAGGGATTATTTTAGTTAAATAAGCCATGATTACAATTAAACGAAAAATAATAGGAAAAATCACGAGCCTATAAAAACTTTATTATATCCAAAGGTAGGAAAACAAAATAAAAATCACGCAATTATTACAACTGGGCAAAACAGTATAGTTACCATTAAAATGTTATTCATCTTTAAATTCATAAAATTTATCGTCTTCGTTATCAAGACTCTAATACCCTTGGGGAAGGTATGAATCCTCTTCTTTTCCCCCAGCTATGGGTAAATAGCAGGACAGACCGGGTTCTATAGACTTGGATGGCAACTGGTCTACCGCAGAAAGAAACGGTAACCTACTGCGGGAAAAATCTGCCACGTCAGTCATGTATCGAAAGATACATCATCGTCTAAGCGTGTATCACGCATGGCACATAACTGATACCCATTTTCAATACTATTATCATTGTCGTTAAAGAATGCGTCATCTTCCTTTCCACTGAGAGCATTGCTAATGCCACATTTTTTAAAAGATTTCACAACAATTTCTGGTCTAATATTATCCCATGCTTGCTTCACATATTCGCAGATTGTGCAATGCTTGGTTCTTTTATTCTTCCTGTAATCTAAGGTCATGATCAGGTATTGCCATTCACATGTTCCATTGCTCCTTCATATTTAAGCCTAAGCTAATAGGAGTTGCCAGGTAGTTAATTTCGGCCGACTATCGCGAATTTTAAAACTACACATGGCATACAAGAACAGGGCAATTTTAACATACATTTATAGTAAAAAAAAAAAGTGTGTCTTATATGCCGTTAAATATGGTAATCCATAATAATATTTTATGTTTTGAAATCATTTATTTTTGGCATATGAATTTTTAAAATAATCTTTGTCTTTCACTCATTCCGCCTCGCCTGCTACTCCCTTTCGCTGCACCTATGAGACGCGCCGTACCGTTTGTGAACCACTGTGCTAAGGTGATGAGGACCTCCTTACTGAGCCTAACATAGGAATAATTATGATATGAGATCTGCTAATACAAAAAGAAAAAAAAACTGCTGTAAGACTTCAACAAGAGCAATCAAAACATAATCTGCACTAATCAGCAGATCGGTTTGAGTTAAGGCTACAGAGAAAAATAGGGACAATCGCGTTGATTTGTGAATTTGGCGAGAGTAATTGTGCGTTCAATCCCTAGGGCTGGGAGCGTGTATTTCGACTTAGAGGAAACAGATGAGAAATAACTAAGCAATACTAAAAATAAGAACTAGACGATATGTCTAGACATGGATTATGGAACAAGAACAACCTACCCCCGTAGATTACCCCCTGTTCAGAACTCCGTGTATGTTACCCTGATCGATCTACACTTGAGGAAGGCCCATGGGGGAGTTAATGGCCGAAACACTTGTGATAACAACAAAATTTTCACTCAAATGATTAGAGGTATAGAGGGACGGCGATAAAAAGAAAAAAAATCAGACACACGAAGTAGGAATACAAATATAAAATTGGTCATTTCATTTCACTGTGTGTAAGGATGAGAGTTTTTTTAGAACCAGTTATATTTACATGTTACAATTATAGTTAAATGTTGCAGTTATATGTTACAGTTATATAGTTAAATGTTACGGTTATAGTCACAGTTACCTGTTACAGTTACATTTCACAGTTATATTTACATGTTACAATTATAGTTAAATGTTGCAGTTATATGTTACAGTTATATAGTTAAATGTTACGGTTATAGTCACAGTTATATTTACATGTTGTTACAGTTACATTTCACTTATAGTTATATTTACATGTTACAAGTTTATAGTTAAATGTTACAGTTATATGTTATATGTTACATTTATATAGTTAAATGTTACGGTTATAGTCATATGTTACTTTTATAGTTACCTGTTACTGTTATAGTTACATGTTACATCTTTCAGTTTATATTTACTTTTATGTTACTGTTAATTATAGTTAAATGTTGCAGTTATTATATGTTACGTTTATAGTTTATAGTTAAATGTTACGGTTATAGTCACGTTTATAGTTACCTGTTACTGTTATAGTTACATTTCAGCTTTCAGTTCATATTTACTTTTATGTTACCTGTTAATTATAGTTAAATGTTGCATGTTATGTTATAGTTACATTTTTTATATAGTTAAATGTTAGAAAAAAACGGTTATAATGTT
>CAHIKZ030003824.1:510000-517500 GCA_903632075.3 Acanthosepion pharaonis
AATACATCTAGTTTCTTTCTCGGGAAAACGGAAGGGCTATGTTTTTTTCGTCATCATCCAGCAAATTGAAGCATTTCTCTATGAAGTGAGTTCTCTCGAGGTAACCCAGCATTGAGTTTTTATAACATTACAGGTTTCTAACCAACGATAAAAAGTGGATACCTTAAAACAACAGTAACCTACCATACACATTTGGGTCCCACATCAAAACTCCATATTTATTGTAGTAGAGCATACTTGAAACAACTGCATTTTATTGCAATGCTATTTTTGTTTAACTTATAATCAACTCATTGGTCGAATTTTTAGTTTTTAGAAGGCCTCATCTTTTTCCCTTACATCACAATTATGTAATTTGTTCACCCAGTGTTGTTGTCGTGATTTGAACACCAGTGCAACAGCAAAGTAATAGAAATCTAAAACTGACAAAGCAATATAGTTTGTGGGGAATTTTAACAAAGTTTTGTTTAAATCGTGATAGGATCGATGCTCATGTTACAGAGTTTATGTGGAATCAAAGATTCAGAGACTGAAAATGTTATTTTTGGCATTATATAAATATATTATTTTGAGACCGTAAACTACCTACACAATAGACTCTTCCAGGCCTATATTAAGTAGGCGACATAGCACTCTAGGGAGTCACACTGAGTCACACAGAGCGACATATTGAGTGATATAGTAAGCTCCGCTTACACTGTCTCTGTAACCTGTTGTTAATATATCTTTCTTACATCTAATCCGTGTTCCGTGTTTTACTTCTGGGGTCCCAACTTTGTGGCGACGAGTATTCGAGAAACGCACCCACGGCGAAACCTAAATACCTTACCAATCCCACGAAGAATTCTAGAAACGCATTCACGTCGAAAACCGCAATACTTTGCCAGTCCCACAACAGTGGCGACAGAAAGATTCGAGAATTTCGTTCTCACCATATCAATAGCGACAGTACTCGAAAAATACACAAACTACACACGTTCTCACAGCAGTGTTGAACGAGGAATTAAGCTGGTATTACTACATTAGCGATTTAAAAGCTAAACACCCAGCGTCTATATACATATATTCCAATACCAAACAGCAGTGACGAGCAATGATTCGACATCTACGGAATATTAAAGTCTGTCCAAGTTTGGCCCCACATCAATTATATAACTATATTATATAACTATCATTGTATATCCGTTTAATATTGATATTATCTTTTAATATTAATATCGTTTTAACATGATTGGTTCTTGAATTTGTATGAAATTGTCTTGACTGAATCCGTAATTACGTTCAACGTAAATATCATAATGCAAATTTTAATGCGCGGGAAAAAATATACGATGTTTTGAGGAGGCTGAAACGTATGAAAACACCGGTGTGTACTATAAATTAGGGATGTCAGAATGAAGCAGGTACTGAATATTTCCATGTGTAGATTAACAAAAGGCGATAGAAGATATAAAGCGGATATCCAAAGGCGCATTGACAAAGAAAAAGGTGCCTTCCAGAAACTAAACAAAGCATTAAGCAATAGAAAAACTCCTTAGAAACAAAGAAAGTTTTAACCTATTTTTGTCCATATCCATATACACACTATTTCCTATGTGTACCGTATCTACTCAAATACAGCGAGAGATTCTTTTATGAACAATTTTTGGCATAACGATAAGGAGTCGCTCTGTCCACATTATTTATTTTGTTTTTGTTTTTGAAGAGGTTAAAAATCATGCAAAATAAAAAATAAAATCAGGGGTCACAATCTATGGTAGATATATTTTTAGTGCAGCTGCCGAATCTTTTGAGTAAAAAGCATTCTCTGTGTCAACATATATGACTTTATATTTGTATTATCTCAAAAGTCCTACAAACACACACACACGCACATAGATATATGAATATATATATATATAAATATATGTATACACAATTATACATAGATACACATATATATATATATATATATATATATATATATATATATGTATGTATGTATGTATAAACACTGAAGTCAACACCCAGAGACGACAGGCTGTTTTCATGCTAGACGCAATCGTCAGGCCATAAATATAGCACACCTTAAAACTACATTTCTTTTATATATATATATATATATATATATATATATATATATATATATATATATATATATGTATATATATATGTATGTATATATATGTATGTATGTATATATGTATGTATGTATATATGTATGTATGTATATATGTATGTATGTATGTATGTATATATATATGTATATATATATATATATATATATATATATATATATATATATATATATATATATATATATATATATATATATATATATATATATATATATATATATATATATATATATATATTTATGAATATATAGGTCAATATATAGAGGCGACATATATGTTTCATATATATATGCAATATTGGCCTGACGATTGCATATATATATGAAATAGAACTATGACATTGACTTCTATGTTTCATGCTTTATGCAATTTACTGACGATTGCTCTAAAAAAACTCTGATATCCACTTTATCCCATAAATATACACACCTTAAGACTGATTTCTTTATCCCATAAAATATATATATATATATATATATATATATATATATATATATATATATATATATATATATATATATATATATTATGTCAAACAATCGACAGGTATGACTATAACAGAACTGATGGTGGCTGCAGTACATACATACACACACACACACACACCTGAATATATATATATATACACACACACACACACACACACACACACATATATATATATATATATATATATATCAAACAGTGGACAGGCATGACTGTACTAGAATTGCTGATGGCTGGTGTTGATGTTGAAATGAGTTCGTGCGGCATCTGCATTCGGATACGCCCTACCATTAAAAACGTTATGATGATTATATATATATATATATATATATATATATATATATATATATATATATATATATATATATATATATATGTATGTATGTATATATATATATATGAAGAATAGAAATATATATTTACATTAATGCGTCTATATCTTCAACGGACGAATTCATAAATATTAAATAACAAATGGAAGGAAATCGATTTTTATTAAAGGGAACATCTCGGTGTTAAAAATATTTTAACTAAAACATATTTTCCTTGGCAACATTCGCAAGTTTCCGATTGAATATATACCAAGTGCTTCAGGCAGGTTTTGTAAAATTTATTTAAGAGCGATATTTATTGTTGTCAGTGTTGCTGCGTATTTATATTTTGGCCCAAAGCTTCTAGAGATTCAGCTTTAATAATATAAAATACAAGTGGGAATCATAGTTCGAATATTAGATTCTATAGGAAAAGAATAGGGGAAACACTTCTCTGAATCAAATATAAAACTTTTTCTATTAAATATTGCCGTTATGTAAGTATTTCCCATCTCTGAATTAATGGATGCATTAAATGTCGAATAAATATCTTTCATCCAGTCCATATTTATTTCTCTGTGGACCTGGTTGAAAGCGTTGCGCAATTTTCCATGCCTGTAATCTGTTTACTAAACCAAATTAATGCCAGGATTCGCCGTATTTATTTCCAGTTTAAAGTAGCTATACACGTATAGAAAACAAGCACAGTTTATTCTACTTTATGCAGTGACATTGTTTAAAATACCAGTCTTGAAATCAGTCTTTCAGCATTGTTTCTCTGCCTTACTTGTAGGCATTGTTGTGAAAAAAAAAAAAATACCTCTCTATTTATCTACCATACTGAATTTATAGCTTAGATGAATTCAGTACCTACAATTTGCGCCATATAATTAAAATGACTCTATCCATAACCAAATCAAATTTTACCGTCCTGGGTATGACGATAAAATACATCCGCATCTTGGGTAATATGATAAAGTACGATCAACAGAAAGGCCTCTGATCAGGAAGTTTTGAGAAGCGTGGAACCACCTCTTAATTGCTGGTGTTCCCAGGTCCACCCTGACCCGGGGTGGTAGCACCTGTTAGGGTCCCAGCTATGAGCAAATAATTAATCCCCTAACTGAAGTAAAAAGCCTTATGAAAGTGTAAAAATAGGTTTTAATACCAGACATATTTTGTAAAAAATTATTACCAGAAATAAATTTTTCAAGGAAAAAAATAATACCAGCAATACGTTCCTGAAAAAAAAATATTACCAACAATACATTTTTTAAAATAATATTACTAGCGAAAAAAATCGAACTTTGAAGAAAGTTGTTTTTTGACGGGATGAACTTAAAAGTTGCTTTGCTTTGCTTTGGTTTTTTGTTTTTTTACGGCATGTAAAACTCAATGGGTTACTTAATGTCGACAACTTTTTTCCTAGTAATATTGAGGAAAAACAAATATATCCAGAAATAGATTTTTGACAAAACAAAATATTACCAGGGAAAAAGTCGTCGGCATTAAATAACCCATTGAGGTTGATATACCGTAAAACAAACCAAACCAAACCAAAGCAAATTTTAAATTCATCACGTCAAAAACAACTTTCTGCGAAGTTCGATTTTTCCTCTCCCTCGCTACATTATTTCAATCATTTCACCCCAAACAAGGCAATATTCTAGACAAAGACGAAAAATAGACATATTAATGGGTAAGACAGATTCTGTCGAGAAAATTCTCTAGCACGACTCAAGAGTCCCAATTTTCCTAGCAACAGACTTATCAATTGATTTAATACTAACTTTCGTTTTATTTTATATATATATATATATATATATATATATATATATATATATATATATATATATATATATATATTGTTGCATACATACAGACTACAACGTGTATGTCCCCATTTACATAAATACAGGAGTAAATACTGTATGCTGGTCTGCAGTTGAAGATTCATTGTGGAATTCGCTTGACTCACTTCTAGCAGTTGACTACTTATACTCGCCGCTGGCGAATTTTATATGAGTATTATCGTTCATTACCAACATTCGTGTGATTATTCTATTCAGTAACCTTCCCTAGGATACAGCACACACAAACACACACACTATACATACATACACACACACACACATATATATATATATATATATATATATGTATTATTATCATAATATTTTTATTATAATAAATTACAATAAAAACATTTTACATAGCTACACAAAAACTTTCGTGTTTCATGATTTTATTATAATAAAAAATATTATAATAATATTTTGCTCTAATTTGTATTGAGCACATTTTAAAAAATAAATGCAACGAACTGTGGATTTTTGCTCCATCTGCTCTCTCTCATTTGGATAGATAGCGAGACGAATTGAGAAATCGAAGAGCCGAGTCCGAATTCCAGTCAAATTCATTATATTCAATTACGTGTTCATACCCTTGGGAAAGGCATGAATCCTATTCTTCTCCCCAGAGATATGGGTAAATAGCAGGACCGACCGGGTTATATAGCCTTGGATGGCAACTGGTCTACCGCAGAAAGTAATGGCAACATACTGCGAGAAAAAAATCTGCCGCGTCAGTTATGTATCGAAAGATGGATGATCGCTTAACCGTGTATCACGCATGGCACATAACTGACTGCTACATATATATATATATATATATATATATATATATATATATATATATATATATATATATATATATATATATGTCTGTGTGTTTGTGTGTCTTTGTGTGTGTGATAGGATAAAGAATAAATAGAAAAACATTTATAAATCTAACATGTTTCGCCTCTATAAAGGGTCATCAGACAATGAAATATGATGAAAAAAAGAGTAAAATGTTTGATATGTTTAATTTTTCTGTCGTTTGTTTTTCATATGTTAAGCAGATTTTGCGTGCAATTGTTACATGATTACATAACATTTTAAAATTGTACATTACATAATCTTAGCGTTGTTCTAATCACATGTAAAAATCTAATTTTCATATGAATACAACGATTTTATTTTAGAAGAAAGATGAACGCAAAAATTTTGTCTTATAACAAACAAAATCCTGATGATGACATTGTGCTTATGTCGAAAGTACTCGGAATAAAAGGAATATGCATCAACATGGAAATTTTCTTTCTTCCTTTAATAAGGATACTAAGGAACTTGTCCGTAATTACGAGAGGATCCCATTAAAGATAAGTAGACAAAACTTTTTAAATTATTTAATGAATCATGTTGGCAAATTATACGCAATATATATATATATATATATATATATATATATATATATATATATATATTACATGAATCGTTCATACAAAAAACAAATATAGAAGTTAATGATTTAAATGGCGAGAATACATCTTCGCAAACACATTTAATGAAGTACATTAACCCCGAACCTGTATTAAAAATTCCAGTTGCATATAGTCTTTTTTAGTTTTTTTTACAGGCTTTCCTCTGTTCATACAGACATCTTCAGGTATGGAAGATCATAACATTCATATACAGGTTCGGGGTTAATGTACTTTATTAAAATTGTTTGCGAAGATGTATTCTCGATATTTAAATCATTAACTTCTATATCTGTTTTTTGTATGAATGATTCATGTAATGTGAACTGCATCACATACTTGATATATATATATATATATATATATATATATATATATATATATATATATATATATATAGGTATGAATATATGTATGTTGTATACTCAGCGGTCATTTTATTAGATATGTGCTTTTTAGATCTCCTCTTGTCTTTAGAAACGCGTAAATTCTTATTTGACGATATTGTGTACGGATCTTTAGAAATTCCAGTCGACGCTCTTAATTTAGCATCCCGCAATTCTCTAGATTGGTTGGCTGCACATCCAAAATTCCAATCTCTCCCTCTCCATCACATTCCAGCAGAACCTCATCAGATTGAGATCCGGTGAACGCAGAGGCCTCTTTTATGCAGAAAAGTCATTGCTACATTCAATGAACCAATCTGCCGTGATTTTTGATTTGTGACGCGATGTGGTGTCCTATTGGAAGTGGCAGCCAGAGGCTGACTGCAACCTATCATAAATTGGGGAACCTACGTAAGTTTCAACATTTAAACTATGTTTTATTGGTACAAACGATCTCAGTGGATGCCAAGAATATATTCTCCAACCATTACACCGCCAACAACAACGTGAATTGTTAATCCAAGACAGTATGGATCTATACTTTCATGCTGCTTACGCTAAATTCTGGCACTACAATCTGAATGTCGCAGCAAAGTCATGAAACCAGATAATATTTTTACAATCTACTATTATCCAATTTTTAAGTTTAGCAAATTCTGGCCTCGGATTCTTGTCCTTGTCTAACAATAACGTCTTCTGCTGTTGGAGTAGATCTGCATCAAGATTCGACATCTGCGTATAAATGCCGATAAGCATTAAATTGCTACTAGAGGTAATGAGAAATTCGCGTAAAAGTGCAAAAAGACTTAACGGATTACAATATTTACCGGCCTGAATGTCCTAGAAATCTCAAAGTGGATATGCCCTCCAACAAGAATCGAACCTGCATCCTACACGAA
>CAHIKZ030003824.1:522500-582500 GCA_903632075.3 Acanthosepion pharaonis
TTCCACAGCTTCAATAACAAAATGGATGTTCAATATTTACATTATTCGGACTATTGTCCTCATCTTTCTCGCCATATTTGTTACAGCGTTTCGACCGTTGTACGTTCCGGCCCTCTTCAGGTGGTTGGAGTGTCGAACTGAACCCTTTATTTCGCTCACTGGGGTAGATTGTTCTAGTTTCACATGCCATGTTTAATGGATGTCAGTTATCAGTTATCTCCTGTTAATTCTCCTCCCCAAGTTCTCCATTGTACAGTGGATAAATGTGTTGGTTAGATCCAGTGACAGGACCCAAAGAGTGTGAGTTCCATACAGGGCAGTAGAGAACTTGGAGAGGGGAATTAACAGGAGATAACTGATAGCTGACATCCATTAAAAGCATGGCACGTGGAACTAGAACGTTGTAATAAATATGGCGACAAAGACGAGGACAATAGTCCGAATAATGTAAATAGTGTTCATAATACCTCATCTCAGAAATATATGTAACTAGGAGAGAAAAAATGATACAATCAAGTTGCTAATTTTCAACATGAACGAAAATGAAAGGTTTGAAAGGAAAGTTATATCTTTATATTAAAAATCTCCAATATTTTTTCAGCTTATTTCGGGAATTTTTTTTCTGAGATCCATGTTTAAAAATGGCTTCAAACTAATGAAAAACGATGCTCCTTCATCAGAGTGGATGAACAGGCAAAGAAGTGTTTAACAAAATACCAGAAGAAACAGGACTTCCAACAAGAAGAACAACAAAAATTGGCAGCACATATAACGAGAAGATCAATTGGTGATATAATCCAGCTGTTAACCTTACACACTTAAACGAAAGTTCTTAAGAGAAACTCTCATGAATACTAGAAAGAGCGATAATATTTTTTGAATATGAGGAGTTTATTTTCCTGAAAATTTGCTTTACGAAAAAGATTTTATTAATTCCATCCGACAGTAACATGAACTACACAGTCAATGAATTTCGAATGTTTCCTTATAAGGAAACGGTTATTCTTACCATTACTATTAAGAAAAATAATAATGGTGATAGATTTGAATGCCAATGGACACAAAATAATAGAAATATTTTTGAAAATGTTTACATACTAAACCTTCAAATAATAATGGTGACAAATTTGAATGCAAATGGACACAAAATAAAAGAAATATATTTGAAAATATTTACATACTAAACCTTCAAATAATAATGGTGACAGATTTTAATGTTAATGGACACAAAATAAAAGAAATATATTTGAAAATGTTTTTATACTAAACATTCAGATGTTCTAAACAGTTTCCCATTTTTAAGAATTTAGTTTAAATTTTATCACTTTAAAAGTTAATTTAGTGGATTATTATGTTTGAGTAGACACTGAGTTTATTTATTAAACAGTATATTTACTTATTTTCATCTACCGACCTGAATATTTGAGAAATCTTATTAGATAAAAATAATAATTCGAACCTGCATCCTCCGGTGCACGGGGGAATCGTCGTTAAATCCAACATGCTCTAAACGAATTCTTCATAGCTCAGTCGATTAAAGCACGTCGGATCTAACCCTGAATAGACGGGTGAAATTACTCTTTACTTGAAAATGGCCTACACGTTCTCAATAGGATTTAATTCTGTGTCATGGAGCCAGAACAGATTTGGATGTCCCAGTACCGCAGCCAGTTTCACAGGAAGCTCTTTAGTTTAGTTGCTTGGTTGATTTTCTTTTTGTTATTTTTACAGTAAGATTCACCCTGAACAAATTCCGGTGGCTACTCGAGGTAAATGGTTATACTAACAGGTATTTTATATGGATAATTGAGGAAGATAACAGTTGACTCTAGACTTGAACAGGTTAAGATTGTAGTGATCGTGAAATACATCCGCTAGGGAGTCTGTTCCATAGGGCAATGGTTGGCGGGAAGAATCTGTTTGAGTGGAACTTACTTCTCATCGATGCAAGACAGAAGGGATATGGATAGCTTGCTACAATGAAAATGGTATGGCAGGTCCTAGCTGTGAATGCCAGGCTTGGTGGGACCAGGAGATGCAATTCGTCTGATCGGTATATCAGCCTCTATGGGTTATTTAATATCGAATTGTAAATATTTTGAACACAATGTTATGGCTTCAACTACAGATAAAATGTGTTATTGGTAATTCTGCTATAAATCGTAATGTTCGCAATTTTTATATATATATATATAAATGTGTTGCTGGTATTTTTTGCTGGTATTTTTACTATACAAATTTATTTTTATACTTTTATCGTCTTGTTTTTGTTTGGGGGTTAACTATTTGCCCGTAGGTGGGAACTTATAAGGTGCTACCACTCGGGGGTCAATGTGAACCTGGGAACAACAGCAATTCAGAGGTACTTCCACTCTCCTCAAAACCTCTAAACTGTCGAAAGAGGAACCTTGCTGCAGGATGTAGTTTATCGTCATACCCAGAACTAAGTTCTTCAGAAAGAGCATGGTGTAAGTAGGAATTTCCAATAAAATGAGAAGATAGTTCTTAATTACTGGGAGGTTGCCAGTGCATATTCTTATAAGAATTTTTTATATAATAAAATCGTGATGAATATATGTGTAAGACTGATAATAATAAAAACTGAAACAGCATAGTGACAGAGGCCGAAACTAGAAGGTATTCCGGAGAATAGAAGTAAGTTTCTATGATAATGACAGTTACATCAATCCTCCTATTGGGTAATGTATCTAAATCTAAATGTCTTAAAGATAGGACAAGTTATCAAATATTGAATATTGATTCCTGACTATTCATCTTTCATTTTCCGTTTCTCCTCAGGAGGTATTCGACAAAGGCTCTCAACTGCTTCTTCTCCTTTGTAGTCCTCAGTAACGTCTGACCCCTGACCAAATTTCACAGTCCCTATTCTGCCATTAACGAGTTAGGTAGAGTATTATATTTCTCTTTGCCCCTCTTGTCGTCAATGCCCTGTGCGTGCTAAATTCTCATCATGTTTCATGGAAATTTCAACTGTTTCCATTTGATTAGAAGTATAAGGACCTTTTCTGTTTCCATTTTCTTTAACGCTTCCTCGTTCCTCATATGTTTCGTCGAAGGCATTCTCTGCATCCTTCTGTAGGACCACATCTGTCTTACCTCAAGTCTGCTCAAACTGTGAGGACACTGTCCCGAATTCGCGGTCATATAGGTTTTATTGATATTACATATTAATATCTCTTTCTCGTTTTATGCATCTGTTTTTTTTTCTTCGTTCCAATTTTTCTTATAACTACTTCGTTGATCACATGTTCTGTCCATGCTATACCTAACCCATAATCCCTTGTGTCCGAAAAACTGCCAAAGAATGTGGTAAACTGGGAGAATTTGATTTGGTTAGGGACGTTAATGTAACGACATATCAATCGTTGTTACGTTAATTAATATCGAAATCTTGTGTCAAAAAGTAAACATTGGTCCGGTTTCTATATTAAGTCAAAAGGTAGACATTATCTTGGTGTAAAATAAATAGCAACTACCCGGAAGTAGGCACCCTTAGGAAGGTTGTTATTCCTTTGATATGTAGCTGACGTATTCCAGGCTCTATTGACATTGCCCCGAGGGATTTGAATTATGAATGCGATTTTTAACTTAGTAGATTAATCGTCAAGAATGATGATGTTATTAGAAGCTTCAATTGAATCGTTTTTTGTTGAATTTCAGTAACTACCTGCTTACCAACGTATAAATTTTTTTAAAAAAAGAGTACAAAACATGACGTTTAGCATTCTTTTTTTAATATAATTATAATTATTTAATAATTTTCCACATGATTATAATTTTTAATATAATTACTAAAATCTTTAATGTCATCTTGAATATAATCTTTCTGACTTGTACAACAGTACGCAGTTTATGATTTTTATGTTCATTTAATCAAAATAACAATGATACTGATGAAAGAATGAGCACACATCTTATAAAATTTATTTATTTATTTTTGATTGTAATTGCGTGTGGAAAATACAAGAGGGAACAATACCGGTGATTAGCTTTGTGAACTGGGGCGTCTCCGTTAGCGGTTTTATAGTCCAAAATTGCAGTGATTCAATTACTTCGCTCATCAGCTACACTGTTGAAGCAGTTGGACTGAATATGGACAATGAAGAAGGAAGATAAAATTAATGAAAAAGAGTAGGAGTGAATGGAAGGAATGAAAAAAAAAATAATAATGGAAATAAAAACAAGATGAAATTGAAGATTTTATTGAAAGTTTTGAAACTTTTCAGCAGTCAGTAATAAAAATGCGTTGGAAGATTTTTTTCTCTCAAAATGGCGTGTCTCTTCAAGAAGTAGGCGATCATAATTCTCCACAGATACTTTTTCTTTGTTATACAGGGTAGTGAAAGAAGAACTCCGACATAATAAGATATTAGCTAGAGGAAGACGCGAATATCTTACCACTATTTGGGAGTTATATGCAGGAGGTATTTCTGCCGCATACTGCATGGAGATTGCCATGCATTCTTAGGAAAATTAATGGAAAGAATTCCTGCTGCCTTCTCTAAAGATTGCAATTCAGAATTTTCTTTCTCTTAGGCGTGTTGATTCTCCAGTCTACAGAGCCCAGTTCAGCCTAGTATTTAGTATAAAAAAGTATAGATTTTAATTTCTTCGCATCGGGTGCTATACCCGATGCGAAGAAATTAAAATCTATACTTTTTTTCAACTTGATAGTGCGAAGTGAATGCAACAGACTAACCCGGAATTTGAACTCTGCTCGTCGACATCCGTTACTCTGCTCTCAAACATACTATATCAATTACAATAGTAATATCAAATAATTTTACTAAAGTGATTGGTATATGGAAATAAAAATACAGGAATAGAAAGAGTTATTAGATGAAAAGTATATTAATAATTGCAAAACACCAATCATACCATAGTCGATTTGTCAGCGAGATAACTACTTGATAATATCGGTCTTGGGTGGCAATACCAATGTGCGGGAACGTTGTTAAATTCCTGAACCAAGCCTTGCGAGTAAAATTGGGTTTACGAAACTACCTAGAAGCTCTTACTAATTCTGCTAGAACGAGAACACAAGTCATTGTGATCGACGACTTGAGATCGTTAGCTTTCTTCAATTTCTTCAAATTATATTTTTAAACATTTCACTGCAAGAAAGGCGGGAATTCCATTAGTACACAAGGGTTACGGAGAGTGAAAGTAAGAGAAAAAACTGGGCATGGACGGGGGAATTAAGGAAAGAATAAAAAGAAGAACAGGGATCAAGGCATCAGAAGATGACTGTTGACATTACATTTAAATTTTTGATGATTGTAATTATCAAGGAAGCAAGTAATAGGAAGGGAGTTGCACTGTCGGGAAGTGTGAGAAAAGAAAGTGTTGGAGTAGAAAAATCGGTTATATTTTACTATAATGAACAGTAAAAGTGTGAGATCTAGATGTCAAACTAGTAGCACGCTTAAATTCATGCAGGCAGGGCACCAGGGAAAATAGCTCGTCAGAGCAGTTGCTATAAATGTATTTGTAGAAAAGACAGAGGGAAGCCTAATCACGTCTTTGGGAAAGTGACTGGAGTCGAGATACCAAGTCAAGATAGATCACATTGCAGGTCTGTCTTTGGATATTGTCGAGAACCTCAAGATGAACAGAAGGGGCATCAGACCAGATATGGCAACAATATTCCATGCATGGACGAATGGTAGATTTGTAGATGTGTAGGATGGACTCAGCCGAGAAATATCTTCTTGCAAGACACAGAGAACCAAATTCCGTTGCAGTATATGCAACTATTGATTCAATGTAGTTGTTCCACCTTAAGACAGTGGAAAACGTGATGCCAAGAAGGTCCAGTGAGACACTCTCGGGAAGTCGAGCATCAACCACGCTGATAGAAGCCAGGGAAGTTTCTCTGTGCTGGTTAAGTGAGAGTAGTTTCGTTTTGCAGGCATTAACATTTACAAACCATTTCCTGCCCCAGTCATCCACAGACTAGAGGTCCTTTTCGAGACCAACTGTCAGGTTAACTTTGTTAGCATTGCCGGGTTTAATATTCAGACATGAGTAAATAATTGTCTAAAAAGGATTAAATCTATTTTAAGATTATATAACTGTTAATAAACTTTAAATGTAAAAGGGGTTTGCTTGGTTACTGAGAAACCTGGTCTCTCTAAATAGGAACATATCTATTAAAAATTCAGCAGCCAATGATTATTAGTGAATTTCTATTGAAACTGCATTGGTTTTTAATAACAATTGAGATCGTTACTGGAAAAAGAAAAAAAACAAGTGGTTCTTTTTATAATTTACATTATTCACATGGTGCCATTGTTGTAATTCCGAAGTGAACGTTTAAATTCAAGTGTTCAAGGAATTTCGAACAGAATCACTTAATTAAAGTGCTTAATTTGAAGTATCCAGCAGGTTACCTGGATCGACAAGCAGTTGATGAGGTCCGGGTGGCACAAGAAGATTATATCCTCTGTCCCAGAAATATTAAGTAAAGTCTGGTCAACTTATTTACAATAAACCCCAGGGTGGCTTTGCGGGTGTAGAAATCACTAATGTGCTTGAGCAGGTGTCTGCAACAGAGATCACCTTCCACCCTAGCCGAAAGTATGCTACGAAACGAGTAGCGAATTGAATATATATATATATATATATATAGCGAATCATTCATATATATATATATATATATATATATATATATATATATATATATATATATGAATCTTTCATATATATATATATATATATATATATATATATATATATATATATATATATATATATATATAAAGTATAAGTATTACCAGTTTGTGACTGGAGGGGATAATTCCAAGGATAATATTAATTCAGGGAGAGCTCAATGTAGACTACAGAGAATAACAATGGTAATAATAATAATAATAATTAAGAAGAAAATCTTAAATATTAATTTCGAACGAAATCTATTATTAAATCAGTTAATAAGAGATTTTGGTCTGAAGAGATCAATACTTCGATATTCACGAAATAAATTAAAACCGAAATGAATACTTAAGGTTTTCTTCTTAATTATATATATATATATATATATATATATATATATGCGGGGGGTGTATTTATGTATAGGCATGTATGGGCGGATGATGCATGTAAGAGAGAAACTATAAATTGGTATTGATGTTAGGCATTGGCTTTCATCAGTTTTTGTGAAGCTCACTAATGAATATCATTCCATTATTAAAAGATGCCAGACTGTAGTACAGATTTTTTTGATTGATGACATGCCGATGAGGAATGGGAGAGCCAAGTTTACATTTTGAGTTGGCTCATTTAAATTAAGGTTGTCTGTTGTCTAAAGCGAATATGACCGATAAAGAAACAGAACAAACGTTCGTGAAATAATATTAACTAAGGATAACTGTCGATAAAATATATATTTATGCAAAAGGATTGGTATTTTTATCGATATTATAAATAATATGACCGACGTTTTGCATTTTTCTCTTCATGGCAGTTGAAGATAATAACTTACTCATTTCATTATCTTTATCTATAAAAGGCTGGATGTGTGTGTGTGTGTGTGTGTGTGTGTGTGTGTGTGTGTGTGTGTGTGTGTGTGTGTGTAACGAATGCACGGCTGCAATTTTCGACGGATTTGCAGCAAAATTTACATGCACATGCTCCAAGTTAGCGGGAAGGCCAAGACCGACTTTGCATTTCCCAACTCCCATCGATAGTGGAAATAATCGATTTTTTCATGTTTCTACGGCAGTTTTCATGTAGTTTGCGGCCATTTCCTACTGGCCAGAGTGAGAGCCTATAGCTAGCTGCCACGAATAGGCAGGAAGATTCTATTGGCCAGCGTGAGAGCCAACAGCTGACTGACACAAATTTTAACTAGCATGCTAGCATGCAAAAAAAATCGATGGCTGCATTCGTCACAAGTGGGAAAAATTTAAATCTGGATGACACTTTACACCAATTGGCTCATTCGCTTGCTTAAAGTCAACGTTGATTCTGATTCCGCAGAACTGGGTTAGGTGTGAAAAATTATTTGTTGTTAACATTCTTTTTTCATTCGGTTTTTCCAGTTACGAGTCCTTTTTTAAAGCTGATCGTTTTGTGTTCATTTTGTTTAGTTCTTTTTTCGTAACAGATTGAATGTTTAGTATAGAGCTAAGAAAAAAATCGCAGTGTGAGATAGGCAAGAAGTAAGGCATGTAGCAACATCAGCACGGCAAAGGGCACTCCTTTAAAGGCAAGGAAGGGCAAAAATATTTTAAGTCAAGTGATAGCGATTGCTGTATGAGTCTTACGATTTTTGAATCAAACACGGGCAACGCTGGGCCAGGAACTGAAGCCTTTATTTCGCTCACTGGGGTAGACTGTTCTAGTTCCACGCGCCATGTGACAGTTATCAGTTATCTCGTGTTAATTCTTCAAGCACACATGGCACAGTGGATAAAGGCGTTATTTAGATCCAGTGACAGGACCCAAAAGAGTGTGAGTCCGATAGCCGGCTAAGTCAGTGGAAAACTTTCAGAGCGAAATTAACTGGAGATAACTGATAACTGACATCCATTAAACATGGCAAGTGGAACTAGAACAGTCTACTCTAGTGAGCGAAATAAAGGGTTCAGTTCGACATTCCAACAACCTGAAGAAGGCCGGAGCGTACAACGGCCGATACGTTGTAATATATATGGCGACAAAGATGAGGACAATAGTCCAAATAATGTAAATAATGTACATAATGCCCCATCTCAGAAATATAGACAGATACTGAAGGTTCGAAACGTTGTAATAAATATGCCAACAAAGATGAGGACAATAGTCCGAATAATGTAAATAATGTACATAATACCTCATCTCAGAAATATAGACAGATACTGAAGGGCCGAAACGTTGTAATAAATATGCCGACAAAGATGAGGACAATAGTCCGAATAATGTAAATAATGTATATAATGCCCCATCTCAGAAATATAGACAGATACTGAAGGGCCGAAACGTTGTAATAAATATGGCGACAAAGATGAGGACAATAGTCCGAATAATGTAAATAATGTACATAATACCTCATCTCAGAAATATAGACAGATACTGAAGGGCCGTAACGTTGTAATAAATATGGCGACAAAGATTAGGACAATAGTCCGAATAATGTAAATAATGTACATAATACCTCATCTCAGAAATATAGACAGATACTGAAGGGCCTAAACGTTGTAATAAATATGCCGACAAAGATGAGGACAATAGTCCGAATAATGTAAAAAATGCACATAATGCCTCATCTCAGAAATATAGACAGATACTGAAGGGCCGAAACGTTGTCATAAATATGGCGACAAAGATGAGGACAATAGTCCGAATAATATAAATAATGTACATAATACCTCATCTCAGAAATATAGACAGATACTGAAGGGCCGAAACGTTGTAATAAATATGGACAAAGATTAGGACAATCGTCCGAAAAGTAAATAAGGAGGAAATATAATAGTGAAGGGCCGAAACGTTGTAATAAATATGGCGACAAAGATGAGGACAATAGTCCGAATAATATAAATAATGTACATAATACCTCATCTCAGAAATATAGACAGATACTGAAGGGCCGAAACGTTGTAATAAATATGGCGACAAAGATTAGGACAATAGTCCGAATAATGTAAATAATGTACATAATACCTCATCTCAGAAATATAGACAGATACTGAAGGGCCGTTACGTTATAATAAATATGCCGACAAAGATGAGGACAATAGTCCGAATTATGTAAATAATGTACATAATACCTCATCTCAGAAATATAGACAGATACTGAAGGGCCGAAACGTTGTAATAAATATGGCGACAGATGAGGACAATAGTCCGAATAATGTAAATAATGTACATAATACCTCATCTCAGAAATATAGACAGATACTGAAGGGCCGAAACGTTGAAATATATATGGCGACAAAGATGTTAGGAATAATGTAAATAAGTACATAATACCTCATCTCGAATAACAGATACTGAAGGGCCGAAAAATAAAATTCCGACAACGATGAGGACAATAGTCCGAATTATGTAAATAATGTACATAATACCTCATCTCAGAAAATATAGACAGATACTGAATGGCCTACATAATACCTCATCTCAGAAATATAGACAGATACTGAAGGGCCGAAACGTTGTAATAAATATGCCGACAAAGATGAGGACAATAGTCCGAATATATAAATAATGTACATAATACCTCATCTAAATAACTGAAGGCCGAAATGTTGTAATAAATATGCCTCATCTCAGTATAAATGCCCCATCTCAGAAATATAGACAGATACGAAACGTTGTAATAAATATGGCGACAAAAGATGAGGACAAACGTTAATGTACATAATACCTCATCTCAGAAATATAAATACTGAAGGGCCGTAACGTTGTAATAAAAGATTAGGACAATAGTCCGAATAATGTAAATAATGTACATAATACCTCATCTCAGAAATATAGACAGATACTGAAGGGCCTAAACGTTGTAATAAATATGCCGACAAAGATGAGGACAATAGTCCGAATAATGTAAAAAATGCACATAATGCCTCATCTCAGGAATATAGACAGATACTGAAGGGCCGAAACGTTGTCATAAATATGGCGACAAAGATTAGGACAATAGTCCGAATAATATAAATAATGTACATAATACCTCATCTCAGAAATATAGACAGATACTGAAGGGCCGAAACGTTGTAATAAATATGCCGACAAACATGAGGACAAAGATGTAAATAATGCACATAATGCCTCATCTCAGAAATATAGACAGATACTGAAGGGCCGAAACGAATAAATATGGCGACAAAATGAGGACAATAGTGAATAATATAAATAATGTAAATAATCATCATCTCAGAAATATAGACAGATACTGAAGGGCCGAAACGTTGTAATAAATATGGCGACAAAGATTAGGACAATAGTCCGAATAATGTAAATAATGTACATAATACCTCATCTCAGAAATATAGACAGATACTGAAGGGCCGTTACGTTATAATAAATATGCCGACAAAGATGAGGACAATAGTCCGAATTATGTAAATAATGTACATATACCTCATCTCAGAAATCACAGATACTCGTTGTAATAAATATGGCGACAGATGAGGACAATAGTCGAATAATGTAAATAATGTACATAATACCTCATCTCAGAAATATAGAAGATGAAGGGCCGAAACGTTTGAAATATATATGGCGACAAAATGTTGACAATAGTCCGAATAATGTAAATAATGTACATAATACCTCATCTCAGAAATATAGACAGATACTGAAGGGCTTAAACGTTGTAATAAATATGGCGACAAAGATTAGGACAATAGTCCGAATAATGTAAATAATATA
Source organism: Acanthosepion pharaonis (assembly GCA_903632075.3). Lineage (NCBI taxonomy): Eukaryota > Metazoa > Mollusca > Cephalopoda > Sepiida > Sepiidae > Acanthosepion > Acanthosepion pharaonis. The sequence continues at coordinate 533,877 of CAHIKZ030003824.1, forward strand.
ATACCTCATCTCGTTATAATAAATATGCCGACAACGATGAGGACAATAGTCCGAATTATGTAAATAATGTACATAATACCTCATCTCAGAAATATAGACAGATACTGAATGGCCGTAACGTTATAATAAATATGCCGACAAAGATTAGGACAATAGTCCGAATTATGTAAATAATGTACATAATACCTCATCTCAGAAATATAGACAGACACTGAAGGGCCAAAACGTTGTAATAAATATGGCGACAAAGATGAGGACAATAGTCCGAATAATGTAAATAATGTACATAATACCTCATCTCAGAAATATAGACAGATACTGAAGGGCCGAAACGTTGTAATAATTATGCCGACAAAGATGAGGACAATAGTCCGAATTATGTAAATAATGTACATAATACCTCATCTCAGAAATATAGACAGATACTGAAGGGCCGAAACGTTGTAATATATATGGTGACAAAGATGAGGACAATAGTCCGAATTATGTAAATAATGTATATAATACCTCATCTCAGAAATATAGACAGATAAATTTTTTACTTCAAGTACAACACCAGGAAGGCAACCCCCATCAAAACTGGAAAGAACTATAACAATTACTGGGTTTGAGAAACCTAGTTTCCAGAAAAAATATTTGAAGAGAAAAATTTTATCAATTTCAGCTGAAAAGAGCGCTTGCTATACGGTCAATAAATATCGAGTGTTTCTTTATAAGGAAACGTCTCATCTTACCATTACTATTCGTTCATGATTTCACAATAATTCTTGACGGAATAATTTATTCTGTCACTCTCTCTATATTTTTTTCTTTTTCCTCTTCCTATTCGATTCTAATTCTAACATTTACAAATATAATTCGGCTCAAGTATTAGACTTGAAATCATAGAATCTTATTATCGCTGAATTTTCTTAAACCTCATTGCGGGCGGGAAAAAAATGAAGGTCAAACGTTTTGTCTATTAAATGAAGCATCGTGACAAAGATCACGAGAAAACTTAACATTTCAAAGAATTAACTTTTTTTTATATCACCAAAAAAAAAAACAGTTAATTTTATCACGACGGTCGAAAAATTACAAGTTGTCTTCAGAAAATGTGTTTATTACATTGGCTTCAGACAGAAAATAACAGTTGTACGTTAGGCTCTCTAATATTATTAAGCGAAGAATTTAAGAGCAAATGAAACCTAAGACGATCGAAGATACAAAAAAATAGAACTGCAAGAAATTTTTCTTTTAATCTTATTTTGTTTATTTTTCATCGTAACGCTCAAAATTGTTTTTAGTCTTTTTATATCACGAAATCAGAATCATGGAGCGAACATAAAATATAAACTTGAATATTCATCAGCTATCCTTAGAAATTTGTGAAATCGAAACCTATTTGGTTACGAAAGTTAAATAAAATTTAGCCATTTAGCTACATTCATCTTCAGTCATAATGGCATATAAGACACACTTTTTTTACTAAAATGTATGTTAAAATTGCCCTGTTCTTGTATGCCATATGTAGTTTTAAAATTCGCGATAGTCGGCCGAAATTAACTACCTGGCAACTCCTATTAGCTTAGGCTTAAATATGAAGGAGCAATGGAACACGTGAATGGCAATACCTGATCATGACCTTAGATTACAGGAAGAATAAAAGAACCAAGCATTGCACAATCTGCGAATATGTGAAGCAAGCATGGGATAATATTAGACCAGAAATTGTTGTGAAATCTTTTAAAAAATGTGGCATTAGCAAAGCTCTCAGTGGAAAGGAAGATGACGCATTCTTTAACGACAATGATAATAGTATTGAAAATGGGTATCAGTTATGTGCCATGCGTGATACACGCTTAGACGATGATGTATCTTTCGATACATGACTGACGTGGCAGATTTTTATCCCGCAGCAAGTTGCCATTTCTTTCTGTGGTAGACCAGCTGCCATCCTCTCCTGCTATTTACCCATAGCTGGAGAGAAAGAAGAGGATTCATACCTTTCTCAAGGGTATTAGCACTTAAGAGAATGCAATGGATTCAACAAGAATTCGAACACGGCTCTTCAATTCCTCAATTCAAGCCGCTATCCATTACTTCACCCTCAGGTAATCCGATTTTATTTTGACGTTATATTGTTTTGTAGCAATATCAGCTGTAAACTGAAATCTTGCTAAGTGCCCACCTGTAACGCGTCACAAAGCTCTGCATAATGGGGTGGACCACCAAATATCCAGATCAAACGATCCCGACAAAGAGGTTCAGTGCGTGCAGCTAGACCCAAAATTCTTAATGAATTACTTTTTTTTAGATTAAGCTGACATGACAAAGAACGATGTTTTCTAAAAGACAGTGGCCCCTACTGGAGAGAAACACCGACAGACGTAGAGAGGGACAGAGGACTAAACGATGCCACGCTAAAGGAAGACACACATAAGACGGTTTTCTCCGCATCAACTACGATTATGTAGGTCTCGCGCGTCTACAGCAGAAGCTTACAATCGAATAAAAACTGACTACTGCTATAATCGCCATATGGTTTTATTTCGTAGGTAACGATCTGTCCATATCGCTATTTTTTTTAAACCACAAGCTTCTGTCTGGAAGAAGTCGTACCCCGAGAAGGAATCTAGTGTCCGATCTGAGTTACAACACTACACTTTGTTATACTCATTATGTTTGTTGTTATGGCATTTTTATGGCATAATTTAGGACATACGAGATCTTAGCTCTCCACAGGTTTCTTTAATTTATTATCCGTTGATTGGGCGTTGAGATGAAAAGGACGTAAATTGACATCCGCCCTTTTTCAATGTGTTTCCATGTTTGAAGTGAGCTAACATAGACAGTATTCTGACACAAGTCAAGTTAAGCTTCAATTTTGTTTTTCTAAATTGTATTTTTTTCTGAATTTATCTAAAATCTTTCAGGTCTTTTTCTCATTTAAGACAAAAATTCACGTACCTTAGATACCATAGCAGCAAACCGCAATGAATAAAGAAAAAAATGCTTTCTGTGTCTTTCTTCACAGTTTTGAATTCAGAGTAGGTTTTCCTCAAGACTAACTTTCAACGAAGCATAGAGAGCCCAAACTTTTCTGCTATTAACTTATGTCTAGAAAGACGAAACAAAAGATGGATTCATGTTGTTACGAAAGGAAATTCTGTAAAAGTGGACAAAACTGGGATTTTAACACGGATCGCCGATTCAAATTTCGACGCCGATAACTGTTAAGCTACCCACAGGTAATAGCGTAAGCCGAATGACGAATGTTTGACTGTCTTCTTATTTGGTTGATGATTATCATAATGATCAAGTTGTTTTTTTTAAGTAATTTTCGGTCGTTAAGTAAGCAGCATAGCCATAAAATATTTCATTATGACACAAAAAATCAATTAATATAGATACCACAGCAACAAATCGTCGTGAATTTTGAAAAAAAAAAGTTTCCTGTTTCTTTCTCCACAGTTTTTAATTCAGAGTAGGCTCTCTTCTAGACCAACTATCAGCCAAGCATAGAGAGTCAACAGAAATCTTGCTAAGAACCCACTTGTTATGCGTCACAAAGCTCGGCTTAATGGATTGGCCTGCCACAAAACCAGATCAAATGATCCTGACAAAGAAATACTCAATATTTTGTTGATGTTATAAAGATTACCATTTCATTTCCAACCTCAATTTTGGTTATTCTATATTCAGTAATTCTTCCTAGGTTACAACATTTATATACCTATCTTTGAATGTTTTCGAGAATCTCAAGATATATAGCAGGTAGATTTACAAACGTGCAATATTGTCTGACAGTGAACCAAACTTCTTTGCAGCTGACCGAGCAATTGATTCTTTATGTCAGTAGAAAATGTGAGGTAAAAAAAGGCATAGAGATCTTCTCTTCTGGGGTTTAGCATCAGCCATGCTGATAAAAGACAAAAATTTTACTCTATGATGATTAGAAAATAATAGTTTGGTTTTGGGGACGTTAAAATTTACAAGCCATTTCTTGGCTCAGTTAACAATTGATTATAGGTCTTTTTCAAGAGCAGCTGTCAGACAGGTGTAAATAGATGTCTCTTCAACTAGTTTGGAACTGATGGCATCAGGAAGGTCGTTAATGAACATAAGAAACAACGTAGGTCCAAAGATAAAAGACAAGCAGAGTTTCCCTGAATAATGACCGTCCTGGGTATGACGATAAACTACATCCGCGTCCTGGGTAAGACGATAAACTACATCCAACAGCAAGGTCTCTGATCAGGAGGTTCTGAGGAGCGTGGAATCACCTCTTAATTGCTGGTGTTCCCAGGTCCACCATGATCCGGGGTAGTAGCACTTGATAAGGTACCAGCTATGGGCAAATAGTTAATCCAAAACTTGCGTCAAAATACTATGAAAGTGTAAAAATAGATTTTAGTACAAGCAATACATTTTTGTAAAGAATATTACCAGCATTGAATTTTTGAAGAAAAAATTATTACCAGCAATACATTATTACCAGCAATACATTTTTGAAAAGAAAAATATTACCAGAACATATTTATGAAAAAAGATATTACCAGCAATACATTATTACCAGCAATACATTTTAAAAAAAAAATACAAGCCACAAAAATCTTTTCACCACTAAATAACCCATTGAGTTTGATATGCTGTAAACCAAACCAAACCGGAATAATGATTAATATGTTACCTTTTTTTAGTTAATTAACCTCTCCCGGTAGTACGGTGTGGTGACTGAACATTTTTTTCTGATTATTGAGCGAATGGCAAATCAAAATTAGGAAGTAGCTTTCTGAATACAGATATTAATTAACAACAATGTGTCTTTTTTATTTTTGCCATAAGAGTTGTGCCTTCTAAATATAAAATAAAATCCATTTTTGCGCGTTTGAACTTTTAGAATGTATTTTTAATACTGGCCTTTTAATTCGATTTTTCAAAATAAAATAATTTTTAGATTTTTCTTTATCCGATCAGAAATAACACTTCAAACAATATATAACAAGAAAATTAAGAACCAAATGATATATCAATAAAATTGCATATTGAGAGTCTCACAGTAATAATAATGTGCAAAGACCCCCAAACTACTAATCGAGGGTTAACTAATAAATAAGAACGCATAATTAAAGCACCCATGCTTAGAAATATATTTGGGACTTTTTAAAATAGATACTCAGTAATATTATATAAGCTCAAAAAATGACAATATAGAAATGCAAATATACTGAAATAGTCGCATGTTGGAAATAGGTATACATTTTATGATGGACTTCAATGCCTGTAAGCGGCATACACACACACACACATATACGCACACACATGCACACATATATGTCCTTAAATATTCGTGTCTATATAAATAACGTATAACAATAAAATATCTTAAAATAATTGTCGAACTTTGTCTATTTCATATTGTGTGACGTCATTTGTTTAATTTTAGATACACTTCGAGAAGATATGAGCGTTCGAATGAAATCAGGGAAAATTGTAGTTTAAAAGCAGTAAAATCGCCCTTCCTAACCAGACGCTCTTCTGTAGATAACCTGGTATAGCACGTCATGCTATATGACGGTTCCGTGTACGATACAGATTAGATTCCTGTCTGAGGACACATATTTTCTATGAAAATTTCTCGGACGTTCAGGACGGTAAATGTTGTTAACACTGTTTATTATTAACAAGGCATTAACTTAAAAATTTGTGTCTATATAAATAAAAAAAGTATAACAATAAAGTATCTTATCTTATATATATATATATATATATATATATATATATATATATATATATATATATATATATTTATAAATTTATAAAAATTATAACATAAGTATGTTATAAAATCACTCTAAAAATAGCCATTTTGTTTCAACACACTCTGTGTCTTATCAAGTGAGAAGACACAGAGTGTGTTGAAACAAAATGTCTATTTTTGTAGTGATTTTATAACATACTTATGTTATAATTTTTTTATAAATAATAATTATATCTGCTCTACTTTGAGTGAGCACTCTTTTAAGAATAGTAATTGTTGGTTATTGGAATTCATTCCGTATATACCAATTATATACTTAGTATATATATATATATATATATATATATATATATATATATATATATATATATATAACTTTTTTCTTCCTAGTAATGTTTTAACATTCGTTATTGTCATTTTTTTCTATGCAGTTACATTTTATTTGCTTTAAAATCATTAACCTTTAACCCTGCCTCCCCAGGAATACACAGAAATAAATGCATTGCATTTATGCACCTGTAGGTGCATTGTGAATGATATTTTCTTCTCTTTATATGCCAGAAAAATTCTTGATTTTAAATTTAAAACCTACTTGGAAAGCAAGATATCAAGTGTGGATTTATAATTTTTCGCACCGTTTACTACGAAGGAAATGAAACCATTTGAACTGTTAAAGAAAACCTTTAAAGGCTGAAGTAAACAAAATATAATTTAACTGTCATACAAGTTTGACAAATCTAAAATCTTGAGAAGGATTTAAAATATAATAACTGAAAGCAGGTAGGATATGTATAATTCCATATATATACGTATGACATACACTATAAATTTCTTAGAGGAAACATTGTGAATTATTATTGATTTTTGCCTAATAACAGTATTAGGAAAACAATAAAAAATCCGTTTTATCAGAAAGCATATAAATACAAACTTAAGTTAAATTTATTTAAATATCTTCTTTTACAAAATTGTAATCACCGTATTCAACTGAAGCCAAACAGGAAGACATTTTTTTATTCTGCATTTAATGAAATCTGGATTTTTCATTGAAAAAAAAATGTTAAAAGGCTTTATTTTTTGTTTCTGAGTCTTCTAAAATATTTCGAAGGGAATTAAAATCTGTAGGTTCTAAATGTGGTGAATATGGAAGAATCTCTCGTTCTTTTTGGTCTTGTTTTACACATTGTGTCCATATCTTGGTGAAAACATCTTTTAACAGTACACTTTCGGCGTAACGCTTTGTTTACCCAATCAGATTGATTGTAATAAATATCAGCAGTGATGGTTCTCCGTCTCGGAGATCGTTATAGACGACACATTTTATACTCCACTAGACATGACATGCAAAGCAGAAAAAAGTTCTATACCCTTATTAAATCAAGATTTACAAAGGACACTTGAAATTTAAAGTGTACCACTAAATAAATTTGACGACGATAAGCCCAGAGCAAAAAAGCCGAACTGATAAGTGTCTAACTTGTTCAGAGACTAATTTACAATGATGCATACTGTCCTATAATCTTCCTTCTAAAATTGAATTGTTTTTTTTCAGGGCACACACCCAAAAATGACTAAGAGCTATCGTTTAAAATAAGCAAGGGTTACATATTAAACAAACCGAAACATAAAAAGTGTTTTTTATTCGTATTGAAAACTGTTAAAAGTAGATGAATCGACAAGACAGTTCCAGTTAACTTTATAGCCAACAAGGTTGACATGGATAATCCGCTCTCTTCCTGTACACGTCTCCTGGGTCCCATTGGTTTAGTCTCGCCTTCTGTTGACGTGCAGCCGCTCATTTCCGACCCCGCTTGCTCCGATATCTCAACCCTCGCACGACTATTGGATAAGAAGAATTATACAGCTTCCAAACTTGTTTAGGGATTAGAGGCACTATAATTCTTCGATTGTCCAGTCTTGTCTTTTAAAATGTTGTGATTCTTACTGATGAAGAAAGATGTCTTTGGCCGTTTAGTCAGTAAGCCGTAGTAAACCTCTTGTTGACAACTGATCCAACTGGAAATAATGTCAAGCTTTCTCCGAAGAAATAATAATGACAGTTTTGGTTAAATATAGACGATTTAACGAAGGTGAATAAAATAATTTACAATCGAATATATTTGGCATCTTTTAACACAAAAAGATTAGAAGGTTGCGACTTGGAACCTCGATCTATGTGTTCAGCGAGCTGCAATCAGAATTTCATGTTAATATTGACTTCCTTCCTTGTAGGCGTGTGCTACTGCGTGTGTGTCTGACAACCCGTATGTCTGGTGTCCCAACCAGTCTCTGTCAGTCACTCGAAATCGAGATGAATTTATACATAATTCTCCGCCTACATATCAAACTGTTCACACGATAAATTCGAATTTTCATAGTTTAAAATCGGGGTTAAAAAACCAAAGCCTGATTTTACACCCTTTCATTCAGATCCATTGCTCCAAAACCCATGGCGTATTCGACATATCCATCAGAAATGAAATCAAAAACATATGCTCCGACCTGTCGATTTCAAGGTGACACCTGGCCTATCGACAAATATTCCTGCCTGGGAAAATTAATTAGGACTAGACTAACACAAATCACTCAATTCCAAATCGTCGCCTTAAAATTTAAAAACTACAATGTCTGGTAATAAGAAGCTACCTTTTTATACATGTACCTCTCCAATTAACAGGAATTGGATCAATGATTTTTCTAGCATTTATCTTGTATAGATGAAGCTTTTGGTGCAGTCAGTGGGTTTTCGTTTTGTGATAATCACTGTCTTTTTCGTTTGATTTTGACATACAAAATTCAGTTTTCACTGCCTGTAACAATATATTTCCAGGGTTTAAAAAATACTGCAAATGGTGGATTATTATTATGTTGATTCTCAAGTAAAACTTCCGAGAAACCCCAATCCCGTCTTTGATTGTTTTCCAAATTCGCTTGAGATTTTGGTAGACAATTGAACAATAAAGTTTGGCCACAGATCTCTGCTGCTTTGAGAGTAGTATTGTCTTTCAAAATTCTTCGCTCAGAGTGGGACGTCTTGCAGATCGAGACTTGTTAGTTGTTTCACAATTGCCATTTTAAAATCACAGTTGGCATGCATGAACCTTCACAGAATCTTTATACAATGGACAAGTGTTTTTAACTTCTATGCAATGGTAGTACTCTTTCAGAATTCATATATAAGTAATGGCGAAAATGTTACTTTTTAAGATATACAAACTGTATGAACCTTTTAACATATACAAACTGTATAAACCTTTTAACATATACAAATATATAAACTGTCCAATGCACTATAAATGACACACTGTCTGCACCGTTGGTTGGCTCGTAATTTCTAAAGGTGAAATACGTAATTTCTAATACTTTATTTCTATTTACACTTTTCGGACTATTGTCCTGATCTTTATTATCATATTCACGACGTTTCGGCCGTTGTACGCCCTGGGCTTATTCAGCTGATATACGTTGTACTTTCGAACCGAACCCTTTATTTCGTCCACTGGAGTAGATTGTTCTAATTCTCTGTGCCATGCCTTTTCTGGATATCTTAGAGTCATTTCCTTTTAGTAAGTCATCTTTCCGAGTTATTCTTTATCTCTGCTTTGATCAGGTATTGAACTCACAACTCTTTGGGTCAAGTGACTGGATTACTTCAACCAATGCTTTTATCCACTGGGACATGGGACATACAACTAGAACAATCTACCCCGGTGGACGGATTAAAGGATTCGTTCCGAAAGTACAACGTATATTACCTGAAGACGGTCGGAGTGTACAACAAACGAAACGTGAATATGGCAATAAACATGTGGAAAACAGTCCGAAAAATGTAAATCGTGTAAATAGTTACAATACTTCACCTCAGAAATATAGACAGATCTTGAAGAAAGCCAGAGCGTACAACGGCCGAAACGTGTATATAGCAGTAAAGATGAAGAAAATAGTTCGAACAATGTAAACAGTGTACATAGTTACAATGCCTCATCTCAGAAATATAGACAGATAGCTTATTTCTGTTTTTTTTTAGGCAAAATTCAAGATCGCTATCTAACAATTGTTAAATAGTTATAATTTGCTGTGTTGCTTAAAAGGTTCTTGTCATTCTTGTCATTCTGTGGGAAATAAATCACACTAAAAATTCACTTACGTTGCTAGAAAAATATAATCCGAAATGACTTGCTTCGTTTTATTTGATGAAATGTTAAAATTATAAATATGTTGATGACTTCGCTTAACAAATATATTTATTGTCTATGTTGTTTTGATGGAAACCAGTATTAAACAAGTGAATTTGATCCGTCGGTGTAAAAATGTAAAAAGAAAACTACAGAATATATAAAACGGAAAATTATTCGTAAATCCTCATAAAACATATCACACGGCTGCACACAGACATAAATAATAAAATACAGAGATGAGGAATTGCAGACTGATGGAGAGTCAGTTATCTGAAAAAGAAAATCGATGTACAGAAAAAAGAATAACAGTGAAAAAGTAAACAAAAAACTGAAATAAAAAATGGTCTCATATACTCATATATATTTTCAGCGTGATATGCTAATGGAAATAGTAATATTAACAGTTTCCTTATAAGGAAACATTCGATATTCATTGACCAAGTAGCCAGGAAAACTGTAGGTTAAAATTTCTAAAATCATTTTCTTAAAGTTTTCTTTTTTCAGGAAATAGGTCTCTCATGTTCACTAGCTATTATCACTCTTTCCATTATTAATGATGGCTTTTTCCCAATATGTACTTTGAAATACTGTTGAATGTTAAAAAAGAAAAAAACTGAACATATGAACATCCAGTCAAAAGATGTTAAATTCAATTTCTTTACCACGAACCTTGGTACGGGCAACATGTGTCGGACTTCTCTCTGTGTTTTTGTTTTTGTTTTGTTTTGTTTTACGGCATACCAACCACAATGGGTAATTTAATCCCGACAAAATTTCCTTTTATTTTCAAAAATGTATAGCTGGTATTAATTTTCTTTTTAAATGTATAGTTTGTTTTGTTTAGTTTTGTTATGTGGCATATTAACCTCAATGGGTTATTTAATGTTGACAAAATTTTTTATTTCTGATAATTTTTTTTCAAATATTTATTGCTGATACTGATTTTTTAAAAGTATTTCTGGTATTTAAATCTACTTTTACACTTTCATAGTGTTTTGAGTCAAGTTGTGGGGTCAACTATTTGCCCATAGCTGGACCCTAACAGGTGGTACCACCACGGGTCAGGGTGGACCTGGGAACACCAGCAATTAAGAGGTGGTACCACGCTTCTCAAACCTCCTGAGGTCTTGCTGTTGGAAGTAGTTTATCGTCTTACCTAGGATGCGGATGCAGTTTATCGTCATATCCAGGACGCTTACACAAATTTGGGTGTTAACTATTTGCCCATAGCTGGGATTCTAACGGGTCAAGGTGGACATGGAAACACCAGCAATTAAGAGGTGGTTCCATGCTCCTCAAAACCTCCTGATCTGAGGCCTTTCTGTTGTACGTAGTTTATTGTCATACCCAGGACAGTACTTCTCTCTGTGATATGGTATTCACTGATCAAGTAGCCAGTACAGCTGTAGGTTGAAATTTCAAGAAATAGATTTCTCATCTTCACTAGATCTTATCACTCTTTCCATTGTTGATGACAGCTTCTTTCCCAATATGTACTTTGAAAACAACTTATGTCATTGTTTTCTTATCGTGTTACATGGGCTATCCATTTTAGTTGTTGCGATTGCTGAATGTCCTCAAGTGATGTGGTTCTTTCCAATTTCTTACAGTTATTTGCTTGTGATTCTTTAGGTTAACAAAATGATAGTCCTGCTGTCTGAGACTCATAGGTTTCATAAGCTCGAAACCATTTTAAGCATTGATTTTTAGAAAGCTGATAATTTCTGAAATTATTTGGCGCCATGCATGGTATTAATATGAAAGTCTCAATCTGATGAGGCTATTTAAGAACATGACTCGAGATTCAGTCGTTTTAATTTGAGGGGTAGATATTTCGGCGAATATCATATACCTATATCACAGTTTTCTCTAGGCTTAATTTCTTTATCTACTATGCTAGACTTGTTATAACGACCCATACACCGAGCTAATTGAAGTGTTTAGCATTTACTAAATCCACATCCTTGATGTTTTTAATGGATTCAGTATAGGATTGCCTACTTTCTTTCTAATTTCAGATAATGGTATCTGTTTCAGAAAAAGATTTATCTTGAGCCCTATTTCGTGTAACGCTCAGTAGGAGATGTTGACTTTTTGTTCAACATTATTCTTATCTTACCTATGTATCCCAATGTCGTTAATATGTCAACCATAATCATTAGGGAAAGGAAAAAAGTATGGACATCTTATATTAGTAGATTCATTTGGAGTATGGTATGATATGCTGAAATGATCAGTGTCCATCGCTTCATACACATGCTTGTAAATGCGCACGGTATAGTTTAAGAAAAGATTAACTAGACTATATCTCACATTTCTTTCTTGTTTTCATGAGGTTGGAAATGTATCCGGAGTGGTGTTCTCGCCTAAAATATGTATGAACTGATTCGATTCGCATGCATATATTTGCAATACTAGTTCAAATATTACAAGCCAATGCCACGTCACAGCACTTTTATAAGGCTAATAGTGTGGTTAAAAAGTCTTTAAGACTTTTAATTACATGAACTCAGTAACCAATGTTATAATATAGGGAATGTTTAAAGGAACGTTTCCGATTTGGGTATGGCATCATGGGAAGGGACAACTCAACACCGGAAACTGAGCACGGGACAGATCGGAACCAGAAAAATATAATACTTTTAGATCCGGTTAAAGTAATTTATTAGGGAATTACAACCTTAATTAGTGAATATTATTCTTCAAATATGAACCAGTTTTGTTTTTGTTTTTTGTTATTTTTAATGAGGTAAATCGTAAAGAAATTTATTTTTTTAATAAAACATAGTTTATTCAATAAATAAATAAATAGATAAAAAATGGGTAAAAAATCAGTTTTTTAAAAGTATTTTTGATAAAGTAATTTATTTTTTTTAATAAAGTATATCAAATTTTTTTTTTTTTCTAAATGTCGTTTAGTTTTGAGTTATTTATTGGTACTCTTTAGATTTTCAGTGTATTATGTAAATCTTGTTTTACTCAGGGTATGGGCATTTTTCTGCTTTGCATGTCTTGTAATTGCCCTGTTGAATTTTAGAATTTTAGACATGGATGAAAAGTAAATGTTTTACCTGTTGTTGTTTTTGTATATTTCTCCTCATTTTTCTAAACAGCAGTTATGTGTACAAACTAAATTAGAATGCAGATTACATCTACATAACTTCTCAAAATCTTCCTAATATGAGCAAGTAAAGGTATGTACAACGGATTTGATTTTTATATCGTTTTTATGATATTAGTCATTTGCGTGGCGTATTCGATTTAACAAAATGCTTATAAAATGCTGTGACCTGCATAACATGCTTCTTTAAGAAATGAGGGAATCATCGGATTTAAAGAACACACTCTCCTCCTAGTTGCATTTAAAACTTGGTTTTAATATATTCTGGATGTTACCAAAATGTCGAAATTTTTTTGCATATTGACTTGATTCAACTTAGTTTGGTTTGGTTTGGTGTGGTTAGTTTTACGGCATATCAGCCTCAATGGGTTATTTAATGACGACAAAATTTTTATTGCTGTTAATATTTTGTTTTGTCAAAAATCTATTTCTGGTAATATTTTTTTCCTCAAAAATATATAGCTATTAATATTATTTTAAAAAATGTATTGCTGATAATATTTTTTTTTCAAAAACGTTGGTAATATTTTTTTCAAAAATATATTGCTGGTAATAGTTTTTTTTTTTCCTTCAAAAATTCATACCCAGGACGGTGATTCAACTTAGAAGCTCCAAGTAAGAGTTTCACTCCTATCGTATCAGTGAATTTTATAACTTAAACGCATCCATTTTGAGCCTGTGTCCCCGCGGCCAAATCAACAAATAATTGAGTAGGTGCTATTTTAAGCCGTACCACAAAAATATTTCTAATGATTGATATTCAAGGGAAATAGCGAAAGTTTCACGATGAATGACAAAAACGGAGGAAGATCAATTATGTGTATGTTTGTGTATATGTGTGTGAGAGTGTGTGTGGCATATTTGGAGAGCAATTCTTTAATACATGTTTCATTTAATGTGACCGACAACTAAAATTTTGAATGTTTATTTTTCTTCATTTTTATAGTGAAAAACTGTAAAAACACAAACAAATGAATAACAAAAATTAAAAATTTTCAATGAAACTATTACACAAAATTTGTATATTTCTTTTCTTATGTATATATGAGCCGTCTGTTTAAATACATTTAAAAGTCAATAATTTTAAAGGAATTAAATTATTTCCGACTGACGGCACGCAAACGCATTGACACTTAAATGGATAAATAATCATAAAATTTTATATAAACAGGTAAGATATCAGTAGCAATGGGGTCTGCATCTAGCTAATGTCTTATAATTATGTAGGAAGGATTTCTGCCAAGCTCTGATATGTACACTTGAATTATATACCAAAGGACATATTACGTTTACTATATAAATATATATATATATATATATATATATATACACAGACACACCTTACATATTACATATTACTTTATATATTTATATATATATATATATATATATATATATATATATACAGACACACCTTATATATTACCTTTACTGTATATATATATATATATATATATGTGTGTGTGTGTGTGTGTATACAGTCACATACGCACGCACACACACATATGCATATATATATATATATGCATGCATGTATGTATGTATGCATATTTTGGCAACATCCTTTCACTTAAACATCTTTCATTGAAGACGGTCTCAAGGAAGATTGAAGTAAGTTTTTAAGTTTTTCCAGCATCCTAACATTTTTCCGTTTTCTAGGTGTTAAGGAATATCAAAATTGTCCATAATTTTTATTGTCCAAAGCGTTTTTCCGATATTTCTATAGCCATTTTCAAGGCTGTTATGTTTCTGTTGTTGTTATTTTCCCTTTATGTTTTGACTATTACATTATAAATTAGGTTTATGCTGTTTTGAGAGAAAGCAGCGTTCATTCCAAGCTCTCACATGTCGCGCACGGCTGGAATTTGCGGGAGTATATTTCCATTTTTTATTTTTACAAAATTACAACAACCCATTTCTACTATTAAATAACATAAAGTTTGAGAGCATTGTCAAATATAGAGGTCTTCTCGAATAGTAAGATGATTCTGATAATGTGATTTATATAGAATTCTTCTATTTTCGTTCAGAATTTTCATTAAGGACTCTTGTTGGTTATGGATTAATAAATGATTTTTAATGCACTATTTTCAGATAAGTGACACGTTAGGCGTTTACTGAAAAGAGGTGGTAGTTTCTCCGATATAGTTATTTGACTTGTGATAAGAAACACAGTCCTTTACTGGTCAACAGCTTACATTTAATGGGGTTATTTTGTTTATTGAAAATAATATATATTTCTTTAGTACTGTCAAATTTATACGCTTCTTTTCTTTTATCCCTCCCGATAAGACGGGCTTGGGAATTCTTATCTGAAACAATAGACCAAAAAAAAAAAAAAAGAAAGAGTGTGTGACGATAATATCATCTGTCGTGACTTAGTGTCTGTATCAGGTGAAAAAATATCCATAAGGGTATCAGGAATAAAGGTGGAAATAGAAAACTAAAGAATTAAAGGAAGATAATTATATAAAGTAGACATTATATTTGTAGATACTAGACACTAATAATGAATATTGTTTGGTTGATGTCAAGAGAAATTTACAGAAACTGTACAAAAATTGTTGATGATTCAAAGAGTCGACTATCGGAAGCGAAGCAATAAAATAGTTGTTCGGTCAATAAACCTCATTAACTATAATCTGTTTCAGAGTCCGATCAATCAGCTGTGAATTTAGTACCAATATCACCTCAGAAGAATTGATAACTTACGGCACAAACATCTATTTTGAACTGCTAGTAAATCTTGATTTATTTAGTAATAATGTTAGAATCACCCAGAATTTATATTGGGAGCTAATCATCTGAATACGAATAGGAAATGAATTGTGTAGGTACACGCAATATAAATGGGCTTACGACAAGGATACATCTACTCACCAGATTTATTCAGGCCGATGATGATTATACGAGGGTTTAGTATAGGTGGGCAAAGTCTTAACAATACCGAATACACAGATGACACGGTGTGGAGTGCAGACGCAGAAAGAACGTGTACCTCTGTTTTATACATTACGCAAAGGTGTTTGATAAATTACGCCACAACGATCTATTGGAATTGCTCAACAACCTTGAAGTATTTGGGAAGGATATTCGAATAATCAATAAGTTATACTAGCAGCTAACCGCCTACATAAGGATAGAAGGTTAGTTCAATAGATTTCCAAAAATAGAAAGGTGTGTAAGACAAGGATGTGTCTTTTCACTGGATTATTCAACCTATACAACGAGACGTTTCTGAGAAAAATACAAGTCCTACAATGATTCATTATTGGCGGCCAAAAGATTGTTCTACAGAAGGATGCTGAGGATACCATGGACAGAACCTATAATCAGCTCTAGATAATAAATAATGGTTTCGTAGCAGTTTAAAATGGATGTTTGTGACATAAATTCTTATAAGGTGATATTGGTTCTAAATTTGGAGCTGATTGATTGGACTCTCAAACGGAGTATAGTTAATGAAATGAGGATATCATGTGAGTAATGATGAAGTTTTATAGAAAATTGAAACAAAGAAACTTAACATCAGGAAGAGACAGTTCGGGCAAAAAATTTATCAGATGAGGATGATAACACCTCAAATTGATTGAAGAGGCGAGAGATAAAGACATTACAGTGTAACCCGGATATAAGAGACCCGGATATAAGATAACCCGGATATAAGAGAGATTTTCTCTGGTCCCAAATTAGAGCCTGTGTTAATGTATATAAAATAGACCAAACCCGGATATAAGAGACTTCTTGTCCGGTCCCGACAACTCTCTTATATCCGGGTTACACTGTATTTAATGCCCTATTAGAGAGCCGCCAGTAATCACGAGAGCCAAAGTTGTTAGAGGCTATGCAGTTGCCTCATTCTCTCGGTAAACAGGGACATTGTTCCATTCGGGGACTCCCTTATATTTATTACGCGCAGCAACGAATAAGCGCCTGTTGTGACGAGATCTTTCACGCTGGTAGAGCCGAAAATAGGGGCAATGTGCTATAGCGGCCGAGCATGCTGGTGTGAACCATGGAGAGGATTGAGGTTTCACCTGATATTTTTGAGAAAGGATGAAAGCGTCCAGGCCGGCTTTGACTCAAGAAGAATCCACAGTGGCGCAGTTTTCAATTGGGACGTTGAAGATGTCAGTCCAAGAGGCGCCACGAAGAAAATCCCGGAGTGAGTCGCAGTCAGCGTGATGGTAACGGAAAGAAGTCTTATGAATAGGGGGTTCTGTTAATTAGATAATCGAAACGAAATATCAATAGCTACCCCAGAGTGGTGTGAGTTACCAAGAGCGCAGTTTTGAGAAGTTCGGTAAGAGTGAGGTGAGCAGGTAACGGAAAGAGGACTTATGAATAGAGGTTTCTTGTTTTTTAAACGATTGCAACGATGAAGTTTTACAGAAAATGGAAACAAAGAAACTTAATATCAGGAAGAGACAGTTGATGCTTTCTTGTAGAGTAGTTTCACAGGGGAGGCTTGTATTTCACTAAGTCGGTCCTAAAATAGGTTCGACGTACAAAACGTTAGGAACTTGATATAATAGATAATGACACTGCTACTATTACTACTACTACTTATTATAGGTGGGAGAGTCTATTAACTATAGAATAGATGTGTTCCAGTATAACACCCCACCCTAAAACATTACTCCGTAGGAGTAACAAAATTTATTTATTTATTTTTCATTTTTACAGAAAATATGAATAAAAAAAACACATTTTTTTTTTTTTAGCAACATCGTAGCGTATCTCCTACGTTTTCTTTATCCACTTTTAAATGATCAGTTGCCTTTCTTTTTTCTTCTGGATCGGCGTACCTCACGTTAGGAACTTGATATAATAGGTAATGACGCAGTAATCTAGTTGTGGTGGCTGATACTTTAATATCCGACTAAAGGTCGTCCGACATCGACTGACTGACCAACTCACTGAGCGACTCAGCGCCTGCTACTACTCCTACTTCTTATAGGTGGGAGAGTCTATTAACTATAGAATAGGTGTGTTCCACTATAACATGTTTCTAGGGCACATAAGGAGGGAGGGCTTGGAAAATCTGATACCAACAGGACAGACAGCGCATGAAATATGAACGGAAATAGCGATCTTGTGTATATGAATAACAATGACTAAGACGAATAGTATAAAGACAAACACTGCTAAGCGCTACAAATGTTAGACAGTTTTGGAGATAGCCTTTTGGACAAAGTTTTTGGCAGGTCCTGAAGGGAGATGGCACGAAGAAGACCAGTTACAATGTGCAATCCTCCAGAGACAAATATCTTCCCATATCAAACGACTAACACAGCTATTCAATTCAGATACAATGAAATTTCTATCATAATAAAATATTAATTTTACTTATATATATATATATATATATATATATATATATATATATATATATATAAACTGAAGCGTCAAAAGTTTGTGAAGCCATCGCACTTGTGGGTTTTTACTTTCGTCCTAGATATATAAATCAGTTGGGTTGTGGTGATAGATTTTACGACATTTCAACACTTCTTAATTTCAAATTATATTTGAGATTCTAAGACTTTGCTAGATTTCAGAGATAGATCATTTATAGTTGAGTCTATAATCATGTGCTTGGGTTCAGAGTTAGGTGGATATTTTTAGAAGGTATCTGAGCCTATATTCATTTAATTGGTCTGCCGATAAGTAAATATTGACCATATATATTTCAATATATACACTAGAGTCCTAAATAGACGTTCCTGCCCAGCAATTATTTTGAAATATTTCCACCCAGGACTTTCTTCTTCCATGTGCATCAATCTGAAAATTTACATGTGGTGTTTTTTGTTGTTTTTTTTTTTTTTTTTGAAATTTTATCTCAGAATTCATGTGTCTTTTAACAACACACATACTGTTCCAACCCCTTCGATTTTTTATATTTTAACATTTCATATACACTCTGCTCTTTCACTGTATCCTTTTTGTGAATATCTGCCAGAATACTAAATGTAAAATATGTAATAATCCTATTTCTATATTTTTAAGAGCCATTAGATTTTTCAGAGCTGAATATTTACCTAAGGAAGAAAAATGCATTGGAAATATTTTAAAGGCAACTCTTATACCAGTGGTCCCTAAACAGTGCGACGCAGCGAAAAAGGATAGCAGGTGAGGCGGAATGATTGAAAGACAATTAAACATTTAGAAACAGTTTCAAAACATTCATATCCCCAAAATAAATATGATTAAAAATTTGAATTGTGCATTACTTGTAATGGCATGCATGAGTCCCAGTATAAAAATTATAAATGATTTTTGACCGATTTTTATCATTTTTATATTTTTGCATTATATCAAGTATATAAGAACTAGGCTCCGTAAATTGGAGGAGAGAGTTATCAAAGATAAGGTTCTGACTTAGAATTCACTTTATCTCCCTTTAACCCTCTTTGTTTTTTCTTGTTTTTTTTGTTTTTTTTAATGTACTTTTAATCACATAAAATTTGGTGAGAGCGAAGCAAATTTTCATTCTGAAAACGCGGCCCAGAGAAAAAAAATAGTTTAGGAACCAGTGCCTTGGACTATTTAATTTTAATCACTTCACTTAAAGCAATGCAATAAATTCACTAAGATGCAAGGGATTATGGAGTGGTAGAGAATATGAAAAAAAAAAACAGTATTAAAGAGAGAGGACATTAAAAGAACAAGATAAATATTTTGTCACAGTACAAATTTTATGGCAAATGGACTTAAAAGAAATCTAGCTATTCTCAATGTAAAAATTATCACAATTACTGAACAGAGAGATAATTTCACATGAGAAACAGGAATGTAAACAATACTT
Source organism: Acanthosepion pharaonis (assembly GCA_903632075.3). NCBI lineage: Eukaryota > Metazoa > Mollusca > Cephalopoda > Sepiida > Sepiidae > Acanthosepion > Acanthosepion pharaonis. The sequence goes on from CAHIKZ030003824.1 coordinate 553,727, forward strand.
CCCCTTAATATATTGGCGAATCTTGCAAAAATTTACGGAGGTGTATATACGAACATGAAATTGACTTAAAATGAAACAACATAATCAGTGCACTGGGACGATACTAGATACGTGGAGATAGCACTTTTCATCTTGAAATGCAGTTTTAATTTAAAAAAAAAAAACGGATATAATTATTTTAAATATTAAATCGCATTGAAAATGCAAAATATTCATGTGCCTTCTACGATTAATATCCGTCCGGACTAATTCAGTTAAATCACCTTCCTTTACTAACTTACTACTAACTTTACTTAGTATTGAAACAATGTGGGATGCCTAAACTTTAAAACAAATAAAAATTATTATCACCAAAACTTCTAAGATGTGTCCTACGCAACAATCATGATCGTAATTTAAAAGTGAGCACCAAGGCACGTTGTAATGTTTAGGAAGTTTGTCTCACTGCAACAATTATGATTCTCACAGGTTGCTCCATACCATCGGCCTTGTGGCACATCTAAACTACGCTTAGAAAATCGCCATATAACAATTTAAGTTTTCGTTAAAGTCTGTGCTTCCGATGATAACAAAAAATGTTTTATATATATAGATCTTAACACCACATCGCTTTCTCTCCGATTTACTTGTCATCTTACTCAATTGCAGATTACTTTCACATCAAACATCTTCAAGGTGACATTGACAATTTACTTTAGATCTTAGACTATCTTTCAGTATTACACCATTCAAATCTGAAAATGTTACAAATAATGGAAGCGATCAATATTAAAAAAAGCTTTATCGATAAACAGTGTGTGTGTGTGTGTGTGTGTGTTTCGATATTCAGTAGGTACGTCAGAATATTAATGATTTGGTATATAATAAGAAAAATACTAAACGCAACAATAAGTCATCGGCAGATGCTACAATTTCTGGGATACATTTAGCGCGAGACCATTAATGACGGATGTAATATTAATAATGGAAAAATTGATCATTTAGCAAATGTCTATTTTATAGTAAGAATGCGTAGGTAAAATGTTGTCAAGGCGCATCTCGATAATACACACTGTGCACTTGGCTTCTTCAATGTGTCCCGCCAGGAGATGGACGATCACGACTCTCCTATCCCTCGACACCTGCATCATTTTTTTTCTTTTTGGCAAGACTCCTGATCACATGCATCATCCGTTCTCAAAAGCTCGTCAGATAGTGGCTCGATGCTTCTCAATATCTCTTGCGCGGGAAATTATTTTAAAGTTCTTCATGTGACGTTGTAGGCGATCATGGCTCTCCACAATTCCCTGTCCTTTGTAGATAACATTTTCTTCTTTTTGCTATTTCTCACAAACTCTGTTCCACCATCCATTTACTCAATCTTACTAAGTAGTTTTTAATCTGCCATGTAAGTATCAGATTTTCCGGACCCTCTTTCCTCATTATGTGTCCTAGAAATATCAGCTGTCTCTTAATGATGCGAGGTTTAAGTTTCCTTTTTGTTTCATTTTACTCTAAAACATCGTCGATCTTCACATATCATGCGCATAGTATCCTCAGCATCCTGCTGTAGAATCACATTTCAGCTACTTCAGCTGTTTTTTTTTTGTTTTTTTTTCATTTTTGAGGAGATTGTTCAGCATTCACTGCCATGGAGAAGGACGGATATCACGTAAGAATTCAGTACTCTTTTCTTTGTTTCTAACGAAGTTATCCTGTTTCTTATTACTTTCTTTAGCTTTTGAAAGGCATCTTTGGCTATCCCAACGCTCCTTTGAATTTCATTGCCGCATTTCCGTCATCTGTGAAAACAGTTCCCAGATATTTAAATTTTTTGATATTGTTATCTCCGTTTTGTAATTTGCATTCTGTGCTGTCCCTTTTGCTAACTACTATGCATTTTGCCTTCTTGCAATTGATTTTTAATCATTTCCTCACGCTTTCTTTCACTAACTTTTATAGGAGTTTTCTTTCTTCCTGTTAGCAGTCATCTGCATATCTTCTGTCGTTAAGATTGTGGCTGCCAATAATGAATCCTGGTAGGACTTCTAATTCTCGCAGAATTTTCTCGCTGTTCAAATTGAATATGTGCGCTGAGAAATCACATCCTTGTCCTACAATACTTTATATTAGTGTATTTATGCTGAACTCATTTTCTGTCAATATGCATTTGGTTTGTTGCCAGCATATGTTAATCTAATATCTCTCTTAAATATGTCCACGTTCCTGAACAGTTCCAATAGATCTTTGTGGCGTATTTTATGGAATGCCTTTGCGCAGTCTATAAACCACAAGTACTTGTCCTTCTGCATTTTGTATTGCTCTTTCTGACCATAAATATCAGGTTCCTTTTTCCAATGTCATTGACGAACCCGCACGGTCCTTATTTCCTTTCTGGTTCCGCTGCGCGCTCTATTCATCAAAATTTGGATGATACGTTTCATTAAATGGCTAAATACACTGATTTTCCGATAGAATTTGCATCAGGCGTCATAGCAATGCTATGGAAATAGATCTAATTAGGCCTTCCGGTATATCACCACTGTTTTAGATTTCATTTCTGATTTCTGTAATCTTGCCTATGCTGAAGTCATCTAAGGATGCCAGCATCTCTATTACAATTCCAACTGGCCCTGCCGCTTTGTTTCTGTTCAAATTAGCTAGGGCGGATTCCACTTAAGATTTTAATATTTCCTGTCGGTCGATATTCCTGCGCATTTCCGGTTTCGTCGTGGAAGAGTTTTCAGAACTCATTGAAACACTAAGGGCTCATTTATGCATTCAACAGCTGCAACATGTGAATATCTTTTTGATCAAAAATCGCCCTTCACCGCTCAACAGGAAGAATGTTCTCCGCTTTGACAACCCAAGGCAATATACAACAAGAATAACATAGAATAACTCACCTTTCCATATTCATCTGACTAGGTACCAATAAATTATTACGTTTTCGCTCGTTGCAAAACGCTTTGATGGGGAAAAATGACTCTGATGAAAACCAGATTCAAGAATTTTCACATCATAATCTAAAGAATTTTACTCAAAGGTTATCGAAGAGCTGATAAGTGACAACAAGTCATTGCAAATAATGGTGAACATCTAATTAAATAAAACAATAATTGTTTTTAAGGATAACGTTGATTACTAAAAGCAGAAATTATAACTTAACCTAGTAATAATTATAGATCTATCTTTTGATGTTGAATACTGTATTTGAAGACTGATCAACATAAATATGTTGGCTTCCTTTTTCAAAAAAAAAGATGAAATTTTATATATATATATATATATATATATATATATATATATATATATATATATATATATATATATATATATATACCAATTGGTAATTGGTAGGGATAATTCCAAGTATGACATTGTAAGTAACAGTGTGATATAATAATAATAATAATAAGTAAAGACAATACTTAAAACTCAATTTCGCTTATAATTTATTTCATGAATACATTCAAATATTCATCTATGCAGACCAAAGGTTTTTTTTAGAAAGGAAATCAATTTGTCGAGACAAAAGGAAGAGGAAAAAAAGAAGAGGAAAAAAGAAAAGGATATTTTTTAATATTAAAAGAGAAAGAGAGGGACAGGGGAGAGAGTGAAAGGGGGAGGGAAATAAAAGTTTATAACTTAACCTGGTAATAATTATAGATCTATCTCTTGATGTTGAATACTGTATTTGATGCATGTGTTGGTTCCAGGACTACCGAGTACGAATACATTTGTTGCGAAATTAAGAAAAAAGAATTTTATTGGTATCAACCCTTACAAGCCTCTAAAACATAAGAGGTTACAGGGTGTGGAAGAATTAGGAACAGAATCATTAATAATGAGCGTAAAGAAAAAAAGAACAATAATAGTAGATACCAAATGGCATCGCATTTAAATTTTTGCAGATTAAAGTTGGCTGAAAAGCATGGCGTTGGAAGGGAGTTCCATAATCAAGAAAAAACTGTTAGCATAGAACTTACGGCTACATAGCACTACAAATACCCGGATATGGTGCAACTGTTGATCAGAGCAGCCTCTCTAAAGCAGCTCTGATCAGCAGTCAAAAAAGTTCGGGCTGCTAACGACAAATCGGAAGCGTCTGTCAACCCCGTACTCTCACAGTGGAAAACTACAGCCACTGGTTTGGCAGATCACCAAAGAATTAAGACAGTTAAATCATTATGGACCTGGTAGAAGAAAGAAAAACGAGATCTGAGTAAACCATATCCTGAACAGGGAACAAGGGGAAAAAGAATCTCTGTTCCAGTTCAATAGACATAGAAGGAATGGAGTCGAACGATAGGTGAACCCATCTACTCCTACTAACATTTACAAAACACGCAAATAAAATAGAAACAACTCATAAAATACAAAAGAATGAAATTATGACTTAGTTCTGATGTCCACTAAGCAAATTGTGGAAGTGCTTAAGTGAGAAGTTTAATAATTAATAGTAATGGAGAACAGAAAATAGAGAACAGAGAAGGAAACTTCAGAAAAAAAAAACAATAGACCAAAAAAAAGGAAATTATATATATATATATATATATATATAATATACCAAATAGTAATTGGTAGGGATAATTCCAAGGAGGACATTAATCCACAGAGTGCTCAAAGTAAGTAACAGTGTAATATAATAATAATAATTAAAGACAATACTTAAAAATCCATTTTTGCATATAATTTATTTCATGAATAGATTCAAATATTCATCTATTTAGAAATGAAATCAATTTGTCCAGACAAAAGGAAAAGGAAGAGGAAAAAAAGAAAGAAAAAGTAATTTTTTTTAAATTAAAAGAGGAAGACATGAACAAGGGAGAGAGTGAGAAAGGTGGGAAAGAAAAGAAAGAAAAAAAGAAATAATTAAATATGAGCCGATAAGTTGACCTAGAAATAATTTTTTTTCTTTAAAGGCTGAACAAGTTAATAGACAGGGTAAAGAAGGAGGGTTGATCAGACTAAAAGTAGATAAAGTAATATGTCTAAAAGTCATGTCATTCCAGACAGCAAAAATCATCATCGCGTTATAATCATCACAATTTCAAATTAATAACAATAATATTAATAATAATAATAATAATAATAATAATAATAATAATCAACATCAATAAAATAAAGTAAGTTAAGTAAAATTAAAAATAAAAATAATTGATTTAATTTATAAAAAATTCGGTCTGAAGAGATGAATATTTGAATATATTTCATGAAATAAATTATAACCGAAATGTTTTAATGATTGTCCTTACGATATATATATATATATATATATATATATATATATATATATATATATATATATATATATATATATATATATATATATATGTGTGTGTGTGTGTGTGTGTGTGTGTGTGTGTGCGCGCAAATATATAGACATGAGAACTCTTATGTAGCAAAAGAATCATATTTTTAAAATAATTATATATATATATATATATATATATATATATATATTTAACTACTTGAAGAAGACACATATCCCAGTGAGTAAAAGGGTTTGTTGGGTTGGAGTGTGAGTTCAATACCTGGCCATAGCAGAGGTGCACAAAAAATGGAGAGTTGAGTTATATATATATATATATATATATATATATATATATATATATATATATATATATATTACAGCCAGATATGGTCGGTATGTGTGAATATGTCTTTGCTTGAGATAGCTTTTACATGTTTCACTGCTTCGATGTTATTCTAAATCGTTCGTCTCTCTTTATTTTAATTGGGTGCCTGTTAAAATGACGAAAGACGAACGATTTTTTCTTAACAATCTAATGACTTTTTCAGTTTATCTCCCTTGGTTCCTGTTTGTCATCAACTGTGTTTCCCACTAATTATTTCTTGTACAATGCTGAACTTTATTCTGATATTAATTTTCCCTTCAATATGTAGCATTTATCTCGCCTTAATTTCCGTCGCGCATTTATATCTTTTTTTTTTCGATTGGGAAGTTTGTGCTTTTTATTTACTGCATAAATATACATATTGTATATTCCCTTATTTAAATTGCTTTTTGTCTTATGGCGTCATATTCATTAAGCAATGCCGGAGGTAATCCATAAGAAATGGCAACTATTACTGACATGCAATATTAGGCCCAACGAATCTCGAGAAAAATGAAGCCTTGTTCTTTTCATGGTTCATTTTACTCAAACTTTCAATTTCTTCCATTCAAACAAAATATGCTTTACTCATAAATGCTCATTACTGATTCACCTGCAGGAACAAACCAAATTAATGAACAAGATGAAAAATGATGACACATATATCACAGGCAAATTAAAAACTAAACTTTTTAATACACCCTGGGTAATCTTTTTTTTTTTCTATGTGCCATGTCCCTTCATGATGTGGCGATCATAAGACTCCACAACTTCGTATCGTTTTTAGCTCTTATTAAGTTTTCTATTTTAACACTCACTCAAAGTTCGTGTTCTGCTATCCATTTATAATATCATGTTAGGTATGTTACTCATAGATTAAGTTTTCTCATTTAACGCTCACTCCAAATTCGTGTCCTGTTATGGATTTATAATACCATGTTGGGTATGTTACTCATCGATTGAGTTTTCTCTTTTAACGCTCACTCCAAGTTCGTGTTTTGGTATCCGTTCATAATACCATGTTAGGTAGGTCACTCATCGATTTTTTTTGTCCCTGTTGCTTTCAATATGTCACGTGAATGTAAAATTCTCCAAGCCTTCTTTCCACATTATATACCCTAGAAATGTCAATTGTCTTTGATTGTGAATATAACAGTCCTTTAAATGTTTTCCTTAAACTCTTTTGTTACTCATACGCTTCGTTTATGGTCTTCTCAGAATCCTTCTGTGGAACCACATGTCTGTTGTTTCAAGTCTCGTCTTCATCTTTTTTGTGTTTTTAAGTATTTCACCTCAGGCAAGGCGGGAGTGCCACTAGCACGCAAGGGATTACAAAGAGTGGTAGCAAGAGTAAAAAGGCGTAATAGAGGAAAGGATGAAGAGAAGGATGGGGAATTAGATCAAGGCATTTGAAGATGTCGACGGACATTGAATTTGAATAATTGAAGATTATGGCTATCAGGGAAGCAAGTAAGAGGAAGGAAGTTCCACAGACAAGAAGTGCGAGACATGAATCTATTCGAGTAGAAGAGATGGCTACATTTAACCGTTACGACTGTGAAAGGATGGGACTTAGATGGCAACTTCGTAGCACGCTTAAAATCGTGTAGTTTGGGAACCAGCGAAAGCAGCACTTTGGAGCAGTTACTCTGAAATTATTTGTAGAAGACATGCGGACATTGTCATTACATGACAGTTCAAATTGAAAATAATATACAAATTGAAAAGTATTGAGTTTTTGTTTCCCTAAGATCTTTTGTTTTCTTATCACAGTATTCATACTATTATTGTCATTCAATGTCATTGTTTATTTGGTTAAGCTAACATTGTGCGGGATTTTTATTGTATGCATTGTTAGAGGAAATATATAAGAAAAAAAAAACTTTTCAACAGATATGAGTTGTAATAATGATATGCGCATTTACAATATAGGCACAGGAGGCACGGTGGAGTAATGGATTCCAGTCTAATCTATTATATTCATTCACGTGCTAATACCCTTGGGAAAGGTATGAATCCTCTTCTTTCCCCCACCTATGGGCAAATAGCAGGACAGACCGCAGAAAAAAATGGTAGCCTACAACAGAAAAAAATCTGCCTCGATCGAAAGATACGTGTATGCCATGCGTGTATGACGCATGGCACATGACTGATTGACTGATACACGCACACAAAATACATCCAAAATATCCATACAATACTTTGTAGTCCAAAGGAATGGGGACAGTTGGATTACAAAGACGACATCTTTTCTGTTCAGCTCTAAACAGGAAATGGTATTAAGTAGTATCGTATAATTCCACATTTGATGAAATATGACAAATATATATTTGAGCTTCTATGAATGGATTGATTCGTTTTTATGGCTCATCAGCACTTTCTAAAGGAATCAGTACATATGCTAGGGCACAAAGATCTCCTGAGCCGACCAAGCATAGAAATGAATACAATATGGTAACCAGTAATAAGGAGTGCCAGAGAAAAGCGATAATAACAACAAAAATTGCAATATGATCTCTGGTAAAAATATGATATGATAACAGCAAAAAATTGCAATATGAGCACTGGTAAAAAATTTCCGGGTATTTCTGGTACCCACATGTCCTCAAGGATACATGGCACAGTGGATAAAGGCGTTGGTTAGATCCAGTGACAGGACCCAAAGAGTGTGAGTTCAATACCCGGTTAAGGCAGTGGAGAACTTTCAGAGAGAAATTAACATGAGATAACTGATAACTGCCATCCATTAAACATGGCACGTGGAACTAGAACAGTGAGCAAAGTAAACGGTTCAGTTCGACATTCCAACCACCTGAAGAAGGCCGGAGTGTACAACGGCCGAAACGTTGTAATAAATATGGCGGCAAAGATGAGGACAATAGTCTGAATAATGTAAATGATGTAGCATTTTCTAAGTTATTTAAAACCGAAAATGATTAATTATTTTTAGCATTAATAATTTTTTGGAGACTTTTGGTAACTTTTTCCGGAGACAAATCCTACTATTTAATCCATATCTGAGGAATGATGAAGTGGATTGAAACCTTTCCCAAGTGTATTCGTGCGTAAGTGAATGTAACGACTTCCATTGTAATTGGAACTCGGTCTCTCCGTTTTCTCATATCTGCCCGCTATCCATTATACCACCTGCACATCCAAGCTGCTAGGAATGCTTAATTTATTTTGGAAATACATTAATGACATCAGATCTCAACTTGGTGTCAACGCTGATGGCATAAAAATTTACTCCTGTGTCTATAGTAAGCCTAATCAGTTTGATAAGGTCAAAATGGGAGCTTATATCCAAAACGAACTCCAGCCTGTTGTTAACTGGAGCAAACGATGACCTGTTAATTTTGACCCTTCCAAACTAAACTGTTCTCTACTAATCATCTGACATGAAATGGAAAGACTATATTGAATCCATTGCTAGGTCAGCTGATAGAAAGCTTGGTTCAGTGTGTGGTTTTAGACGTTTTATCGCTTCAGATACTATCATACATACGTATAAGTCAACCATTCGTCCATACATAGAATATTGGTGCCACATATGGGCCGGTTCTCCTGTTATCTATCAAGAGCTCCTTGATGAAATACAAAGAAGAATCATCTATATTATTGGTCCCGAACTGGTGTCTCGACTTCAGTCACATTCCCGCCGCCATAAGTTTACCTCTCTTTCCATTTTCTATAAATATTTTCATGGTAATTGTTCGGGTGAGCTCTTCTCTATATTGCCTGGACTCCTAGAATTTAAACGCATTACTAGACTGGCGGTCAGGTTTCACAGTTTACAGTTGGCTTGGATAAATATGACCTTAAATTCTATGCTAACAGTTACATTTCTCGCACTTTTCGATTGTGAAACTCTTCCAACTCCATGCTTTCCAGCCAAATTTCATCTGCAAATTTTAAATGTAATCTCAATCGCTATCTACTGTCCCTCTTGTTACACTTTCTTTGTTCTCCCTCCTTAGCAATGTCCCCGTTTCTAACTCTTACACCCCTTGCGTCTCTGTGACTTTATCGCCTTGCTTGGTTTGAAATGATTGTTTCTAGCAGATATAGCATATCTATCAATATCAATTTGAGAACAACAATAAATTGGCTTCATTACCTAGGTTATTATAGGAACGTAGCCAGAGGAAATTCACTTAAATCAGTCAATCCCAACTTAAACGTCCAGCAGAGATGCTTTTTAGTTTTATATCACTGTCTATATTCCTGATGAGATTTTGGACGTTGCAGACGTTGCTAATTCTCATCAGCCAGTGTGTGCGCGCGATTTCGCCACCTCGCAGCTCTCATTCGGGTGGGTGCCTCAAACTCTCGTGTGCTATGTCTGAGAGATTTCATTTCAATGATGTGGGTGTTGATATAGCTGACTCTGTCATGCGCTTCGTCGTTCCCACGCTTGCAATCAAGGTGAAGATGGTTGCAATCGGCGGATGGGAGATCTATCCTGGACCTATTATAGCGATTTTTATACACACACACACACACACACACACACACACACACACACACACACACACACATATATATATATATATATATAATACACGTGAAAGCGTTTAAAATTGTTTCCAGCAGGCTTCCTGGAACGACTGTCAGTTTTACAACTCGATCTTCAGTCACCAAATTTCTATTTCGGAAAAATTTTGAAGCTTGGGGAGATCAGAAGTCTTAATGTTTTTAGAACTACACTACTTACATTATTCTGACTATTGTCCTCATCTTTGTTGCCATATTTATCACAACGTTTCAGCCTTTGTACGCTCTGGTCTTCTTCAAGTGGTTAGAATGTAGAACTGAACCCTTTATGTCGCTTACTGGGGTAGACTGTTCTAGTTCCACATGCCATGTCTAATGGATGTTATCAGTTATCTCCTGTTAATTCATCTCTCCAAGTTCTCCCCTGCTTTAACCAACTCAGTACCTGGTTGAAATTGTAATAAAAAGTGTTGTATCCATAAAGAGTTTACAAAAAGACAAGGGTGGTACTCGAATGAAGGAACAGCAACAGGTACGTAGATGAAAGAAGAGAGGTTTACTGTAAAAGAGAATACACTATTGAAATACCGAGAATCGGTTGGCAGGCTAGTAATTCCCAAAGCAAGGAAGGATAGCTGGAGATGAATCTGCAACTAATTGCCGAAGCAAGCTTATTTACCTCAATTCCCCGCGAGGCAGAATGTGGCACAAGGCCGTTTTTAATGCGGGGTTAAAACTGAGCTCGTGAGCTCAAGCAAAAATTCCCCGTAGTCACCGTAAAAACGGAGTCGGGTAGCTCTCTAGCGCCCCAGACGAGACCCTGCCTTTCGGCATAGCCTCATCTGGGTTCCTCTCTGCCTTCGGGCAGAGAGTTCGACTAGCTTAGCTGGAAACGAATCTCCAACTAATTGTCGAAACAAGGTTATTTACCTCTCCATCACGCGAGGCAGGACGTGGCAGAAGGACTTTTTTTAATGAGCGGTAAAACCGATCCCGTAGTCTCTGGCAAAAATTCCCCGTAGATCCCGGAAAAAACTCGGTCGGGTAGCTGTCTACCACTCCAGACGAGACTCTGCCCTTCGGCATAGCCTCGTCTGGGTTCCTCTCTGCCCAAAGGCAGAGAGATTGACCAGCTTAGCTGGAGACTAGTCTTCAACTAATTGCCGAAGCAAGAATATTTGCCAACCGCCCCACGCGGTCAGATGTGGCACAAGGCCGAATTTAACGTGTTGTACCTGAGCCCGTAGGATCGGACAAAATTCCCTGTAGACCCCTTAAAAACGGATTCAGGTAGCTGTCTACCACCCTAGACGTGACTGCCCTTCGGCATAGCCTCGTCTGTGTTCCTCTCAGCTCGAAAGCAGAGAGTTCGACGAGTACAGTTGGAATCTCCAACTAATTGCCGAAGCAAGGGTCTTTACCTCACCACCACCCACGTGAGGTAGGATGTGGCACAAGGCTGTTATTTAATGTGGGGTAAAACCGAGCCCGTGGGCTCGGGAAAAAATTCCGCGTAGAAAACGGGGTCTGGTAGCTGTCTATGAGGCTATGCCTTATCCTGTGCTCACGATATATATGTACGAATATAGTCAGTTCACATAGACGATAGGGTGTGTGGGACATTTCATTACAACAAAAATCAACAGAAATTCAAATTAAATTCAAATTGAATAATGAAAATCAAAAATTAATAATTTTCAGAACTGTTTTTGCAATTATGTTTAAACAAACTATATTTTTTAAAACCGAGAATTTGAGAAAAATCATCTGAATGCGACTGTGAAAGACTTATTGATCTACCAAACCATCCGAATCAATTAGTTAGCAGATAATTAAAATAATTGACAGATGATTACAAGTAATAAAAATACTGAATCGAAAATGGTGTTAATGTTATGATAACGTTTGCACAGTTCATTATATATACAATCAGATCAAATATGTATGAGTTATTGGCTCGATGGAAGTTTTTTATTTGGAAATGTCAAGCTTCCAATAAAAACGTAAATTTCTTCGATGCCAACTTAAGTGATAAAATAAATGATGACCTGTATCTTTATTTGTAGTCACAGTAATATTTAATGTACAGATTGGATAAATAATGAAGAATCCTTACCCTTTGCCTGTCCAAGGAATTTTCGTGTGTTCAAACATTCATTCTTGTTTTTTTCTCATTTAAAACTCAGTTTATTTGTCAAATCGAATTTGCTGATATATAGTGTTTCATATAACCTGTGGTGCACAGAACGTACAAATAATAAGTCATTTATATTACGCTTTGTGTATTACAGGTGATGCAAAAGTTATAATTATTTCAATAAATTGGAAAAAATAGATGTCATTCGTTTGAGACATTACATTATCAGTCAAACGTCCTGTGGTCACATATGATTCAAAAATATTAGATTAGGCCTTGCCTCAGGAGACCTACTCAATAGGAGACTCTTTTCTTAAGCCTCCTTAGTTTTTTTTACCGCGCTTTTAAAATAATAACTCGGGTGCACATAGGATGCACAGACGTGGAAATCACATATCCTATGCATTACATATGATGCGTTGGACAAGCAAGTGTCACGGCTGTACAGGTAACGAATATAACAGTTTGGTGCACTATTTACATTATTCGGTCTATTGTCCACATCTTTGCCGCCATATTTATTACAACGCTTCGGCCGTTGTACGTTCCGGCCTTCTTCAAGTAGTTGAAATGTCGAACTGAACCCTTTATTTCGCTCATTGGGTTGACTGTTCTAGTTCCACGTGCCATGTTTGATGGATGTCAGTTATCCGTTATCTCCTGTTAATTCCCCTCTCCACGTTCTCCACTGCCTTTACCGGGTATGGAACTCACACTCTCTGGGTCCTGTCGGTGGATCTAACCAACGCCTTTATCCACTGTCCCATGTGTCCTCAAGGACATATGGCGAAGTGGATAAAGCCGAAATAAAATGTTCAGTTCGACATTCCAACCACCTGAAGAAGACCAGAGCGTACAACGGCCCAAACATTGTAACAATATGGCGACAAAAATGTGGACAATAGTGCGAATAATGCAAATAGCGTACATAATACCTCATCACAGAAATATAGACAGAGATAACAGTTTGGCTTTACATATGCTTATATACTGAATAGGCCGAAACATTGAAATATTTATACTATTGTTCATCGAATAAAAGTCCTAAGAGACACTCAATTTAGAGGGTTAAAGGTTGAGGCTTTTGTAAAGGCGTAAATGAAGGAAAGAAGAATAGCATATTATGAGGATATGTAGGATAGAAAACGACTGAGCCGAGACTTGAATAGTTTAACATTATAGTGATCAGTGAAGCATCCTCTCAAGAGTATTCTAAAGTAAGAGTTCTAAGGAGAAAGCCATCCAACTAGAAATTCCTCCTTACCAATGGAATATGAAGGGAATGAGAATGAATCAACGTGTACGTGGCATGGTGAAGTCTAGCTGTGACGATCAGAACTCTTGTAACTAAGGAATGTAGCTCGTCTGTACATTTGCTATGGAAATAGGGAGAAGCTAACAACGTTTCACTCGTGGAGAAAGGATTTGTAAGGTGGAAATAATTCATCACTCACAAGGCCGCGTAAATATTTTTTTTAACTCTGTCAAGGCCGGAAAAGGGGGAATTAGGCAGCTCCAAGACAGACATCACAACGATCTACACTATTTTCAGTCCTGTTTAACTCTTGGTGGAATGAGTTCGTTGCTTTATCGAGCGATACTATGAACCGACCATTTTTTTTCTGGTTTCTTTAGTGATAATTCCACTTGAGGTCTGGAGGCAACTTGACTTCTAATAGACGCTCAAGTCAAGAGGCCTCATTGAGAGCACACCGGATAAGACAATGTCTCCTCGGTGGTGATAAAGCAGTGATTTCAGTTTTAAATCTCCAAAAGTTGCAAAGCATCCCAGATAAAATTAGGTGTCATACTTCGCGAAAATGGAAAATAATTAACAAAAGGAAAAAATATTAAAATCGTTACTAAAAATGTTCAAAATCCGAGTCAGTTTTAGATTAATACATAAAGAGGAAGACATATAGTCCAGTGGATAAAAGCATTTGTGGGAGTAATCCAGTGACATGACTCAAAGTGTTCAATATCTGGTCACAGCAGAAGTGGACAAAAACTTGGAGAGTTGAGTTGCTAAAAGAGAAATAACTGATAAGGATAATTGAGACATGGAATATGGAACTAAAACAATCTACCCCGGTGGATGAAATAAATGATTCAATTCGAAATTCTAATCACCGAAAAAAACCGAAGCGTACAACGGCCGAAACGTTGTGAATATGACAACAAAGATGAGGACAATGTAAATAGTGTAAATAGTTACAATAGCGCATATCATAAATATAAACAGATATATTAAATTAACTTCAGATGAATACAGGGCATGTGGATTAGTGTTTTTCATCAGACTTTCGATCTCCTTGCAAAGGTGTGATGGATTATCCTTTTCCACTTGTACAGCGGACATTTATATATCTTCCTGTAAAGTGGAACGAGGGCACTAACTCCGCCCTCTTGTATTTATTTATGGTTTCCTAGAAGGTTGCCGAGTACGACGATAGGAACCCTGAAGAAGGCCAAAGGATACAACGGTGGAAACGTTGTAGGTAACACAACCGACATAAGCTTGCTGATCTGAACAGAAAATGATATAATAGGGAGAGCTGTTCGTTTGACTTTTCCATTCCTATTAAAATTATTACAAATTATAATAATCACAAATACAAACATGACATTCAGAAAAAGGGGGGATCTTTAAATCTACCAGTAACAATTAAAAATATTCGAATAATTCTTAAAGCCTTAATACTAAACTTGAATACAAACAAATGCTACAGATTTACGTCTCTCCCTCTCTCTCTCTCTCTCTCTCTGTATATATATATATATATATATATATATATATATATATATATATATATATATATATATATATACACGAAAATTGTCAAATTAAAGATTAGACTTTTCTTGGTGTGATTAAAATAACAGACAAAAAATATTTTAAATGTTTAAAGTTTAGCATAGACACATGAGTCTTCGTTTCTTTTTTGAACAAATATTTTGATTAATAAATTTAATTTTGACGAAAAGAAACTACCAAAGTCCAGGAAATTAAATTAGTTGACTTCTGTGGATTTCTAAAGAGAAAACAAAAACTAGGACTTGAAAACTATTCTTCGTAAATTCTTCAGCGTTTCTCCCGGAAATGTCTCTTGAATCGCTTACTTTGAATTGTAATCATTGACGTGAGACGGTTGTCAAAATAGTGCCAACTTTCTACTATCATAAAGTAATAAGATTTGTATTGTTTGTCATAAAGATCGCATACATTTCATTGTATTCCGCCGTCTCGTGCACAACAAAAGAAAGACGGGGATAGACAGAGTGACAGAGAGAAAGAAAAACAGAAAGATAGAGAGACAAAGAGATTGAGAAACAAAGGGACAGAGAGAGATAGTGAGTTTGGTTTGGTTTGGTTTGGTTTGGTTTGGTTTGGTTCACGGCATATCAATCTCAATATGTTATTTGATGCTGGGGAGATTTTAGGATAGATTCGTATGAATAGAATATCTATTCTTTGTAAGAAATCTGTCTGAGCAGGTTTCATTGAAGTAATGAATTAATACGATGCATATTGTTTGTTATAAAGATCGCATACGTTTCATTGTATTCCGCTGTCTCGTACACAACAAAAGAAAGACAGAGGTAGACAGAGACAGAGAGATAGAAAGACAGAGAGAAAAAGAGAGATAGAGAAACAGAGGGACAGAGAGAGAGAGAGATA
The DNA here is from genome assembly GCA_903632075.3 of Acanthosepion pharaonis. NCBI lineage: Eukaryota > Metazoa > Mollusca > Cephalopoda > Sepiida > Sepiidae > Acanthosepion > Acanthosepion pharaonis. Next base: position 569,640 of record CAHIKZ030003824.1, read on the forward strand.
GTGAGTTTGGTTTGGTTTGGTTTGGTTTACGGCATATCAATCTCAATACGTTATTTGATGCCGACGACATTTTAGGATAGATTCGTATGAATAGAATATGTAGCCTTTGTAAGAAATCGGTCTGGCCAGGTTTCATTGAAGTAATGAATTTATATGAAGTGTATTGTTTGTTATAAAAGTCGCATACATTTCATTGTATTCTGCTGTCTCAGACACAACAAAAGAAAGACGGGGATAGACAGAGAGACAGAGAGATAGAATGACAGAGAGACAGAGAGATAGAAAGACAGAAAGATAAAGAGACAGAGAGATAGAGAAACAGAGGGAGAGAGAGAAAGTGAGTTTGGTTTGTTTAGGTTTGGTTTACGGCATATCAGTCTCTATAAGTTATTTGAAGCCGACGAGATTTTAGAATAAATTCGTATGAATAGAATATGTATTCTTTGTAAGAAATCGGTTTGAACAGATTTCATTGAAGTATTTTTGTAAAGAGGGTTATTGTCCAGAGTCATATATATTGTTTGTAATATTTTTTCAAAAAATGTATCGCTGGTAATAACTTTTTTTCAAAAATATATTGCTGGTATCTTTACGATAAAAAACTATTTTTACATTTTCATAGTGTTGGATCCCAATTTGGAGCTTAACTATTTCCTCATAACTGGGACCCTAACCAGGACCTGGGAACAACAGCAATTAAGATGTGGTTCCATGCTCCTCAAAATCTACTGATCAAGGTCTTGCTGCTGGATGCAGTTTATCATCATGCCCAAGACTCCTCATTGCCCCCAAGTGAGGTGTTCTGGGTATGACGATAAACTACCCCTCTGCAGAGGTGCAGTTGGCATATTCTGAAGCCGTAGCCGACAGGGCGGAAAGATAGAGAGATAGAGAGATAGTGAGAGTGAGAGATGCAGAGGGACAGACACAGATATGGAGACAGGGTGGCAGATAGGGATACAGGGTGTCAGACGGGGAGAGAGACAGATAGACTGGGAGAGACTAATTGAGATGACAAGGAGAGGCAGAGACGGGAATACCAATGAATTACAGTTCAGAAAATATATCTTTGAGGTACATGGATATATACAGGCAGAAAGAGAGAGAGTTAGAGAGAGAGTTAGAGAGAGAAAGAGAGATAGATACAGATTCAAAGAGAGATTTAAGAGAAAGGTAAGGTGAAACAGTGCGATTCAAGAGAAGGCATTTATCAGACATGATAACAGTTCGACTCACCACAATTTTTACTATCATTAGTTCCTTCCTAATGAATAAAATCAATAAATTAACTTAAATTTCTTTGATAAACTACAAAAATCTTCTTTATTATTATTACAACCTTAAGTCTCCCATAAATAACCAATGAATATTTTTCTACTCAATCCAATAAATTAATAACAGTTTCAGTAATAGACTTTCACTAGAGGTAAATTTTATTTGAATAAAGTAAAGCATAAACATATTTCCTTACTAATTTATTTTTCAGTCTATCATTGTAATATTTGTGTTAATATGTGTCGTCATTTCATCAGAGGACATGTACACTCTACAACATTTAACGTAAGAAGTATAAACAGGAAATAAATTTTAAAAAATGTCGAACCTGACAAGATTTCAATTCGTCTCCAGAAGAATAAGAGGGCCGATTGATACTGGAGGCCAGGTTAAATTTCGTCGACGGTTACTTCTTCATATCCAACCAATGTTGCTTCTTTAAATCTTGAGCTTTGAGATGAAGCGATATTAATTGCAAACTGGTCAATAAAATCAATAATGAAAATACTTCTTGTAAAATACACCAGTAGGTTTTAAAATGTCACACCTTTTAATTATTTTTGATGTCACAATCTCAGATGATGTTCTGGATATTTCCAAAAGAAAGCAGGTTTGAAAGTTATCATTAAGTCAGTGGGCAGGAACTTAAAATAGTGAGCTAGTTCAAATATTTTGGATGGATTATCCATGAAGGGGGCCCCAGAATAGAAATAATTTCAATAGCGGCCCAAATAATAGCATCTGTCTTAAAATTAAAGACGCCTGGAAAGACAACAATCAATCAGTCAGTTGTGTCATGCGTGATACACGCTTAGGCGATTATGTATCTTTCGGGCATTTTCCCGGAGTAGGTTGCCATTTCATTCTGCGGTAGACCACTTGCCATCCAAGGCTATAGAACCCGGTCTGTTCTGCTAAGAGTATTCATACCTTTCACAAGGGTATTAGCACGTAAGTGAATACAATGGATCTGACTGGAATTCGAATTCGGATCTCCGATTCCTCAATCCGAGCTGCTATCCATTACTTCACCGTGCCTCCCTTAAAATTAAAAACCGCCTGGAAAGACATCAATAACTGCTTTAAATTAAATATCTCTCTTTTGCTTGCCTTTCAATCTTTCTTTGCGTTTACGAATTTTGGACATTAACAGCAGAAATAAATGAAGAATCGAATCATTAGAAATGAGATGCTACAGAACTATCTAGACATTTCCAACAAAGACCACATCACAAAAGCCACACGGCAAGATGCCATTAACCTAGAAACAGAATCATTGGAATACTTCATAACATCCGTCAAAAAGAAAATGTTTATATGGTACGGACACATAAGAGACAACAATCTTTACTGTCATCCTACAAGGTGCAATATTAAGTAAAAGATGAAGAGCGATACATAGAAGAAAATGGGCTGACAATGTCACTGAGTGGACTGGAAGAACACAGATATCTGATTCTGGGTGATCGTCAGTGCATTGGCATGCCGGTCGTGGATCGGGAAGCACGTAGATGTGGAGACGATCAGTAGCAGAATGCGAGCATGCTGTGACGTCGGGACCGTTAATATCTACACAATGGCAACTCAGCTTGAAGTCTTCGTGGTGCACGACAAACCATTAGGCTTTGAGATTACTTGCCGGAATCAATGCGATAGCTGCATTAGGTGGCATCAATATCACGCAGACGGGATCCGTGCGGTTCTGCACCATAGGAACACAAACATGTGCGGAGATACATACTGACCAACCTGATTCTTTTGTGAAATTCAACCAGTGTGTTGGAGTAGCCCGTTTCAAAGGACGTTAGAGATGCCTATGTACAAGAAATTCAGCAAGAAAGAAAGAAACATCTGTAGGCTGAAATATCTTTTTGCAATGTACGGCAAGAGTGTTTTGAAATTGGGGGAAATTACCTAACCGATTGCTCTGCCAGCAACTTCGGGGGTAATAGGCGAAGAGAAAAAGATGGAAGACATCGTGTCTTGTGAAGTCAGTCCCGTGGGCATGTTGTTTCTCAAGTCGCTGTGGTTTCCGAGGCAGTGTTTTTTCTTTTTTTGTTTTGTTTTTTGTTAACCTGCCGTCTCTTTCGCCTCTGTGCCTATTAGTCACGTAATTGCTGTTAGTACAATCGGTTAAGTGTTTTCCCCCATATTCAACTCACTATAGCCGTATATTACAAGACACTGCCACCTGTGAGCGACAGTGAGTGAACTGCTCATGTGCTCAGATACGCAGCGACCCTGCAAACACACTGTGTCATGGGATTAACTTTTATTTTTATTATTATTATTAAGTTTCTAATGTCAATATATTCTTGTTTGATTTACTGCTGTCAAATATGCTGAAGATTGAACAGGCAAAATCCAGCAAATATTACGAGATATTCCAATTAAAATATATCTTTAAATTTGTGGGATAGATCTAACGTTAACACTGTCTCAAAAAATGATTTTCATTTTCTGAAATAAATTAAACATTATGCCTAGAACACTGACCATGGGTATATATTTCCCAGCACAAATTCTCCTATTTTTTTAATTACAATTTTCAGTACCTGATTTTCTTACCTAAATAATATGTTTTTCAGTTCCTATGAATGTTAACTCAAAGTACAAAGATTGAAGTGTCGGCATGTAAAATATTTCAAATTAAGATTTATATTTAATATTCTTTTTGATAATTTCAAAATTGGGTATGATATACCCATGGTTTGTAGTGGTATAACTTTAATTGATGGTTAGTGTTCTAGGGTTAATAATGCATCCAAAATGTCTTTAAATTGGTTCAACAAATTTAACATTAGTAGTACCTGAAGAGATGTATATGAATAGATTTCCGAAATAATAGTAATTCACAAAACATCTTCAAAATTTGTAGAATATATCTAACAATGAAAATATCTTTGGAATCGACTTTAAATTGGTAAAATAGATTAAGTACGAACATTACTTCACACAAATTATTTAAATTAGCATAATTAATTTAGCATTATCCCAAATTTGTAGACAACGGCTTGCATAAATATCACCTTAAATGTCTTGAAATTTTTTACAATAGCTGTAATATTAATAGTACTGCAAGAAAGGTCTTTAAATTGGTAGAATAGATTGCACATGAGTAGTATGTAAAATGTATTTACATTTGTACAATAGATTAAGATAAATACTACAATATGAATAGTAGAGAATAATATTATTTTTCAATACAGATTCGAACTTGGGAAAAAAACAAGCAGGACATATTAGAAAATATAGCAGACATTGTATCATGACGTCCTCTTCATACACAGCTAGAGAAAAAAGAAAGGGATTGATTGATTCATTCATTTTCTACAGTTTATCAATCCTTTGCAGGATATTTAAAGCCAGAAGATATTTTAAGACGGTATGACTTTTGGTGAGATAATAATGATTTTAGGGATACAAGTATTTTGTGAGATAATAATGATTTTAGGGATACAAGTATTACTATTTAACCCGTAGCTAGGAGGAGAAGATATGGATTTATACATTTTCCAGATATTTGCGCGTAAGTAAATATAAAAATCCCAACGAGAATTGGAACATGGCTCTCATATTAACAATTATTATTATTATTATTATTATTATTATTATTATTATTATTATTATTATTATCATCAATTACACCACCTGCATTGGTATTCCTAAGCCTTCATCCATTTGACCAGGCTGTCAAGCTTCGTCAAATCGGGTTAATGTTGGGGTCACTGTTGATTAACTTCGGTGATCGTACATGAACTGGTGTTTCAAAATAATATGATCTTCAGCCTAGAATGAAAGTTAAAATAAATAAAGTTTGAGACACGGAAGTTGGAACTCGCAAGGCTTTGCAAGTTGAATCATACCAGTTGTCATTAGTGCGCTTGGTATGATGACTGTGAGAATGGTTAAAGAAAAATTAACTTTGACTGGGTGTGCAGGTGGTGTAATTGGTATCGACCCGGAATGAGAAATCGGAGAGCAGAGTTCGAATTTCAGTCGGCTTCGTCATATTCACTAATGCGCAAATACCCTTGGGAAAAAGGCATGAATTTTAACTATGGGTTAAAAAGCAGAACGAACTGGATGCTATAGCCTTGTTTTGCAATCAGTCTGCAGCCGAAAGAAACGACAGCCTACTTTGGGAAATTTTCTGCCTAGTCAGTTATGAATCCAAAAAGATATGATCGCCAAAAGGTGCATCACGTATGACACTTAACTGGCTGAACTGAATGTTGATTGTCTAGTTACAAAAAGGAAACCGCTTGATAAATAGACAGAAAAACTTCTTGTCGTGGCCGGCTATCTGTGTATTACTTACCAAATATTGAGATTAAGATTTAATCTGAGGAAGTAATGATAAACTAGAAATGTTCATTGTTTCGGAATTTCTGTTTCTTGGATAAATTTCTTAAGTTAATGAGTAAGTACTTTGTGGGTTACACTACCATAAAATACCCGTATGCATTACACTATTTCATCGGTAAATATTTGAGTCTAGAACTTTAACAATATAACAATCGTAAATGAAGCCCATTAAGAGGGAACAAATGAAAAGATTTGAAATTGAGAAGTTCTTTTTTTATTTCACTGAAATATGCGTTAAATCTATGATTTATTTATTTTTTCCCGTTTTTTAGTCATCTCATATATCCCTTGCTTTTTTAACCAACCAGCGTTTTTGATACGTCTTTTCCTAGTTATCAAAACGGAATAGTTCAGTATTTATGTGGTATTAGAGGGCCGTAACGTACGGTTTAAGAAACAAGCAGACTTATGTAATAATAATAATAATAATAACGTTAAATGTTGAGAAATTCATTATTTTTAGCGTTACTTAGAATGAGTAGCGAGAGCCATCAAACTCAGTCATATTGTATCACAATGCAAGTGTATACCTCATAAAAATGGGGTAACTAATGAAAGTTGCTGTCATTATTCATTGGATGTATAAAGTTTGAATGTAGTGAAAAATATTAACATCTGGTCACGAAGAAGATGAAAGTGCTAGAGAAGAGCAAAGCGAAAAACTTGTATGGTATTCCAATATGGATATTGGAAGCTTTTGAGTCCAATAAACCTGACATAATCCCACAGGTCACAAACGAAAAGGAAAAGAATTGTTTTTGATAAAAATAAATTTGTTCATTTGACAAGAGAATTTACAGCTACAACAATTTGTAAGTTTGTTAAGGATTAGTAAAGAAAATAATTAGAATAGCATTGTAATCATTGGTGCATTGGAGTCTTATCCAAGAAATAAATAAGCTGGAAAATAATCTTGGAGAAATTGGAATGTAATTTGAAAATGAACTGCTTACCAAATGCATATCTGTTTGAAGCAGTAAGGAAAATTTTGGGAGACAGCTTTCGATGAAATGAAAAAAATAATCTGTTTATTTTATTAAATCACGAATGGAGATCTGAAGAATATATTTCTTACCAGTAATCAATATCATATGCCGTACTGAAGTGAAACAATAATAATAACGCATTGTTCTTTTGCAGTAAGAAGGACATTTCGGTTCATAAGATAATACGGGAATATTCTATTGCATTCTAACATCTATATATTGTTTAAAAAGAAGAAAAAACTGTTAATGTTCATTAATAATAATAAGTTCATTGAAAGAACGGCGATAGTTAAATAATTGTATTCCAGTAACTTGGACCTATTTTAAATGTGAATTAAGTTTAAGCGTCTAATGATTTTTTCTTTTTCTTTCAGATTTGGCGGACATTTGGGCGATATTATTTTTCACACGTAATTGCCATGACTTAAATAACATGATCCAATAGAGAAATAAATAAATTTTCACCAATAACACTGATTTATTTTTGCCGACTTTGTTCCGTCTTAATGAAATACCCTTATATATAATCCGTCTTAATGAAACACTCTTTATAAAGACTAACGATTTCGTATTTGCTTTAAAAATATTCTTTTAAGCCAATCATGCTTTACTAAGAAAAACATTAGGTCTCTTAATAAAATCGTATGTTATTAAAAATATTAATTAAAATCATTTGAGGTGTTTCCTTTATTAAAGACTTTCACGTTGATATTAGATTAATTGAATATATAAAACAGAAAATGAATAGAATTAATATGAATGATTTTTGAAAAGATGAGCTTTGGGAAGGTTCTGTTTGAACACATTCCATAGTCTGTGCCCAAACGCATTTTTATAAGTAATATTTTAATATTTAATATTAATATTTGATAATTGATATTAATATTTACTATTAATGTTTGATATTAATATTTAATAATATTTTAATATTATTTTAATATTTTATAAGTAATATTTGTGAAAAAATTCGACATCGCTACTGAGATTCGTTTATTTTAAACAAATTAATTTCTGTGTTATCAAAAGATACAGCTATGGAAGTCGACTTCTGTATAGGAATTGAGGATAGTGTAATGGTTAACGTGTCGTAAAGAACAATCTGCGGACATGGTTCGAAATCCGGCCGGGGTAATTACATTCATTTTTATCACAAATATGACAAATGGTAAAAGTAAGGATCTATCTGCATTCCCTTCCAAGTGTGAGTTAAATAAAGCAAACTGGTCTCTCTATCAAGTCTTGCCTTCTAGCGGGATTGTGTACTCTATCATTTCCTACATGCAAGCCGCTGGCGGGCCGCCGATGGCAATGCCAGCTCTCTTCTGGTGGCACTGCCTCTTTCAGTCCGCTAGTGGTAACATTGCCAAGTGGAACACGTCGGCGGTCCGATAGCGGGCCACCAACGGTAAACGCTAGTGGCATGCCACCCAGTGTCAAATTGGTGGCTCACGTGTAGGGATTGGTGTACTATCACGAATAATGAAAATGCTCTTCTATAATTAACGAGAAATATATTTATTTAGGCCATCTTCCCATCCAGGCACGCGTCCAAAAAGAAGGAAGGACAATCTTAAATCTCAATGCAATGGGAAAGCCTTGGTAAATGAATATATCAGAACATTTATGCAACTTTTTATCCGCCCACGGCTTCCATAACTTCCTTTGTAGCGCTAAGCAACGTCTGTCTCCGTATTTTCACTGACAGTCCCTTTCCTGCTGTATTTTTCAGACAGGTTTGTTAAGTAATTTATTCGCTTACTTCATTTGGCTTTAATATACTCTGTTTTTTGTTGTTTTTTTTGTTTTTTTTTTTTGTTTTGTTTTGTTTTGTTTCTTTAACGGCATATCAACACCTTATGGGTCATTTAATGCCGAAATTTAATTTTCTTGGGAGGTTTGAAGTAATAAATGATATATATTATTCTGCTTTCACAGTTGAATACATCGTAATTGATATTCATGTGCGTGGACATAATTATTAGAGGCGGTGATATCTGTTTTATAGTATAGTTTTATTGAAGTTAGATTTTGGAATACAATTTGATTTCTTTAAAACATTATAAGGATTAACCCATTGAGCCCGGACCACCGGTTTACAGGTGGTAAAGAAAATTGACTTAATGCCCAGTCACCGATTGAACAGTGGTAGAGAAAAATGACTTCACCTTCAGCCACCGATTGAGCGGTAGGTAAACACTTGTAACTATTTTTATATCTACATCCCAATGATTTGCGAATTTTGACTCAGGAGCGCAAAATTGTCCAGGAATGCAGGGCTCAAAGAATTAATGTCATGAAAGAGTTCTTTCGTGTTGGTTGTTTGGTTGATTTCGTAATTTTACTATAAATATGTATTCTTATACTTTCATAGTGCTTCGTTTTTGTTTGGTGGTTCACTGTTAGGCCATAGCTAGTACCCCAACATGTGCTGCCACGCTGGTTCAGGGCATACCTGGGACCAACAGTAATTAAAGGGTGGTACCAAACTCATCAGAACCTCTAATCACCCGATCAGAGGATTTCTACCGGATGTAATTTATCAGGATTAAGTAAAATCTGTTAGTGTCATTTTCTTTAAAACTTTCTTATTTGTTAGATTTTTTTTAAGCGTTTCACCCCAAGCAAGGCGGGAAGTCACCTGGACGCAAGGGGTTACAGAAAATTTGGAGCAAGATCAGATAGGAGTGATAAAAGAAAGGAAGATGAGAAGGGTAGTGGATAGATCAAGGCAACTGGAGATATCGATTGACATTACATTTGAATAGCTGGAGATTATAGCTCTCAGGGAAACTGGAATATGGAAGGAGTTCCACAGGCGAGAGGTGCGAGACATGAAGCTATTGGAATAGAAGAGACGGCTACATTTAGGAGTTTCGACAGTGAAGGGGTGAGAGCGAGATGCCAGCCTCATAGGGCGCTTGAACTGATGAAGTCTGGTTATCAGCGAATACAGCTCCTCAGAGCAATTGCCATGAAAGTATTTGTAAAACAGACAGAGAGAGGCGACGGCGCGTCTGTGAGAAAGTGACTGTAGACGAGATGCCAGATCAGGGCCAATTACATTGCATATCCGCCTCTGGAGCCTATCAAGAACCCCGAAGCAAACATAAGGGGCTCCAGACCATATATGGCAACAATACTCCATGCAAGGGCGAATTGTTTATTTGTAGATCTGGAGGATCGATTCCGGGAAGAAAAATTTCCTGGCGTGGCACAGGGAGCCAACTTTCCTTGCGGTGGACGAAGCAATTGACTCAATGTATTTATATTCCGTCCATGTTATTCTTGATTTTTTTTCTGTGGAACTTGCCTCCTATTCATTGGTGAGGAAATTGTCCAGATTTTTTGACCGTATAGGAGAATTTTTATTACACAACAGTTCAGTGTTGTCCTTGTAATTTTTTCTTCGTATTTTGTTTGGCCATTTTGGCTGAAACCTGAAAATTGCGCACCGATTCAGCTTTCTGATAAACTTAACGCTACTCGCAAATCTTCCAGAATATTACCGGTAGGAAACAATAATAATGCTCTGGGGCTACACCAGGCAGAGCTCGAAATTGTTGTAACTTTAATTCGAGGTATTAGCATGTACTTGTTTCGCCTTGTTGAATCATGAGAGGCTACGGTAAATATGCTTTTTAGTTTTCTGGCCTTCATCAGTTGGACATGTTTTGTGATATTGACGTGCAATCCATTATGAGCGGTAGTAGTAGACGAAAATCATAGCCGTTTGTCGAGAGAACTGATTTCGAAAGATGATTCTGGTTTGGTTTATTTTGTTTTAAGGCATATCAATATCAATGGGTTACTTAATGCCGACAAGTTTTTTAGGATAGGTTCGCATGAATAGAATACGTATTCTTTGTAAGAAATCAGTTTCGTTTTGTTTATTTTGTTTTACGGCATCTCAACCTATAGGGGTTATTTAATGCCGACAAATTTTTTAGGATAGGTTCGTATGAATAGAATATGTATTCTTTATAAGAAATCAGTTTGTAGATCGGTTTTCATTGACGCATTTTTGTAAAGAGGGTTCTTGAAGAGATTCAAATGTATTGCTGGTAATATTTGTTCAAAAAATGTAATGCTGGTAATATCTTTTTTTTTCAAAAAATATATTGCTAGTAATAATTTTTTCAAAAATGTATTGCTGGTATTTTTACTATAAAATCATACTTTTACACCTTCATTGCGTTTTGACCCCTGTTTGGGGTTTAACTATTTGCCCATAGCTGGGATCCTAACAGTTATTACTATCCCGGGTTAGAGTGATCCGGAGAACAACAGCAATTAAGAGGTGATTCCATGCTCCTCAGAACCTCCTGATCAAGCTCTTGCTGCCTGATGTAGTTCATCGTCATACACAGAACGCAAGCGATAAGGCAGCAAAGAGACCACCCTCAACCGCATGAGCAGATTTCTGAGGGTATATCTAACTAGACCCTATCTGCTTTATAAGACCTGTCACCATTTTGCGTACATTTGACTGACCTGTGCACCCGTTATGCCACTATCAGGCTGTTATACCGGACTTCCTAAGTTTGGACCGTCACTTTATCGTTATCTTAATATAGAATTTTATACATATTTATTTGATATCTTATTGTTGGGGCGCACCCACATTCTAACTAGTAATGGACTGGTCCCTCGGGTTCAAATATAAGTCAGCTCTGGGAAAGTCAGCGTGAGCAGCCCAGATACTTTCTGAGCGACTGCTCGGTTTCAGCTCTCTTCCTACGGGCGAGAGGAACGGGAATGCCCACGTTAAAAGGAGGCTACGCCGAAGGGCGCGAGTCTCCTTCGGGGAGGAGGCTACGCCGAAACTGGCCCTGAACCCGTTTATACGGGTTCAAATGGGCTATGGCCTAATGGCCATGCCCCGTTAAAAAGGCCTTGTGCCGAGCCTAAGTCCAGGCTTTCAGCGGAATGCCCGAAAGAGGCTACGCCGAAGGGCGGAGTCTCCTTCGGGAAAAAGGCCGGGTTTGTGCCAGCCTAATGACACCCTGCCACGCGACACCCTCGGGGGGTGACTGAATATCTGACGGGCAGAACCCCAGATACTTTCTGAGCGACTGTTTATACGGGTTCAAATGGGTTTCAACGGGAATCTCTTCCTACGGGAATATCGAGCAGGAACCTCGGAAGGAGGCTACGCCGAAGGGCGGAGTAAACCGGCCCTCCTTCGGGGAGGTTAAACGTTAAAAAGGCCGGCCCTGAACCCGTTTATATCGGGTTCAAATGGGCTTATTTTTGCTACGCCGAGCCTAATGGCTCGGGAATGCCCACGTTAAAAGGCCTTGTGCCACATGACACCCTCGTGGGGGTGACTGAATATCTGAGCAGCCCAGATACTTTCTGAGCGACTGCTCGGTTTCAACTCTTCTTCCTACGGGCGAGGAGGAACCCGAAGGAGGCTACGCCGAAGGGCGGAGTCTCCTTCGGGAGGTTAAACCGGCCCTGAACCCGTTTATACGGGTTCAAATGGTCAGATACTTTCTATCGGTTTTGGCCGAGCTAATGGCTAATGGCTCGAGGAATGCCCACGTTTATAAAAAGGCCTTGGTGCCACATGACACCCTGACACCCCTCGTGGGGGGGTGACTGAATATCTGAGCAGTCCAGATAAGCTTACCCCGGTACATACCGTTGGACTATAGACTTTGGATATTGTTTCGTACTAACCAACCTTCGTTCTGAACCCTAATCACTATTTTTTGGCCGGCCCTATTGTTAATAAAAAGGCTTTTATGAATATACCAGTATTTTCCTCTACAACTGTGTTTGTCTTGATTCATACACCGACATGCTATTTTGGGGAAACTCACATTAAAAACATCTCAACACTTATATACTTGACGGTTTTTTTTATAAGTCGGAAAAAGCTGTATACAATGATTTATAACTTATTTCTATCTTCCGTTTTAATACTTACTGTTCTTTTGTTATCTCCCGTTAATGTTTTTATCTTTCTCTTCTTTTTTCATGCCCAGTAACCACGTGTGTCTTTCTTTGGATAAAATAATAATAATAATAATAATAATAATAATAATAAACGTTTAAAAATGTCAAAACTACACTTGATGCTGCATTACAAAATATCTATTCCAGGAAATATTATGGGGTGGTGACTATACATAACAAAACAACATGTTAGAGAAATACGTGATGAAACGATATAATACGTCTATTTCATCAAAAGTAATATAAAGATTTACTTCAGTAGAGCCATCCA
>CAHIKZ030003824.1:587500-590000 GCA_903632075.3 Acanthosepion pharaonis
TAAACCTAAATACACATACATATATACACATAGACTTTTATGCACACATACTTAGATATATAAAAAAAATCTATAGGGTATTTAAGGATTTAGGTCTTAGGACAATAGTTACTACTAATGTTAGACAAGTAGATTTTCTAGATGTCACCCCTAGATCTTTTTAACAATATTTTCCAACCATATGTGAAGGTTAATTCCAACCCATTATACATGCATCCTAATTCCAACCATCCCCTTCGTTTATCAAACATATACCCTCTTCCATTGAATTTAGAATTAGCGCTAACTCTTATAATAAGGAGGTTTTCAATAAACATAGTGATTTTTATAATTCTCACTAAAAAATAGTGGATATAAAAATACCACTATTCAATATAAAACCCTGTTAATTGCAACCATAATAAGAAAAGAAGATCTAGAAAGATTATTTGGTTCCCCCTTTCAATGTTATGGTCAAAACTAAGTTAGGGCGTATATTTATAAACCTAATCAAAAACATTTCCCCAACCCTGAAACTAACCCACTTAGTAAAATATTTAATCCTAATACCCTTAAATTAAGCTATAGTTGTGCTGATAACCTAGAGCAGATAATTAAAAAAACATAACAACATAGTCTTTAACAAGTATAGGAGTTCAAAGGCTTGACTAATCAACAGGTTACTAACTGTAATACTAATTATAAGAATACAAATAACAACTTATGTAATTGTAGGAATTTGAATTAATTGTCCACTACAAAATAACTGTGGGATTAAAGTCTATCTTGGTACTGTTTCAACAATTGAAAATCCAAATATAAAGAATACTATGAAAACATTCAAGGAACGCTGGCGGGGGCATATGCAATCCTTTAATCACAGTGAATATAGGTACATGACTTCATTATCCAAGTATTTTTGGAATCTAAAAGATAAGAACAAAACACCTACGATTAAATGGAGTTTGGTTAAGAAAAGCTCGTACATGTAACTCCCTATATACCCCATGTTACCTATGCCTTAATGAAAAATTTGAAATTATTAGATTTAAAAACAAGGCTGATCTCTTAAATCAAAGATATGAACTTACAGTAAATTGTAAACACCGTTATAAATTTAACTTAGTGTAGGGGTCGTATACTTTAAATGATAATGATATGTCGCTGTATTTTTTAATAGATTAGTATTTTTATTCATGATGGTCATACTTACAATATAAGTGTGTATTGTTTACCTGCATAGTGTTATTAGTGTTGGTGTAAATGTGTATATTTATTTTTGTGTTGGTTAGGGTATTTGCACTGAGGAATGTGTAGGTTGGTGTATAAATGTATTTATGGTTTTTTTTATGTGTGTGGTGTATGTGGGTGTGTATGTATGTATATATATGTGAGTGTGTGTGTATATATATATATATTATGTGGGAAGGTAAATAGATTTAAGAGAAAAGGTTAATAATTGTTGCTGTATATGTGTATGTGTGTGCCTATATATGTATGTGTGTATGGGTGTGTGTATATGTATGTATTTGTGTGTGTATGTGTGTATATGTATGTATGTATGTATGTATGTAAATATATATATATATGTTTGTATATATATATGTATATATATATATGTATGTGTGTGTATGTGGTTGGATATATATATATATATATATATGCATATATATATCTATGTATGTGTGTATATGTATGTATGTGTGTGTATGTGTATATGTATGAGTATGTACATGTATATATGATAAAATCACGGCAGTATAATGGTTGCCAGCATGGTTCGCTAGATTAGGTGCGACTGAGGAATGAGTTCGTTCCTCACTAGGTACCCCCTAATTTCGGCTTTGTGCCACGATATATTTGTATATATATATGTATGTGTATGTGTATGTGTGTATGTATGTGTGTATATATATATATATATATATATATATATATATATATATATATATATATATATATATATATATCTGTATGTCCTATTTTATTGTGTATGTGTATTTATATTTAAGTATATTTCTGTTTGTATGAATGTGTTTATATATTTGTATGTTAGACTATATGTATATTGCTGTGTGTTGGTGTTTGAAGGTATATTTATGTATCTATATGTTAGTTCGTTTAGATATGTATTTGGTTGAATGTTGTTGTATTTTTATGTATGCATGTATATATGGGTAGTTGTTATTGTAGATAGATATATTTATTTATATATATATGTTTATTTGTAGATATGTATGTGTGTATATATATTTATGTATGTTTGTGTATGTATATATATATATATGTGTGTATTGGCACCTATTATGTATGAGTTTGTTTATGTGTATGTGTGGGTATGGAAACTTTGGTATATCATGACGGTTTTTTTTTTTTATATATATCTAAGTATGTGTGCATAAAAGTCTATGTGTATATATGTATGTGTATTTAGGTTTATATGTATATGTGCGTACATGTGTACTTGTTATCATAGATATGTATATGTACGTATATGTTTATGTTTATATATTTATTTGTA
>CAHIKZ030003824.1:602500-662500 GCA_903632075.3 Acanthosepion pharaonis
TTTTCTTAGATCGTATCCAATTAGCGATAGGCTGTTTTGACAGATACCACGTGTAAAAGAAACCGGGATCGTCATTTTCGTACGAAAAGGACAATTTAAATTTTGTTTTTTTAAGCAAGGTGTTTCTTCCCCCAGAACAAACCACGGATTGTCCACGCCCGATTAGAGACGTCACGAAGGAAGGAGGAAAGATACTGACCAGAGCTTCATTGGCCGAGGGCGGTCACATGAATACATGAGGGAGGAGGAGAGACACCCGACCAGGACCCCCATTGGCCGAGAGCGGTCACATGATGTGCGAGGGAGGAGGAAAGATGCCCGACCAGGACCCCATTGGTCGAGAAGCGGTCACCTGACATACGAAGGACCAGGGGGAAGCGGGTATACGCCCCCCAGAGGCACAGTAAGGAAGTAGGAGTGAAAGTAAGTTACCGACAATGGAAAATCCCTAATCAGAAATAATACGTCTTTAGAATTATCAAGAAAACCCTGGCGCCGACAGACCCACCCCAGTTTTTGACTGCCTCAATAAAAGCAGGACCCCAACCGACAGAAATCAGTTGCAGTTGCGCCGCGGATGAAGTTGGAGTTGGAGCTGCACCTCAGACGGCGAGGGAGTTTGAGCGCGGGCTGCGGGCCCGGTTCATTCGCCCCCTTTGCCGTCAAGAAAGGCCGGTCCGTTTGGCCTAAGTGGAGAAGTTGCAGTTGCGCCGCGGATGAAGTTGGAGTTGCAGCGCGGACGGCGGGCCCTGTTCATTAGTCCCCTTAGCGGCAAGAAAGGCCGGTTCGTTTGGCCTAAAAAGAGAAATTCGTCCAACCCAAGTCGAAGTGAATAAATTCATCCAACCCAAGCCGAAGTGATTAAGATCGTCCAAGAGAAGCCGAAGTGAAGCAGCCCGTTTGGCCTAAGTGGAGAAGTTGGAATCAAACCGAAGTGAAGAAATTCGTCCAACCCAAGCCGAAGTGAATAAGCTCGTCCAACCGAAGCCGAAGAGAAGAAGTTAATTCGCGCACTGACGGCGAGGGAAATCAGCCGTGAACGACAGGTAGAGATCAGCGCCCAGTGTTGAAACCAAACCACACCCCGAAATGCAAATTTCTGGAGAGCAGGCAACTCGAAGCCTTAAAGTTGTATGGTAGAAGCTTGGTGCCACAGTCCACAAAACGGGTCGGGAGGTAGGAATAATCTTGTGTAACGAACATTTAGATATAAAAAGTTGTTACCTTTTTCTTCAATAATTTTTGACCTTGTGAGTTTTCTTTTTCTTGTGTGTTATCACCCCGTTGGACTCAGCTTGCATACGGCTCCAATCCCTGTTTGATCCCGTCTGTCTAAGATCTAATCACAACGTGGGTAGGCAGACCGGAGATCAGTGCAGTTACCCTAGTAACCAGGCGTTGGAAGCGAGTTGGGAACGACGAGGCTGGTATTCATCTAACCAAAGGGTTAGAACGTCACACTTGGAGCAGCAAGGAGCGAACAGCTGACGCCGCGGCAAAGACGTCACAACTGGTGTCGTGACCATAGGATCAGAACCCTGGACCACGTCACGTCACAGTTGGCGTCGCGAACGGGATCGAACGACACAGTCGACGCTGCGACCAGGGGCGACGACATCACACTAGCACGTCTGAAATTTTCGTTAAAAATATTGTTTTTTTGTCAAAAAAAAGGACAGATAATCAATCATTTTCAATCATTTTTTTCGATTTGATAAAAAAGATTAAAATCTTACTTTGATATTCTTTTAAAAGTCAATTATCATTTTTTCAAAACTGATTTTAATAAAAACAGATATTATACTGTTTATTTAAAATATTTTGAACCAAGCTTAACTTAGCTTCTGCGCCGAAAAATGTAATTTGAAAATAAAACAAAGCAGGTCATAACCTTTCGCGTCGCTTGACGATTGACGAAAGGCACATTCATGACGTTTAGATAACTTACGAGAGGAGAATTCTTTCTACGGATGGAAGGAAGTGAAATTATTTAAGGGAACAAATTATTTACCTTGTTACTTTTAAGGAAAACTTTCAGCGCTCTAAATTTTTTTTTTTTTTTTATTTTTTTTTTTTTGTACTTAGCTTTCATTTTTACGTTTACGATGCTTTATGGAAAATATAAAGAAATTAAAAAATAAGACTGTTAATAGTGAGATTAAATTTCATAAGAAAAAGTTATCTAATTAATTTAGGTACCTTTCTTATGAAATTTTATCAGAAATGTACATAAAATACTATAATTTTATGTACATTTATTACATTTACTGTGTTATTTGTATTTCCATTCATTTTTATTATTAATTTTGATATTTCATTTATGGAAAAATGTCATAACTGAGATTAATATAAAAATAAGATCATATAAATTAAAGTTTAGCTGTAGTTAAATTTCATAAGATGATACTGTTACTTGTAGGTACCCTTCTCAGTTGAAATTGAAAACTCAAATTAACTTCTCCATACGTGTTTCGCAAAAGTAAAGGGCTTAACAGCGGAGAACAATGCTGAACTCAAATAATGCAACTAAATTGTATTCTGGTTGGTCTCCCGTACTTGATAATTACTGTCCGACTATAAACACAAAAATTACATTTCTTAATTGCTAATCTGATTGGTCCAAATTATACAATTTTCAAAGCGCTAGACAATGACAATCTCACACGGACATTTTGAAAGGTTGATGTTGCTTTTAACTAATGTTAAAATATTTTTTAAAATTCAATTTAAACATTTTTTAAAAATCTTTTTAAAATTAAAGAAATAAGAAATAATTGTATTAAAAATTCAATTTTCATTGAAAAAATTTTTTGCTTTCAGAAAATATTGTCCATATTCATAAAAACAAATTAAAACAAATAAAAGCATTTGAAACTAAATAATATATTTGTTTTATTGAGTTTTGTATGTTACAATTCACAGCTGATTTTCAGGTACGTTGGCAAAAAAAAAAAAAAAAAAAAACATGATGTGCATTCTTCAAAGCCTTGTGCTTTTAACTATTGTAATCAGTAAAATCGATGGTCTCGAATTTCTAGAGTTTTTAATAAAATTAGTTATGGGGGTGTTAATAAATATAAAAAAATATTTCTGCCATGACTTTAATAAAAAAAAACATATTTGTAATAATTTTGATCATCTGTGAATAGTTTCTGAAAATTTCATTAACATCTGACAATTATTTTTATTTTTGCAAGATTTTCCAATTAATGTGTGTAAATACAAAAAACGCGCTAAAAATTATCCATGTTATTTACTACCCCTTGTTGCGACAAAGAGAAACAAGGTTTTTTAAATCAAAATTTAGAATATTCTAAAAAGATGGAAAAATTTTTTTAAAATAATTAAAAAAAAATTTAGTCTATCCTCTTCATAAAAACATAAGCATTTTGACGATAAAATTTTGTTTTCATAAACTTTGGCGTCTTTTTCATCAGACTATGCTCTATGTTTTAGAGATTCCGTGAAGTGACTTAGGTTAAAAACCCAGGTTGTTTTATGTGGGGGGTGTTCCTTTATATATGGGATCGGATTTCTTACATTTTTCAGCCGATAAAACAAACATCCACTTTTTTTTTTGGCAGGTCGTATTTCTTATTGTCTTGCACATTTTTTTCTTTATTTACATTCAGAATGCTTTAAAAATTCCATTTACAAGACAATTGTTTATAATAAAATTCTATTCACCAATCGATAGACTCATAACGATTGTATACAATGTTTTTGTTTGAATTTGGGTTTGACCAATTCGTAAAAAAAAAAAAAAACTAATTAAGACATGCGTGTCCGTCAACCTTAAACAATAATCTTTGTCAATTTTATTTTTCAGTCTTTATGATGGTCGATACTTGATCTATCTCTTACTGTTACATCCCCGGGCAACGCCGGGCTCTACTGCTAGTGGAAAATAAATAGCTGATTTGTAAATCTTCAGTTGGTTTTAATTTCATATTTAATTTCTGATATCTTATTAATTGGACATATAAAAATATACGGTCCTATCACCTTGAGAGCACTAGTTTTACATTACGAAGATCGCTATTTGTAATCATTTCAACCAATCAAACAAGGCGTGAATAACACTAATACACAGGGGGTTACAGAGAGTGAAAGTGTGAGAAAAGTGTGAGTATAGGGCGGATTGGTGAAAGGATAAACGATGAATATGATTCAAAAATGTAGAATGTAGGGGTTGATATTGCATTTAAATTTTCAAAGATTCTATTTATCAGGAAAGCAATTAAACGGAAGAGAGTTCCACAGGTGAGGAATGCGTGGAAAGAAACTCTTGGAGTAGAAGTGGCAGTTGCATTTAGCTATTTCAACCGTAAACGTGTGAAACTTATATACCAATCTAGTAGCACGCTTAAATTCATGCAGTCAGGACACCAGGAAAAAATACTCGTCAGAGTAGTTGCAATGAAAATATTTGTAAAAAAAACACAAAATGAAATCGCGTTACGTTAGTGAGAAAGTGACTGAAGTCAACATGCCAAACAGGAACAATTACATTGCAGATCCTTCTTTGGATTTTGTCAAGGACCCCGATATGAATAATAGGAGTAGCAGACCAAGTTACGTAATCTTAAATCAGGTTGATGGAACTAGTCACTCTGAGTGGGCAATCCATTTAAGAGATTAAAAATTCTGATTGATTTGCAGTTATACTCAATGATGATCATAGGGAAGTCTTCAGGAGTGTATCCTGGAGAGGAATCTTATGCATGAATTTTGAATTCATTCCGAGGTCGCATTCAACCTCATTCACGCAAAGTCTGTGACGACGATGCTGCCAATTAGTACCAGGCCCGGTCTTTACATTGGACAAGATCGGTGGCTTGTTAAGCTGAGACGTAATGCATAGGCAACTGTCGATTTCTAATAAGATATTCATTGTCCCTCATCGTGACGCAAAAAAAATAGAAAATCATAAGCTACCGGTTATAATCCTTCCCTTTAACTTTTTCATTTATGCGAACATTAAACTATCATTATTTTCAAATCCTTGCATCTATTTTATTCATACAGCTTGAAAAATATCGTCCTCCACCTCTGAAGAATTAAAAATGATCAAATTTTAATTTGATACTATTATTTCACTAAAGTTGTTAAGTTATTAATTACTGGAAGATGCCATGGTCATTAAAATAAATTAATACTTTAGCCTAGGCTTGTACCAAAATCATGATTGTCATAAAAAGCGATTGGTATGAAAATTTAACTGAGCCTGTTATACGATAAATATTATTATATATATATATATATATATATATATATATATATATATATATATATATATATATATATAAATTTAAAAGAAAAACAGACCAATTTAAGGTACCATTATAATAATTTATTTCACCAGAGTCCTTTTAAAGGACGCCGGATCATCAGATAGCACTTCCAAAAATTAAATGAAACGAAAAATGAAATTAAAATTGTTGGAAAGAAATACAACTAAAGTCTGCTTTTCTTTAAAATATTAGCTCTGGATTTACATTGAGCTCTCAGGATTTCATCCTCCTTGGGATTACCCATACGGATTACCAAGTTCTTCATAGCTTAACTATTTACCAAGTTCTTCATAGCTTAACTATATTTAGTTTATGCAAAACTAGGTAATCCATGGGTAGACCCAAGGAGGATGATATCCGGAGAGCTCAATGTAAAATTCAGAACCGATATATATATATATATATATATATATATATATATATATATATATTGAGCACTCATTTTTTTTCCTGTGTGCAGTATCAGACTCTTTTGGGAGCTGCTTATTCTTATTTCTAATTATACATACATACATACATACATACATATATATATATATATATATATATATATATATATGTGTGTGTGTGTGTGTGTGTGTGTGTGTGTGTGTGTGTGTGTGTGTGTGTCAACCTTCTTCTCTTTTCCCTGCAAAATGATACGACTGTGAGGAGAATCACCTAGTAGAGGTCTAGGATGTGTTAAGAGATTTGATTGGACAATCTGATGCGATCCTGGAACAATCAGATTTCAAAACACTCGACACTAACATCTTAGCAGCAGCGCTACAAAACTGGTCTAGTCGCACTTGTGGCGTAAACACGCAATTGGATAATTTTTCATCGGCTGGTAAAACACTGAACGTGGAAGGAAAAATAAAATATATATCATCCTTCTACTCGTTGAGTAGTTTAAATGACTAGAAAGATTTATTGCCAGAAGACATATTTTGGTTTCTTTTCACAGCAGGTTCTTGCCCGTTGTTAAAACAAAAGAAACATGTTTTTCTTGTAGCCCAAAATCAGACAAGTAGTTAGAGTTCTGTTTGAAAAAATAAAAATTGCAATTTTGTCATATTTCTAGAACGGTGTTTCACTATACTATACATTCATTAGCAAATATATTCTCTATTCTCGTCTCAAGTAGAAGGACTCCATAACAATTTTTTTTTTTAAATAAATATTATTTTGTGAGGAAATATCTTCCGAAACATAATAATGTTTATTGTTTAATAAAGAAAAGCTATTTTTCATTAAAATTGAACTGAGAAGATACCTGAATATTGTAATATTATAGTATAAACTTTATTGTCCCTATAAAAAACATATTCTTTAATGTAAAGGTAACTTAATTTCCTGCAAAACTGTTTTCTGTGATTACTTTTTTTTCAGTTATGGTAGGCCAAAAGCACATTTAATAAACGATTATGAAATTTAGTTTTATCGTATGAATTGTGTCACATTTTGTGCTTGAAAGTAAAAAAAATAAATATATATATAATTGCTTTGCATTTTTCTAATATTTTTATTGATCCTTCCAAATTTACTTAAAGACATTGATCAAATTTATTTAAATTATTCTGACTCAGATGTGAAACTGATAAAAATAGAAATCAAAAATTTACTTTTCTTTCTGATTAATCTACGTGCGTTCCCGCTCAAGGGTACATTTTGAATGTTTTATGACTGTCATTAAGTTTTCATTAGCTTCGAACCAATAAGATATTTCATTAATCATAATCAATCCCATGACCAGATGTGATCGAAGTATTGCAGCATCGACCACATATCACGGGTGTGTCCCAGTATCTGAAGTAAACTTTCATACGATGAGTGACTTAGGCTAGAATGTCTCTCCGTGTAAACCATTGCCGACATCTTCTGACTTGAAGGTTCGACTTCATCAAGGATACCATGACCGTTGACTCCATCGGTGGAACCATCTGCCATGGCCACTGACCAGACTAAGAAGTCCTCCGCCCAACTATGCAATGTTATCTCCGCCCTGTATGTACTGCCAGCAGATCAGTCGGAAGAACAGATTTAGCCAGCCGTCCGTGGAAATTAGCCGTCTATCGGTTAAACTACCTGGTGGTCATAGCCTCAGAGAAATTCGCCATTTCTTTGTGGAACTGCCTAGTCGTCATATCCTCAGAGAAATTCGCCGTCTCTCGGTTAGTCTGCATGTTGGTCATAGCCACAGAGAAATTCGCCTTCTCTCCGTATGAACTCCATAGAGTTCATAGCAAGAAAGAGATTCGACCTCTCTCAGTTGAAGTCCCTGGTAGTCATATCTTCAGAGAAATTCGCCGTCTCTTGGTTGAACTCCCTGGTGGTCATAGCCACAGAGAAATTCGCCTTCTCTCGGTTGAATTCTCTGGTTGTCATAGCCTCATAGAAATTGACAGTTTCTGGGGTGAACGCCCTGGTGTCATCGCCTCAGAGAAATCCATCGCCTCTCGGTTGAACTCCTTTGTGGTCATAGCCTCAGAGAAATCCACCGTCTGGTGGTCATAGCCACGGAGCCACTATCAACAGAATTGCCTGCATAAGTCAGTGCTAGAAGTGATGAAATAAAGGCGCATATTTTGCCGCTGGACAGTAAATCATGATCGCATTACAAATAATTTCAGTCATAATTTTTGCGAACTCGTCTAATATCAGATATTATAAACTGATATTTATTTCATCTTACTATTCGGAAATATTTCTGGATTATCAAAGAACTATTTTCTGGATTTATCCACTCATAAAATTTGGCATTTCACTAACGATATCCTCCGTTCTGGAGCCAATCCATTATAAATTACCTCAATCCCAAAGATAAATATTGCAAGTAAATTGCATTGATCTAAATGAGTGAAAGTCTTGTTAAACAGACAAAGGATTTACATGATTTTATCAGATTTATGGAAGACTGTTCAGTAATTATCTTCTTCTAAATATCTTAATAATGGGAAAATTAATCTGAAAAAAATGTGGTAGAAAAATATTCAACGATAAGAAAACCAACAAACTCAATAAATATTTAGTGCCAAATTATATCTCCAGAGATTAGGTCGCTAATAGTTTTGAGTAATTTGATTTTAGGTTGAAACTGGCAAGAATATTGTAGCTTAAGTAATCTGATGGTTATGTTGTCTGATAAACAAAAAAAATCTTTTTGTAGATATCCCCGATGGAATATCAGTTCAACAGAATATTAATGCTTGTATGGAAGACTTTCAGTGCAATAATGAACACCCGAGTATGAAGCAAAGGATATTGAAACACGAATTTTAAACGAAGCGTCATCGTTTCTCATCTAATTTTATAGTTATTTTCACATCAGAAACGTAATGTTCTTCTATCTACAAGAAGATCTGAGACTGGTTTCAAGTTAAATTTCGATAAATAAAGAAAAAGTAATTATTTCCAACTTTCCAAAGTGTCAGATTACGAAAAATAGCCCATTGTAATTTCTATCGGTTTGAATTTTAATGTGTGATAAAGAAACATTTCCTTATAAAATACTTGCTTATTCGACGTAAATTGATTTATATTATACTGTCAGGCTACTCTATGTCAGATTTTATGAAAACGTCTTAGCAATAAAATTGGTATAATACTGTTCAAATATCGAAGGCGTGATATATACACCGTACGATTTTCAGATTGTAATATTCATTTATATGAGTAACTAGCCCAGAGACCCGTGCTTCGGGCAGACTTTAGGCTTGTTTCAACGGTGAGCTTTTGTGCCTTCGGCCTTTTACCTTCAGCGTCGCATGTACGTAAAAATTATAAGAATCTAGAAATAGTAAAATTATTTTATCGTTTTTCGACACCTTAATTCGACATAATCATTCCTCGTATGCACACTCGATAGTTTTTTTAGATTTATTTCGCACGCAATTATTCATTTCTTTTAAAATCACCATTCTTTATGATCCTTCCATATAAAGTCACTCTTAAATGACATTAGAGAACTCGAACTATGTAATATTCCGAATAAGTCATCGTTCCTGAGCTAGAAAACGAAAAAAACATATGAGCAACGTACCATAACCAGTTAAATTTAAATTATGGTTTAATTAGACGATATCTATTGTAACGAAAAGCGAAATTAAAGTTAAATCTTTAATGAAGAATTTTTTAAACCCCTCACTCTGATATTTAAATTTAACTTTAAATGAGTTATTTATTTAATTTTTAATCGGGTGTAACTACATTAACTACTACCTGTTACTTCAGGCTGTTTATGACTCGCAGAGATTAAAAACGGACGGCGGACGGACACACATAATTGCGATTTATATATATATATATATATATATATATATATATATATATATATATATATACCCACACACACACACAGATATATATATATATATATATATATATATATATATATATATATATATATATATATATATATATATATATATATATATATATATATATATATATATATATATATATATATATGAATGAGAAGATTAATTCGAAGAAAAGATTTGGCCAGACATCAGGCTAGTAAAATATAATAATGCTGTAAATAATTGATTAATATTAATACTTCTATTTTTCTTGTGATTAGAGTTTGAATGAATGTGAACGAACCAGTGAGCGAGAGGGCGTATTACGCATGCGCCGCTGCGTAAAACCCATGCGAAAATCCTGAGATTGAAAAAAACGTACGGACCGACACTACGTTTTATTTATATAGAAGAAGATAATTATAATTTGATCGTATGAAATATTATAAGGCACCACGAGGGTTGTTAAACACATTGTAAGTAAATATATATAATGAGATAATTTATATTTTTATCAAAATCTATAAATATTGCCATTGTGTCTTAAAACTAGATAGCGTCAAGAATGAAAAAAATAGATATAGGGAAATTATTGAGTGATGGAACAATATTGAAAACTACAAACGAGGAAGGCGGAAAACAGAAATAAAAAGAAACTGAAATCAGTGGAAAAATATATATTTAAAAAAATTACAAACAATGTTCGAGAAAAATGTAAAAATGAGAAAAATAAGAATAAAAATATAAGAATAAAATAAAAAATAATAACAATAAAATAAAAGAAATAATAAAAATAAAATTTTAAAAAATAATAGAAATAAGAAATGCTAGTTGTACAAAAATAAAAAAAGAGAGAAAAAAGCGGCAGAATATTATGAAAATTGTCTAGAGACATGACAAGAATGTAAGTAAGGAAGTAAACTATCACCTAAGTAAAATTTGCAACAGGCATTCCTTACAAAATTAAATTAATATAAACTCAACACTTCTTAGAAATAAACATGGAGATAGTTGATAAAATTAATGATGTGAAATAACTGAATATATTATGTAATAGGGAATATGTGAAAACCAGTTGCATGTTTGTTTAAATAATTGTTTTACTTATAAAACAGTATATGATAAAAGGACGCAAAAGTTATAATTTGTCTTTTTTCACAGTATACCTAAATCATAATATTTGTGTAGTTTCCTCGTTTGAAGTTCGAATTTGGCCCCAATCGAACCTCGCGTTGAACTGAACGAAAAAAAATGCCCAGCATACAATACCCTAATATTAATTGACTACAAACAGTTATATTTAATAATTCCACCAAAGCAGCTGACAAAGAACTCTTCTCGAGGCTAATACTCTCTCGACATTTCATATGAAACTCCTACACACAAACGTGCTATAAGGAATTCTCTGCATACATACGTCCATTCATCTATTTTGTATTTTTCCATTTAGTTTGCTCAGATAATAAAAATTTTTGGCATAGTCATTCTTATGTTCTTGTTTGATGAGAAAAAAGACAAATACACTCACAATACTATCAATAAACTCCAATAAAGATTACAGAATATCAACAAACTCATGTTAACATGCAAAGTAATAGTCATTTATTCAGGTGCATAAAATATTGTAACCAAGTTATTGGTATCAATATACCAATAAGCGAAGATAGTCAGAGAGACACGGGACACAAGCAGACGAGGAAATGTAGGAGATGATTTAAACTCAACTATCTTTGGTATCTTGTCCATCGCCCCTTATAAAATACTGCCCAAGAAATAAATTCAAATTTTGACAGGTATGGAGAACAAAGTGAACAGTTAGAGATCAGGGTTTGAAGACCAACTATGGCCTGCAGGCCTGGGAACTAATTATATTACTTGAATTGTTGAACCGACTATCATTCGACAGTCCCTAACAATGATTGCGATATATTGAGAATGACCGACACTAACTCACAAACTGGCTGTAATTATGTAGACCATAGGACCGGGGAATTGAGAAGGGTTGATATGATAAACGTCGACGTTCTTTGTGCCCTGAGAAATTTTCAGCTGTCTGTTCTATAAATTGATTCCTCATTTACTTTTCTATTTTCTTTCCTGATAGTGATTCGACTAAAATCGTCACAGCCAACTTAAACCCAACGTGGATGGGGAATATCGACTGGCGGGGTGAAATGATCAGGTAGTGACCCTAGACAATGTCGTACGTGACATCGAAAAAGACTCTTGTTTCTGTGAACTATGTATTTTATTATTATTATTATTTTTATTTTCTTTGATTTCTGGCGTTTACACATTTCTTTCCAGGTCCCGCCCAGGGACCTAAGGTTAGAGATAGCATCATGACACTTTCCACTGACAAAAAAAAAAAAAAAGAATTACATAGATAAAGCCCTTCGTAAAGTGTCGGCTGTAATTGTCAGAACAATATTTTGTATCTCTTTGAGTCACGGACTTCCAGGAATCCCTTCAATTAGTCTACTGCAATCTTTTCCAACCAGTCCTAGGGCTCCAACTACAACAGGGATTGTTGATGTTCCCATATGCCACATTTTCGAGATTTCTATTTCAAGGTCCTTGTATTTTGACAACTTTTTGAATATCTTCAAAGATACATTGCAGTCAGCAGGGACTGCCATATCAATAAGAAGGCACTTTTTTTGTTTGTGGACTTTAATAACAATTGTTTGTGGTCTTTAATAACAATTTTTATTATTATTATTATTATTATTATTATTAAAAAATAATAATAATAATAATGTTATTATTAATAATATTAATATTATTATTATTAATAATAATATCGTGATTATTAATAATATTATTATCATTATTAATAATATTAATATTATTATTATTAAACAAAATGATTGACGTAACACTTCCAATCATTTTTCAACAGGTAAGAGAAAAGCTAGATTTAAAAAAAGATGAAGAAAAGAAAAAAACAGTGTTTGACAATGTGAAACAATATTTCAACACAATGTCTGTCTTCTTAGAATAACATTATTATTATTAATAATAATATCATTATTAATAATAATATCATTTTAATAACATTAATATTAATAATGATATCATTAATATTGATAATATCATTAATATTAATATCATTAATATTAATAATATCATTAATATTAATATCATTAATATTATTAATATCATCATAATATCAGTGGTTAGAACGTTTGCAATCTCACCATAGTCGATTTGTCAGGAAGGAGACTTCCTGATCTTATCGGAATGGATCGAGATCGATCCCAGCGTGCGGCACCTTTAGAAAATGCCTGAAAAACCATACCACGGGTTGACCCAAGCTTTGTGAGTGAAATTGTGTTGACGGGATCCTTAAGTGCCGTCGATGGCTGTGCGAAGTCGCAAGTCATAGTGGCGGAAGGCTTGAGTGTGCTGGTCTTGTTCAAATTGTTGATCACGCTAGCTAACACGTTCTTTCCCTGAAACTGTAACTAAGGTATGCTCAGCATAGTTGTAGTATAAAACAGAGTTGGGCTCTGTGGATGTTGAATAAACACAAATGCGTCTGAGAAAGCATATGCAGCGGGGACTGGCTCTCCTAGTAGACAGGTATCCTCGAATACGAATGGCCATATATATATATATATATATATATATATATATATATATATATATATATATATATATATATATATATATATATATATAATATAAAATTTTTAGTAATGAACAAAATGAATGATGTAACTCTTCCAATATCTTTTTAGAGATTAAGTCGATTTAAGAAAAGATAACTAAAAATATGATGTTTGACAATCGTTTTATTAAACTAATCTCAACCATATAAGATACACAGATGACATAGTACTGATAGTAGACACGGAAAAGAAACTAAAAATTCTCCTACAGAAGGTAGCGATGGAGAGTGAGAAGAAAGGACTAAGCATAAATTACAAGAAGACGGAATGCATGTAAGAGGATGAGCAGGTCGAGAACACTAGAATCAAGAAAACGCGGAAGTTTAAATACCTGGGTAGCGTTTTGACAAAAGACGGCAAGTGCGACACCGAGATCCGTATACGTATTGGGATGGCCAATGGCGCATTCCAAAAGCTGAGCAGAGTATTGCCAGACAGGGGGAATTCTTTGGTAACAAAGAAAAGAATACTGAGCTGTTACGTGACATCTGTCCTTCTTTATGACAGCGAATGCGGGACGATTTCCTCAGTGATGAAGAAGAGACTCGAAGCGACGCAGATGTGATTCTACAGAAGGATGCTGAGGATTTCCTTGGCCGAGCGTGTGAGCAACGATGCAGGCAAGGAGGAGGCTCATGCTTAACATCAGAAAGAGACAGCTGAAGTTTCTGGGACACATAATGAAAAAGTAGTGCCTTGAGAATCTGATACTCAAGGGTCGAAAAGAGGGAAAGTAAGACAAGGGAAAGCAACGCATGACACTCCTGGCGAGCTTGAGCAGGTGGATGACAGAACGTGGTCTGGGGGTGGGGAAATGACATAGGGAAGGAACTTGTTGAGAGCTGCAAGGGATAGAGGGAGGTGAAGAGGTATGACAGTCTACGTCCTGAAAGGACATGGCACATAAAAAGAAGAAACGAAAGAATTATGACAAATTCGATCACTATTTTTATTTTCGTCTGTTTTAATTGTTGTAAAAAAAATGTGGCGACGGACAAATTGAAATACACAATGAACTAATTTATTTTTGTCGAAGGTTTTAGTATATGGGCAAACATTCAATTCAATCTCTATTGAACATTTTCAAACATTTTCTTTCCTAAATAATACTCTTCTCTAATTGTTAATATTATTAACAATAATTATATTTTGCACGACTCAAGCAGACACACTAAAACAAGTTATCGATATTCTTAAAGATTTTGGTTATGGGTCGAATTTTACAGCTTATATTGTTATACTAGTAGTATAACCCGACTTTGACCGGGTCATACATTACTGGGAATTTTTGCCGTTCCATTGGAGCAGTTTAAGTTTAAAGTCAGCCCACCCGAAAATCAATATTAGTAACAACAATTGGGTGCAACTGAGGCACATCCTCAAATGGTGGGGTTAACAATTTGAATAGGAAGTGGCTCTGAAAAAAGCCGCTTTTTCGTTCTCAATCTTGCAAAGAAGGAACCTCTTCCATGGACCATAATAATAATAATATACAATAATTTTTATTTATAATATAATTTCTTTTTATAATTCTAATAATCTTGTGCGTTAGACTTCAAGTCTCTAACTTGATTGTACGCTGTTTTTTACGGACATTAAATTTTGCCTTTAATTTTTGCACAACGTGTAAAAAAATTAGGTTTTTAGATTTTTCACCTTCAGTGTTGTAATTTTTTCCAGCCAATTTGGACTCAAAACCAACACTGGAGAACTATCTATCAAACAAAAAAAAATTCATCGAAATCGGATGAAAACTGTGAAAATGCATAAACAACATCCGATCACATACACACATTTTGGAATTATATATATAGATAATATTATTGTAATAATTTAAACTATTTATTTTTATTAAATTTTTTATGAAAGATATATATCCAAGAACAGATAGTATATAGTAAAATGTTGCTGAGAGTTATAATGGACAGGAAGTAGTAGAGAGCCATTGTCGCTAACAATTTGAACTCAAAACCAGAAATGAAGAATTATCTATCAAACAAAAAAATCATCGAAATCGGATGAAAACTGTGGAAACGGATAAACACTTAGTCACACACATGCACATACATACACACACATGCACGTACATACACATTTTGAGAATTATAGATATAAGATAAGAGTAGACTGAAAAGTTTTCAAACATAGATTTATAAATAATCATGAAACTATTTTCATGAATATTAAAAAACTGACGGCATAAAGATTTAGCTTTTTGTAGATACTTATCATGTTACCACAAATATTTTGAATAAACCAGGTTGTTTAATCTATAAATAATGATATGAGTTCAATCCTTAATACACGACTGGAATATTGTGCTAAACTGAATTGAGTTTAATACAATCATTTCAGAGCGGTAAGGAATCAAGTTTCTAACGATGTCATCTAAGCACAAACTTAGAGTTCTTAAAACTGTCAGAAAACAGTTTAAAATTATGTAACTGATTTTTATCACAACGTTTCGAACATAACATATGGATCGTTTAATTTAGTAATGTCCCAGTCAGTTATGTGCCATGCGTGATACACGTTTAGGCGATCACGTATCTTTCGATACATGACTGACGAGGCAGATTTTTCTTCCTGCAGTAGATTGCAATTTCTTTCTGAAGTAGCCCAGTTTCCATCCATGGCTATAGAACCCGATCTGTCCTGCAATTTACCCAGAGGAAACGAAGAGGGTTCATACCTTTCCCAAGAGTATTAGTACGTAAGTGAATGTAATGGATTCGACTGGAATTCGAACTCGGCTCTCCGATTCCTCAATCCGAGCTGATATCCTTTACTCCACCGTCCCAGTAAATCTTAATACCTCGTGAGTAAAGTGCTTTATAATTATCAAATTCTGCATGAACCAATTATTTCCGATAGCACCGATCTGCCTACGCAGAAAAGATGTATAAATCTCCGTTGGCTTACCAACAATTTGAATCCACTGTTTCCAAAAACACCGTGATTTTGAGACATTTTCCTTAAAATCTGTAACCTGTTTCTTTCGATTTTAGTAGCTTCCATCGGATACTGACATCTTTGCTGGATCGACTGACTGGATAATCTGATTATCGAATTGTTAAATCTCCATTTGAAATTTGTGTTTATTATTTGCCCCTCATTCCGCAGGTGTTGTTTTGAAATCTTTTCGTTCCGGGCCTAATCAATCACATTATTTGAAAATTCCGCACCTTTGACTTCGAATTTTCCTCAAACAAGATCTGATCACTCTTACAAATATACAAAATGCGTATTTTCCCCAATGTTGTCTGCAATCTGATCAACTTATCCGTATGGTGAGATTGTTTTAAATAATATCTTGATGTTGAACATGCAAATTAGATCGAGCATGGTCTTAAAAAGTAAAATCTCTATTAATAATTCCAGCTACTATGCTACTCAGATAGTCATTTCTTTGAGTTAGCTTTAATTTGTGTGTTTTTGTTATATTTTATTTTGTTTTGGGGTTCATTCTCTTCCCAGTGCGTATCATCAACAGATTTTTATACAGAATCATTATTTTTTTATGCCATGAGGTGTTTTGTAGGTTCCCTGTGAGTGTGCGGTATTGTGGTATATGTAGGAAGGAATGATATCGGATGAGTTCTTGTGATGGATGCGCAAATTGTAATGAATGAATGAGTCGTTGTTATAGTGGAACACACCTATTCTATAGTTAATAGACTCTCCCACCTATAATAAGTAGGAGTAGTAAGAGTCTGAATATCGTGGACTGGCTGATCGGTTGAACTCTCTGCCTTTGGGCGAGGAGGAACCCGAAGGAGGCTACGCCGAAGGGTGGATTCTCTTTCGGGGAGGTAAACCGACCCTGAACCCGTTTATACGGGTTCAATGGGCATATTTTTGGCGAGGCCCATGGGCTCGAAGATCCCACGTTAAAAAGGCCTTGTGCCACATGACGCCTTCGTGGGGGAGTGACTGAATATCGTCGACTGGCTGATCGGTTGAACTCTCTGCCTTCGGGCGGGGTGGAACCCGAAGGAGGCTACGCCGAAGGGCGGATTCTCTTTCGGGGAGATAAACCGACCCTGAATCCGTTTATACGGGTTCAATGGGCATATTTTTGGCCGAGCCCACGGGCTCGGAGATCCCACGGGCTCGGAGATCCCACGTTAAAAAGGCCTTGTGCCACATGTTGCCCTCGTGGGGGGGGGACTGAATATTGTCACAGAGTGGGTCGGTGAGTCAGTCGATGCCGTACGACAGTTAGTTGAATACTAAAGTATCAGCGACCACAACTAGATTACTCTACGTTATACTTATTTAAGTATTCAAGTTCCTAACGTTTTGTACGTCGAACCTATTTTAGGACCGACTTAGTACAAATACAAGGCTCCACTGTGAAATCACTCTACAACAGTCGTGAATCTGATTAGCTAGGTATAAGATATCGACCAGCCTCAACCCACTCTCACCTTTTAAATCTTGTGCCACAATTGTATTTCATATTCTCGATAGTCATTCCTTTGGGGGTTATTTCATATTTCAATCTTCTCATCTTGGTACGCATCTGATCACGAATTCTCATGTTTTTCCTTGTTCCTTTCAATAACTAACTATTATTTTTTATGCTGGATGGATGGATGGTCGGAAACTAAATTCGGAAAAAGTCCAGTAATATCAGCTTATATTCCCGACTGTTTTCAATACCAATAAACCATATGATCTACTAGTATACACAGGATAACCAGACTGTTATTATGTCCACAGGGAACTGTATTGTAGACGTTATAGTGTTACATTATTTCAGTAATAATTGCACTTTTTTTTTAGTCGGAATAACCCCAAGCAAGGTAGCCATCCCACTAAGACGCAAAGGGTTACAGGGTGTGGAAGAATTAGGAACAGAAACATCAATGACGAACAGAAAGAGAAGAGAGCAATGAGGTGGACAGTAGATAGCGATTGACATTGCATTTAAACTTTTAAAATTAAAGTTGGCTAGAAATCATTGATCCGGAAGTTCCACAAATGAGAAGTGCGGGAGAAGAACCTGTTCGCACAGAACTTACGGCTATATCTAGCCAGCTCAACTGTAAATTGATGAGATCTAGACGCCAGACAAGTACTGCGCTTAAATTTATAAAGTCTAGGTACCATAGCGAAGAGCTCATTCGAACTATTACCATGAACGTATTTATAGAAAAGACAGATAGGCAGCCTTACGGTAATGGGAAAGAGACTGGAGCTCAGCCACTAGATAAGGATCAATATTATTGCAGATTCTTCTTTGGATCCTGTCGAGCTCAAGGTAAATAGCAGAGATACCAGACAATATGTAGCAGTGATATTTTAAGCATAGACGAATTGTAGACTAATAGATATGTAAGATAGAGTCTGGAGAGAAAAATTGTCAGGGCCGACATAGTGAACTGACTTTCTTAGAAGCTGACCTAGCAATGGATTCAATATAGTCTTTCGACTTTATATCAGCAGAGAACGTATGCCCGCGAAGGTGCAACAGGTCATTCTCTTAGAGGATAGCATCAGCCATGCTGATGGAAGGCAGAGAGGAGTATCTTAGATGTTTAATTGAGAGAAGTTTAGATTTGGAGGCATTAAAATTGACAAGCTATCTTTTGCTCCAGTTAACGACGGACTTGAAGTCGTTTTGTACAACAGCTGCCATTTTGACCTTGTCAAACTAATAAGCCTTACTATCGAGGCAGGGGTAAATTGTTGTGCCGTCAGCATAGATATCGAATTGAGAACTGATATCATCAGAAAGGTCATTAATAAAAATTTAACCAAAGAGTAGGACCAAGAATGGCGTCTTGAGGCGGTGGGGGACACATGCATTAGTAGGAAAAATCCAGACGGGTGGTTGTTCAGGAAAACTTATTACACGATTCTTTATATTTCATGTTTCCTTGAAGCTGGAAATGGATGTAACCGTAAATTCTATGCTAACAGTTTCTTCTATCGCACATCTCCTTGTAGGTCTTTCTTCCGGCTTCTTGCTTCCCAGTCAACTTATCTTCAAAATTTAAATGTCAACGCTATCTTCTGTCTTCGCAATTATTGTTTTTTATTGTCCTTCTGTAAAATATTGCTGCTGGGGTCAGATAAAACGACGAATACTTATATATATATATATATATATATATATATATATATATATATATATATATATATATATATATCTTCATTGTTCGAGTTGACGCGAATGGGTAGAATAAAGGAGAATCACAGAGGTTAGGATTGCGCACACAGGAACTGACGGAGACAAATCTTCGGTGAACCTCTAGCCACACCAAGAATCAGACAGGTTAAATAACATTTTGACACCTACGCAACTTCACGTGGCTACGCCTTCTTCAGGTATGTCGGCTACGCAACTTCGTGTGGCCATACCTCTTCCGGCATGGACTCACGCAAGCACATATTTCCTTCCTCTCAGGATACGTGTGCGCCCTGTTTATTCTAAGCTCAGGACTTCTGTACGCTCTGTTTATTTCAACCAGCGGATGCATTTCCTGTATATGCTCTCACCAGTTCAGATTTCCGCTCAAACACTGATGCAGCGGAAGTAAGGCCAAAGTCTTTCCCCAACCGATATCCAATAGTTAGAGCTTTTTTTCTCATTCTCTAACGCTCAGTACCGTCTTGCTTTGTTTGGGATGAAATGATGAAAAAGGGAAGATATCCAACCAGATAATCAAGGAAGGCTAACGAGTAACCTGATCAAAATTTTGTGATGAAAACAACAAAAATGGTGATGTTATTTCAAAAATTATTTTATATATAACAATGGCTAATTTCAGTAATTCAGAGAACTTATTAACATTTTGTAAATTGTTATTGTATTATATTTCATCTATCATATCCCTAGATTTGTCTTTCAGTTGAAATATAAGATCATTATAGACAGAAGTTGTATCTATCGCTAGGAAATTTGGAAAAGACAATTTGACAAAAAATCTGCGTATACTGACCTAGAAACATTTATCTTGGTAAAGGTTTAAAAAATTTTGCCCCAGCTAAAATATTTGATGAACGATTTTTAACGATTGATGAAAGATCTTTATTTTAACTAAACGGTGGAACTTTTATTCTCTATTAAAATGTTTAGCGTGGTTGGTCAAGACAGGGATTGAAACCTACTTACACTGAATTATCTCATTAATGTTTGATGAATTGATTTGTTCCTACTTTTCAACTCATCGGTGTAACGTTTCTTCAAGTCTCTTATTAAAATGGCCCATCTAATTGTTAACAACGGAAAAACTAAAAACTACTGACGCTGTTTAAATTCGAATCGCAGTTACTGCACCGTGAGAGTTTATATTATGAAAAGTATATTTTCTCTTGATTATCTCGACGTTAAAAGCGAAAGATATTCTTTCTTAATTGTGTCAGGAATATTTTTCTAAGTGATCTTTATATGGTTAATCAATGAAAATATTTATTCTTTTTCTCACAAATCGGGAAAATCCAAAAACATTTTGCTCCAGAAGAAGAAATTTAAAAAAAAAAAAACTTGCTTCATAAAAATACCTCTGATAGGTTTAAAATGTAAAAGTGTACTTTGTGACCTAAATAGGTTTGTATAACCTCGAATAAGTCCGATGATTGTATTCCATTCTATATGAAAGCCAATATTCCCAGTGGTCAACTTCAACACAAACAATACCTCCTTACTTAGATGTTTGAAGCAGCACAATCTTCAATGACCTATTTATTTGCATGTGACTTTGTGCTGAAAGAAAATTAGATGACATCTTGTCCGACTTATAACTGAGAAATATCCGACGGACTAACTCTAACTGAATCACATGATTTGGTCTGGCATCCGACATAAAATGTGTTACTTGATACTGGCTACATTCAGTCAGAATGAATCGTTCTTCTTGTAACAGTTCAGTGGCTCGTTGCATTAAAATAAATGTATTATAACATTGGATGTTTCATACTGCACTTTCTCGATTATGCACAAACAGTAAATCATTTGATCCCAACACTATATACGGATTTCATACGAAAACCTGCACCAAACATATTGATAGCATTTACGTATTGATTGGTAATTCGAGAAAAGGCTATTACAAGTCTATTTGTCTTTCTTGGTGATTTATTTTGCCCTAAAATAAAAGATAATACCAGTCTGGCTGGGGTTCAGATCTATTTATAAAGCAGACATAATAGTATTTCTTTCTATCTTAACATTTCTCTTTATCGTCATTGTTTTCACTAGAAATTTTGCTAGTGTAAAGGTATGCAAGAAAGAAAGAAAAAAAACGAATGAGAAAAAAACTATTTACTTTTACATTTTCTGGTTATCCTAAGGAAACGTTTATAAACTTCAGTTGAATTTCATGGAACCGCGGTAATTTCAAATCTTGGGCATTTATACAGAATACCAATGTTTATTTGAATTGAATGATTAACTGTCGTAAACGTATTCAAATTGTCAATAAGAGTAGAGAGGTCTGCCTATCGTCCGGTTCACCCTCCTTCCCAGTCTTTTGTACAGGAGTAGAATTTCATCACATTTCCTGTTTAGGACTGGGTTTCTGGTTCATTCCCTTTCATCTATGTTGTGACCCAGGAAAGGTTACTGAATAAGGAATAACCAAAGCAGAGGTTGGAGATGAAATACCCATTAGTGCTCATGCGTTCGGTATGTAATAACTCCCAATAGTCATTTGCGTCTAGGGGTATTGTCACCTTCGTGACACTATTGTGACACTGGTAACATGAAATTAGCATTAAAAAGAGTTCATGTGGAACCCCCGAATAGAACTGGAGGTTTGGAAGTGTTAAAAAAGTTAAAATTGTTGTGGTAAAAACATGAATTGAAATATGAGGCAACCATACCGGTGATGTAAGCATCTTGCCCTTTGAGAAATGTAAAATTTAAGCCTAAAAATACATTTGCCAGGCCGGCAATGTGAACACTGTGAATGTGGAGAGAATTATTTGAGACGTATCTTGAAAAGTCGTCAAAAAAGCATAATTCTTTGCCATTTGAAATAAATTCCCAAAAATACAAAAGGTTGCTATCGGAAAAAAAATTAGTTTTGAATAGTTAACTGTTTTTATTGGGATGTCATTGTCAGCCGGGAAGAGAATTTAAGTAAAGCCAAAATGTAAAAAATGGGATGTTAAATCTGTCATTTTGGAAGTCGAAAAAAAATGAGATTGTTTAGAGATAATTTTTAGACTCAAAAGTTTGTTAACGAAAAATCTTTGTAGGGATAAAAGGTCCGATTGTCGAAAGGAATTTTAAACCAATGTTTATTGTCAAAGAGATTATTGTTTTGAAATGGCTGAACGCTGTGTCCTGTCTCTGTGATTGGCGAAATTATTTAATTCATGAATAATTAATGAGTTTTGAGATGTGGTAAGAGTCGGGTGAAACACATGTCAGCCGAACGCTTAATTGAGGCCAAAAGTTGGAGCGAGACCTGGGGTGAGTCAGCAACGGACAAAGGTGCTACTCAACATCACGTGACCTGTTGCCGAGAAATCCCGACGATCATCTGTGAATATTTTAATCCTCTCCAAGTTTTAGAAACAAGAGACACAGTATCATGATAGAGTTTAACGGAAAGGGTTAATTTTGTTGTATCAACAACTACATAAACGAACTGATATATATCCAACGAACCTTCTTCATTATTTCTTATGATATTTGTATTTTCATCAGTGGAACCATTATTTGTTCTTTTCCTAGCATGGTTCCATCACAACTCGATTCAGCGCTTAAATACGGACGGTTATTCGATCTTCACTACTCTGGGAACAAAGAACACAATGTGTGGCAAAGCAGAAGAAGAACCGAAGCGATCAGCAGATAAACATTAGTTGACCAGGGACAGTGCTGACCTGTGTGGGAAGGACTCCTGATCGAGCTGGGCCGAGTGATACCTTGCTTGAGGTAAAATAATAGAAAACAATGTGACACAAACTCGAATGCTTATTGGAATAGCTAAATATAAAAAATAACCTGCTAATTTCCCTCTGAAAGTTTTCAACTGCCTTAACCGGGTATTGAACTCACACTCTTTGGGTCCTGTCACTGGATCTAGCCAACGCCTTCATCCACTGTGCCATGTGTCCTTGAGGACATCTGGGTATGAATTTCTGGGTATTTCCGGGTATTTCTGGTACCCACATGTCCTCAAGGATACATGGCACAGTGGATAAAGGCGTTGGTTAGATCCAGTGACAGGACCCAAAGAGTGTGAGTTCAATACCCGGTTAAGGCAGTGGAAAACTTTCAGAGGGAAATTAGCAGGAGATAACTGATAACTGACATCCATCAAACATGGCACGTGGAACTAGAACAGTCTACCCCAGTGAGCAAAATAAAGGGTTCAGTTCGACATTCCAACCACCTGAAGAAGGCCGGAGCGTACAACGGCCGAAACGTTGTGATAAATATGGCGACAAAGATGAGGACAATAGTCCGAATAATGTAAATAATGTACATAATACCTCATCTCAGAAATATAGACAGACTATAAAAAATAATTCGGTTGATTGATTTTGTTTAGTGGAATATCAAACTCTGTGAGTTATTTAATGCTGAGATCGAAATACATTGAATGAAATTGCATGCATTCAACTCCATATAAAATGTTATAATGTTGCTAATTATGTATTGCTAGTATTTTTCATATAAATATGTATTGTTGGTATTTCCTATATATAAATATGTATTTTTATCCTTTACAGTGTTTTTGTTTGGGTGCTCACTATTTGTCCCTAGCTCGGTCCCAAACAGGTTCTACCACCCGGGGTCATGGTTGAATTGGGAACGGCAGCAATTAAGAGGTGGTTTCACGCTCCTGAAAACGTTCAGTCTCCCGATCGGAGGTCTTGTTGCCGGATGTAGTTTATCGTCATACCCAGGACTAAGAATAGGTAAGTTTTAGTTAGACCCAAAGTGTACTTAACCGTAATGTAATATCAATCCTTTTATAGGAGTGAATAATGGACAATTTCGTCACCGATAAAGTTGAAATTTGATGCAATAGAGATATGGTACCACAAAAGTTTAGTGTGAATACCATAGAAGGAGCATTCGAGAATCGAGAATGTTTTAAGGGAAATGGAAATAAAAAGGATTCCCAGACACTGTCAGGAAACATATTGGAGAAATTAACAGTCACAAGATATATTGAAGAGGGATAGAGGGAAATAGCGTATCTTCTATCTAATGAGCATGGTTAGGTGAATGGCTGAACAGGCAGTAGTATGGGTTCTAAGCAGACAAATACTGCCAAGAGCCCTGAAGGATAGGAAGAGAAGGAGAGCCATGATCGCACACATCCAGACAGGTTATGGTGCATAAAGATTGCAGTCTTATTCAGACAGTCAAATTTTAAGTTCCAGTTTCTTGCTATCTGCTGTGATGAATATTTATCGACATTAAGCAATCGTATCATGTCGTAGAATAGAGGATCCTCACAGTTATTTAATTTTCTGAGCCCCGTCAAAATTATTGAAAATAGATATTATTTTGGAAATTGGTTACCTATTTCAAAACTGAAGGCAAAAAAATGTCTTAAGATTTTTGGCTAAAAAATCATATAATTACTGATTTTGTTGCGCTTTTTCTAATTGCGTAAACGTGTTAAAGATTAGTCTTAATAACTAATATTTTTTAAAATGAAAGGGACCGAACATTAGAGTTATAATGGCCTGAAGTAAAGCTGGGAAT
This sequence comes from Acanthosepion pharaonis, assembly GCA_903632075.3. Taxonomy (NCBI): domain Eukaryota; kingdom Metazoa; phylum Mollusca; class Cephalopoda; order Sepiida; family Sepiidae; genus Acanthosepion; species Acanthosepion pharaonis. The sequence goes on from CAHIKZ030003824.1 coordinate 627,432, forward strand.
GAACTCCAGTTTTGACTCCATCAACAACCATCTAATCTCAAATTTAAATGCATTTTATCAACACAATTCCCGGCATTCTTTTTTGTACTGTTTATTAACACTAGAAGTAACGTTTTCGATATCCACTCACAGAAAACAAAGAACATAAGCTTTTATTATACGGATTTTCTCGTAATAAAGTCTGTTAATGATTATTATAAACATAGTTGGAAATAATAACTTCTGTGCTTGCATCCAACGGTTTGCCATGGAGATGTTGCAATAATCCAGAAGGAAGATCAATATCAGAAATATTTTGTGTTTTCTTTGTTGCCATTTTACAGCAAATCCAATTGAATTTTCCCAAAGGCTATTTCTGGACTTGGTGGATTCCATTTGATTAACTCTTTGACGTCATTCCAAAGATCAGTTGCACTTCATTTCATCAACAGAAAGTTATTTCTTAGCGATTAAACTGAAATAACTCTCCTAGAAATTCAGAAATAGTACTTCGAATCAGGAATAAATGGAATTTGTAACCGAATCACACGTTTATAGACAATTGCCAGTAACTGGAACCTGAGAAAGAAGGAAAAATGTTATATGTTGCGTGAAATGCATGCTTGTACAGGAGTCTCGTGTAGATGGTCAAAGATGATTATTTTCTCGAGAGAGAAAACTCCACCCGGCGTAGTTATCAAGATTAACCACTATTCAGAATAGGTTAGACTAGTTCAAAATACACCCACCCAAAATATGACTAAAGCTCACCAACTTCATACCTCAGGATATAAAATAGTTTAGTCTTAACAAACCCGTCTAAGCCAGTTTATACATACTTGTACTATTCATAGTAACATTTTTTTCATGGTAGAAATACCAGCAATACATTCGTTTAAAAATGACCAGTAGTAATCCATGTTTATAACAAAGTAACAATCAATGCAGCAATATATTGTTGGTCATTTTACTATAAATAGGCGTTGTTGGTAACTTTATATAAAATGTATTACTGGTATTTTTACTGTAAAAATGTACTTTTACACTTTCATAGTCTTTTGTTTTGTTGTTTTTGGGGGGAGGGAGTTTAGTATTTGCCCATAGATGTTCTCCGGTCCAGCTTGAGATGGGGTGGTGCTATCACCCAGGGTCAAGGTGAACCAGGGAACAACAGCAATTAAGACGCTCCTGAAGGCGTTTGGTATCGATAGATTTCAATGAAAAGTGAGTAACCGCAGCGAGCCTGACTCGTGTAAATAGGGCTAGCTTTGATTTCCCTTTTTAAATAACTTCAAGTCACAATAGGACGGTTTCCCGGGGAGTCATTCCCTGGTTGCGGTAGACCCTTCTTGTGTGCCTAGTTAATGTGAGTAAATGTCATTCCCAGACCCTTCTGCTTTTATTATGATCCAAGTTGAGATTGTCAACCTCCCCAGTTTGTTTTGGCCTGCCGTTTTCATCTCGATTGGTCATTTTTTTTTAATTTTCTAATGCTCATAATTTTGTATCTTCACCCTTAGATCCTCTCCCTTAGCGAGGGAGCTTTTTGATTTTGTTTACAGACAGAATACAGAGGCCAATCTTATTTTTGAGGGGTAGACGGGTAGCTACTAACATCATTTATTTTCAGTTTGGTTTTGGGTTTCATCTACTGCCCATCATTTCATAAATCATGAAATTTTTATATATTTTTGTAAAAACAAAAACGGACAGATTTTTATCTCATGGATTTTTTTGTAGGTCCCTTGTGAATATGTGGTATTTTGGTGTATTCAGGATTGATTGGTGGTGAATGAGTAAATTGTAATGAATGAATGGGCCGTGAGTGCATTTAACTAGGATTAAGATAACTAGTGAAGACCGGCTCCCTAACTTTTTTCTCGTCCTCGACCTTGTGCCACAATTTTGTAATTTTACAGAATAAATATCCTATTCGTAGCAATATTTTTTCTTAACTATATTAAATGTTACGTGATAGGGTCAATCTTATTTTATCATATCTGACCAGGCGTATCTGAGGATTCCTGTCTAATAGGGCGACTAGCCAATCCCTTTTGCAGACGCATGCTTAGGCACATTTGTGCTTGTTCAACACCCACAGAGCACCCTCTGTTTATACAGCAAATATGCTGAGCCAATCTTAGTTACAATTTCTGGGTTAGAGCGCATTATCTGTCGTGATAAGCAATCTGAACAAGGCCAGTACGCTGAAACCCTCGGTCACGATGACTTGTGACTTTATGCTAGCACAAACATCGACGGCTCTCAAATAGTTCCGTCTTCCCAATTTCACCCACAAGGCTTGGGTCAAACCCTGGTATGGTTTCCAGGCATTCTCCAAAAGGTGCCGAACGCTGTGATTGCCTCCCCCAAGTCGATAACTTCAAGAAGTCCCCTTCATGACAAATAGACCCTGGTGAGATTCGAACCCCGGTCGCAAGGTTGAGAAGAGAACGTTCCCACGGACGCCAATCTACAAACTTGCAATAATGGTTGATATGAACTCATTCAACAGTACTCAGGTCGCTATGTTTCCAAGAGGGAATTAGATGTGTACAATTAATACATCTGTTTAAAATAAAGGCTTTAAAATATACGAACTTGCTTCTAATAAAAGCTTGTGTTATTTGATCTTTGTATTGCTAAGTGACATTTAATCTGAATATATGAATGGTCGACCACAAAAAGGACCACTATTTAAACGTTCTGACCAAAATCAATAAGCTTCTAGAAGTTTGGTTGATTATTGTGCAAACCAAGGAATCAGAATAAAACTGAGTATTATAAAAGACACATAAATATCTACGAACCTGTGACACTGGATGATTCCTTTATTTCAACTGATCTGTTGGTTTGTTTTGTTTTGTTTTGTTTTGTTTTACGGCATATCAAACAGAATGGGCTATTTAACGCCGACAAGATTTTTATTGCTGGCAATATTTTTTCCAAAAATGAATTACTGGTAACACCTTTTTCTTCAAAAATGTACTGCTGGTAACAATTATTTACCAAAATGTATTTCAGGTAATATTTTTCCTTCAAAAATGTATTGCTGATATTTTTCCTCAAAAAATGTATTGCTGGTATTAAAACCTATTTTTACACTTTCATAGTGTTTTGACCTCTGTTTGGGGGTTAACTCTTTGCCCATAGCTGGGACCCTAACAGGTGCTACCACCTCGGTTCAGGGTGGACCTGGGAACACCAGCAATTAAGAGGTGGTTCCATACTCCTCAAAACCTCCTGATCAGTGGCCTTGCTGTTAGATGTAGTTAACCGTCTTACCTAGGACGGATGATCGTCTTAGAGAGGAATGATCTACATGTTATTACGTGAGGAAAAAGAAGGTGTATATTCTGATCTAGGGGTTTATATTTGAGCTCGGCTCATTTTATACCCGGAGTATAAACTGGCCTACCCTAATTTATGCGTAGAGTATAAAACAGACTATCCTAAAATTAAGTATATTCTGTGTTGTGGGTATATTTGAAACTGTTACACCTACATGTCCGTATACTAAATACCTATTTTATTAAATATACAGGATATTCGCTCCTATCGCTTAATATAAGCCTAAATTAAGATGGGTGTGGAAATTTCTTGAATAGAGTGTCGGTTGATGCCGCAGAAGGATTTTTATTAAAAAAATTGTTATCCTGGTCTGTTTATAAGATTAGTGTTCACACTTTGCAAGATTGTCAATCAGTGCGCAATATAGATATTTAGAAACGTTATAGATGTGCGCATAGTGTAGTGGTTATCGGTGCAGAAAGTGAGATTGGCGTACTGAGTTCAAATTTCAGATAATGCTGTTGTATTAACAAATGTCTTTTGAAACATATGAATCTATCTCTTCTCTCAGCTATCGTTTGAATAGTAGAGATTACTGGACTCTCTACCTTTGGCTGATAACTAGTTTACGAGAAGAAAAATGGAATTCGAAATCGTCAAGAAGACAACAGGAAACCACTCCAGTAGCTTTCACAAGAATGTGTAACAATTTGACTGATAGTAAATAAATCTCAGAAGAGTTAACATCGCCCATATCCATAAGAGATATAGTATTTAAAAAATAAATGATCTGGAGAGGATATTTAACCATATCAGGAAATTTTAAAACTTCGCGTGTGATCAACTGAAAGAGAGGTTTAAACAATCAAAAACATAACATAAAGAAAGACGTTTTATTTTCTTTCGCCAATGATGTATTTTCTGCTTGTCATCCAACTATTCAATCTTGCTTTATTACATCTGATTTTCCAATATATCAACGCGTACTTCAATACCATTGGTGGATTTCAAACTGTTCTAGTGTTAAAAACGAAAATGGAGGAAAACAAATCTCCTTTTCTTCATCGGAACATAGACGGAACATCGTGCGTACATTGAACTCACTCAAATCAGAGACGGCAGTAGGAAACCACTTTGCTATCTTTCCCAAGAATTCACAATGAAAAGTAATCTGTGGAGAGAAGCCTTAAAAAATTCTACAAGCATAAACGATGCCTAAAAATGCCACTGAATCAGAATATATGAACGACCAATTTGTAAAATGAGAAAAGAGGTTTGAATAACCAACCGCCTTCTGAGGCGATGACGGTCCTCCAAATTTCCCTGTCCTTTGTAACTATTAGTAAATTGTATTTTCATTAGTTTTCCCAAACCTATTTCCGCCATTCTTTTACTTAAGATCGTTAAGTATGTGATGTACTGTTTTCCTTTTTTCCTCTTGCACCCAACCTATCCTGTGAGTATCTAATTTTCCAAGCCCTCTTTCCTCATTATGTGTCCTAGAAATTTCAACTGTCTATTCCTAATGGTAATCATAAATTTCCAATTTGTTTCCATTTTCTCCAAAACGTCGTCGTTACTCATATGTTCGTTCTATGTTATCCTCAGCATCCTACAGTCCTGGGTAAGACGATAAACTACGTCCAACAGCAAGGCCTCTGATCAGGAGGTTTTGAGGAGTGTGGAACCACCTCTTAATTGCTGGTGTTCCCAAGTGTACCCTGACCCGGTGTGGTAGCACCTGTTAGGGTCCCAGCTATGGGCAAATAGTTAACCCCCAGACTGGTGTCAAAACACTATGAAAGTGTAAAAATAGGTTTTAATACCAGAAATACTTTGTAAAAAAAAGTTATTACCAGCAATAAGTTTTTGAAAAAAAATTATTACCAGCTATACTTATTTGAAAAGAAAAAATTACAAGTGATGCATTTTTGAAGAAAAAAAATTACCAGAAATAGATTTTTGAAGGAAAAATAATTACCAACAATATATTTGAAAAAAATATTAACTGTAATAAAAATCTTGTCAGCATTAAATAACCCATTGAGGTTGATATGCCGAAAAATGAAATAAAACAAAACAAACCTCAGCATCCTAATCCAAAATAAAATAAACGTAACCGCCATTTTAAATTAGGGATAATTTCTTTTTAAAATCCGACTACAACTACACCATTGCGTTTAATATAAAAAAAGTTTTGCTGTAAGAGATTCCTTGTCATTTATTCTTTCACGAAGTAAGAGTCCCGGTGGTGAAGAGGTTAAAGAAATTGAAGCTTTTTGCTAAGTGTGCATATTTTTCATCAGTATTACTTTCCATTAAACGTTTCTACTTTTGACCGACTAATAACTTTCTGTGGGAATTTCGCGTTGTACGGACACTTAAAATGTCTTCAGGCAATTAGTAACGGGCAGTAACGTCCCTTGGTTATTTAAAGCATTTTAGAAGCCACTAAACTTGACTTTTCGCCCGTGAATTTGATTATGACTTCGGAGTTATATACTTGCTAAGTGAAAGCATTTCTCTTTGAACTTTGATATAAGGAATATTGATTTAAACATTTTAATTTTTGCTTCGTATATGTCGACACGTTTAGAATACATATGAACTTACAGATAGGGCATTTCGATGTAGTCTAATGATTAGCAATCTTGTCTCGCTAGAACAATTACGACTAAGTAGTGAGTTCGGTCCTTGCGGGGTGCCCCATACTTTCGACCTTGTATCACATCTAAACTACGCTTAATTACCAATTGGGCACTTCGATGTGGTGTAATGTTTAGTAAGTTTTTTCTCACTAGATCAATTTCGAGTTAAAAGTGAGTTCGGTCCTCACTAGATGCTCATTACTTTCTGCCTTGTGCCACATCTAAGCTACGCTTAGAAAAATCACCATATGGCCTTACCTATTCTTGGTTGAATATCTTTAATATCTTCCCACTTCTTTCTAATGTAACAAGATTGTCTTCCTTTATTCAGTTCCGATGTCTTTTATAAAAGATTTTGAAATGCCATATGGTGGTTTGCTGCCACAAATCTGCAGCTATGATATTTCTTGAAGAGTTTATGAAATAATCAAGTCCTTCCTCTCAGGATGGTTATTCTGAAGGGTCGGATGTCTGAATATCTTGAGAAAAATGCCGAGGATCGCTCCACCCCCACTTCTTTTTATTAACGATCTGTCTAGGAATATTCTCAGATCATTACTAAACGTATTTAATCATTTCATCCCAAAGAAAGCGACAGGGAAGAAGAAGATTAAGAATAGGGAGAATTGAGGAAAGAACAAAAGATGGAAGGATTTCAAGAAAACAGAACATAGCGATTAACGTTTCATATGAATTTTTGAAGATTATCGGAGCAAGGAAACTGAAGAGCTTTTCAAAGGTGGAAAGTGCGAGAACACAAGTTTTTCTAGTAGAAGTGGGGGTTGCATTTAGCGATTTGAACAAATGGGACCTAGATGCCATACTAATGGCTCGCTTAAATTCACGTATTCGTGGCGCCAGCGAAAAATCTCGTCAGAGTAGCTGCCATGAAGATAAAAGAAAAGACAGAGGGAAGTCACACCGGACTGAAGTCGAGATGCCTGATCAGGATCTATAAAATTACAGATCCTTTTTTTGATCTTGTGAAGAATCTTTAGATGTACAGCAGGAGCACCAGACCAGATGTGGCCAAAGTATTTAATGCATGGAGGAATGGAAGAATTGCAAATATGCAAGATGGATTCGGACGAGAAAAAAATTTCTGGAAAGACACAGTGAACTCTCTTTCTTTCCAGTAGATGCAGCTATTGATTCGATATACTCGCACCATTTCATGTCAGTGGAAAACACGAAGCCGAGAAAGCGTAGTGTGTTCCTCTCTAGGGGTCTAGCGCCAGACATGCTGATGGTCGGCAGAAAAGGTTCTCTGTGATGGTTAAATGAAAACAGTTTTGTTTTGGAGACGTTAAAATTAACAAGCCATTTCTTGCCCCACATAACGACTGATTGGGGGTCCTTTTTAATAACACCTGCCAGGTTTACTTTGTCAGATCTGACGAATTTGCTAGTGAAATTTGCTAGTGTCATCTGCCTAAATACCTAGTTGGTAACTGCTGACATCGGGAAGATCATTGATGAATGTCTATGCAGATGATATCACAGTTTATGTGCTCCCTTCCAAAAACCAAGAGGAATGAGACTTTAGATTGATGTCTCCCATTTCTTAGTTGTAACAACTCTGTGGAATAATAACTGTCTTTCTAACTTCCAGTAACTATAAAGTCAAGCCATTATCGTTTGAAAATCAAAGGTCAGAACCTGATTTGTTTTCCCACTCACGATGGAAATTTTCAAACTCAATGTGGTTATATTCATAGAACGTTTATTTCCTCTCACATTGTCGCAAGCCTGAGAAACTCATATTCATAGCTCAATAAAAACTGGTAAAATAGTCGGTCACTTTTATCACACCAAGAAATATCTAACTCCCGAAATGACCAACTATAGAGTATTACTTTAGGTTTTCCCTTTCCAGCTTTGATAGTGTTAAAAATAATTTACCTACATTTTTGGACGTGGGAATGAGGCATTATTTTCCGCTATGTAATCGCTTTCATACAGAATTGCAAATGTACAGATGAGTTCCATTATTTTGCTCCACCAGTTCAGACCTTTCCAACAAGGATACTCTACACTACTTCCACGGAGCTAATTCACTCGTTTTCTCCCTGTCTCAAATGTGAAGAGACAATTTACACTCAGATTTTACCATGCACTGCCACTTTACAGAACACACTACTGCGCGGTTGGCTCTTTAAACACTGCAAACTTAAACTCTTCAAGTTATCAATCTACATTATCCTCAATCATGGCTTCCTATCACAAAACTCATTCATCGTTACCATTTCGACATTAACCCTTGAGCGGCTATTGAGCCTGTATTTGGTGAAATTTATTATAACAAGAGAAAAAGATATTTTTCTACCAAATTTTATATGGTATTGTATTGTGCCAAGCTAGCTCTGTTTTCTTCATCACAAAATGTTCATGAATTTCAAATATTATTTTGATTCAATCAGACATCTGTTTAGTGATAAAAGCCAAGAAAATTGAATTTTAGTTTATTTGAATCGAAAGTATTTCTGTCAGCTATAGACAATTTTAGTAGACAGTATAATCCCAAACACTTAATGCACAAATATTTTTAAATTAGAAATGAAAATGTAACCGTTGCTACGAATTCAAAACATATTAAATTCACAAGCAAACTATGATTTAACCCTCTGTTCTTTTTATATTGTTACCAAAAATTATTGTTTTAAGCAATTACACTGGTCAACATGATTTTTGGTGCCAAGAAACAAAATGTTTTTTAGTTAATTTGATTGTGCTGATACCGAAATGACCTTAGTTTCTCATGGTTTGCTACCTTTTTTTTGGTATACTGAAATTGCTCATTTTTGGAATAAAGATAAATTTAAGATTTAGTTAATAAACCCGACAATTTTCAGATAGGTTGATCAGTTTCTGCCAGCCACCTGAAATAAACTATTTTTATAAGAAAAAAGTGTTTTTGAGTGTAAAATTTTGAAATAAAAATACTGAATTTTCCAATTTACCGCCCAAATTCAAATTAACTCAAAAATTTTATCCGTAATACACTTTAGCAAACGTGACAATTAAGGTGACATAAAGAATGATACTATAAAATCTTCCGTTTGATATTCATAAATTTATCCCATCACTTTTATCCATTCACTACGGAAGAAAACCAAGCACATTGAGAGCCTTTTGTTTTCACATTTGGAAAGAAACTCTAAAGACATCCCAATTGAATGCACCTATTCCATTGTAGATGATAATGCTGGACTATCAAAAGGGATTTAAATAACATTGAACATGACAGACAATAAGGAAGGATACATTTTTACCATAGTTCTTATGTTCACTATGGTTTTATTTCTGCTGTTTGATGAAAATACTTGTTGGTCTTGGTATATTAGACCGTGTTATTTTTCAATAGTTAGAGTAGGAGTATTATTGAAAAAAAGTAATTCTCAATAAGCAGACCAATATTTGTTGGTTTAAATATGAACTGAGAGGTTTCTATGATTTTATTTTGAGAAATATCGCCATCGGACAATATCATATATACAGAAAACAAATGAAAAAAATGCTTTTTTCCAAAAATCAGGCATTTCTGTACATCAAAACGGTAGCTAATCAAGAAAAAGTAAGGTCATTTTCAGATTCAGTGCCCTCAAATTAGCTAAAAATGGATGTTTGGTATCTCGATACCATTTCGATTTTTTTTTTTGTTGATCAGTGTTATTTGTAATATGAAAAAAAATCAAATTGTACATGGCACTGTATTTTTTGCTTTTCATTTTCCCCAACTTTTCTTTCTGTTTGATATATGAAAATAAAAATAGGACACCTTCCATCGAGTTGTGTCAATCTTGTTTCAGCACAGAGGTTCATACACACACACATATTTACGTGTGAAGTATTCTCAATAAGCTTTCGTTTGATGAAAGTTTATTTTTGACAACATTAATGTTTTCAATGGCGATAACTAGATATTTCTATTGTGTTTATAGAGTTTCTAAGCGAAAATAATCATTGAACAAGTATTTTGAAAGTATTAGTGACTGAATATACATCATCTAGCCTATTGTTTAAAAAAACTGCCACGGCTGAATTCGGGAAATTAAATAGAAAATATATCTTAATCTAACTGTTTCAATAATTTATAGAGCTTTTGCAAAAAAAATGAAAACAAACCACGATAAAGATAAAACAAATCGGTATTAAACTTGTTTCTAGAAATTAGGTTGAGTCACATGTATTTTCCGTTTTGGGGGACAAATTGTAATGACGAATCATCCTAACTACAATCGTATTTGACATTTAATATATTTTTAGTATACTAATATACAACAATGTTTAATTCACAAGGTAATGAACTGAAAAGTATAATTCTCCACCACCGATACCAAAAGCTTAGCATAAGATGCAATCGTCTGGGTATTATTCATTTAGTGTACTAAAGATGCATTGAAACACTAACAAGCAGTTGCAACAATATAACTATACTTGACCATTCCTTCGTTAGTGTGCACGATTGTTGCACCCTGCCAATACCCCATACATAATGGACTATTCCGTTTTGAACGCGTGGAAAGACAAGATATCAAAGACGCTATTTGGTTTCAGTGAAATAAAATGTTTAACGTCTGCTAACACCTCATAAGTAATAGACTATTCCATTTTGATTGCGTGAGAAGACAAAAGACATCAAATACGCTACTTGGTTTCAGTGAGAAAATGAAATAAAAGAAAAGACAAAAGAGTTTAACGTCTGTTTCAGCAAAATGGGAAAAATTGTCAATTTCAAATTTCCATTTGTACCTCCTTACTTCTTAAAATAACGACCAGCATTCATATTTATGATTGTTATTGCAATATTTTGTCAAAGTTTTAAGCTTATATATTTAACGATGCGATAAGTGAATTTCTATGGGGTTTTTGTTGTAGAACCCGCCATGAACTTATTCAATATTTAACTGAAGAATTAAGATTGCTCAGAAAATTTTAAATTCGAAATCCGTGAAATTTCCACGGAGTAAAACTAGTACCTATAAATGTTTCATCGTCAATCGGAAAAAAATGATTCCCATGACAACGCAAGGCTGCATATAGCAAGAATAACATCGAAATGATTTTAAAACAAGATTGGTCTGTTCTAAAATATCCGCCATATTGATCTTGAAACAATTATCTTTTGCCTTCTCTTCAAAACGCTTTGATGGAAAATGCTTTCTCTAAGGAAAATAAGATTCTAAAGTTAAAAAACTGTCACATCAAAAGCTGCGAAATTTTGCTCAGGTGTCGAAGATTTTCCTACTACGTTGGAACAGGTCATTGCAAATAATGGCTAACATATAACTGAATAAAATATAATTGTACTTCAGCTTTTAATAAAATAGATAAATAATAACGTAAATTATTTGTGATTCAACGTAATAATTTTGGAGCAAATAATCTTTATTCAATATGCTTAGTTACTTCGTATGTGGATGCTAACCACAGATACACCTCTAATGAAGAGCAGTTTCGCTACATTGGTGTTGCCGCTACTGTTTTCATAAGTAGGTTTTTTTTATGGGGTGGAGCTGTAAGCCACACGCCCACCCGATTTCGAAATCAGAATTGCTAACCAAAGCTAGAAAGACTAATTTTCCTGCTATTAACTATTAGCTTTGGTGATACGCACTTTTCCCAGGGTATTTGTGCAAAATCCACAGCCTCGATTGGCATCTCTCTTCTTCTGACATAAGTTATTCTAACTGTTTATACTATTTACATTATTAGGAATGATGTCCTTATCTTTATTGTCATATTCACGACATTTCGGTCGTTGTACGCTCTGGCCTTTTCAGGTGATACATGTTTGAATTTCGAACCGAACCCTTTATGTAGTTCACTGGGTAGATGGCTCTCGTTCCACACGCCATGCCTTTTTTGGATATCTCAGTTTCAGTTAATTCCCTTTTAGTAAGTCAACTCTTCAAGATTTATTCACCTCTGTGAGGTATTGAACTCACAAATCTTGGGGTCAAGTCACGAGATTACTTCAACCAATGCTTTTGCTTATTCATAGCACACTGGATAGAAGCGTTGTTTTAACTAATCCAGTTATACTTGACCCAAAATATCAATCATCATCAGTCTGCCTGATGTTTTCTTTTTTTTATTCTCTTGCAATTGCGTTTTAGTGGCTCTATTGCCTTGCTTGGGATATATATATATATATATATATATATATATATATATATATATATATATATATATATAATTATTTTTTATTAAAAAAAAATTATAACTTAAATATGTTATAAAATCACTGCAAAAATAGCCATTTTGTTTCAACATCCTCGGTGTCTTATCAAGTGATGATGTTGAATATAAAATAAATGGTTTTAAAAGTTTCAAATTAATTAACGATCCTTCGCTAGGGGAAAATGTTGTTACAAATGCTAGAATGACCAATCAAAACCAAGTATAGGAAGATTCCAAAGCTTGACAACGAAATCATGTTATAATATTCAGATCTTTAAAATACGGGTAATATTAAAAAAGAATTTATTCTAAGCAATAATTATTAAATTATATGATAAAATTTGATATTAAAATTAAAAACTGCCAATTTTAAAATCCAAATTTAATCACTATTAAGTTAACTATAAAATTACTGAGAAGAAAAGAAAAAATACATATGTTATACAAAGTAGAGCAGATTTGTTGGTTATTGGAATTCATTCCACATACACCAATTATATACTTGTATATATATATATATATATATATATATATATATATATATATATATATATACATGCAAGGTGTTTTGATTAACTTTTTTATATAATTTCTCATATAATCTTATATTTTTTACTTAGATAAATTATACAAAAATGGTCCAAATGTTTTATTTTTCCGAGTACTTTCGGCTATAAATTTATCCATTTTCATTTGGACAGTTTTTGTATAATTTATCTACTGAAAAGGAAAAAAATGTAAGATCACATGAGAAATTATATAAAAAAAACTTAATCAAAACACCTTATCTGTCATATTTAATGAAACTTGCATAAAAGAAGGATTGCTACCTAAATACACAATATATATATATATATATATATATATATATATATATATATATGAAGAAAAATATACTGAAAAAACAAACAAAAGTCCTAATATGCAATTATGCTGTTTTAATGTTTAATGTCAACGTCGGACGTTTCTGTCTAATAGACCATCTTCAGGACATATTCATAAAGCATAATTAACATAGACCATATACAATTCAACATGAAAAAGACGATGGACATAAAAACAATACCAATCCAAACAGATAACTGAAATCTTTTATAAGATCATATATATTATACAATAGTGATTAAGATTACATTAGGTCGATGATCATTTTCAACATGTAAACTGAAATAAAATTTGCAAGGATTTTTCGAAGCAGATGATAAAATATTGAAAAATATTTTCAATAATTTATCATCCATTTTCTGGTTGGAAAAAAATCTTGTGAATAGTATTTCAAGTTACAAGGTAAAAATGATCATTAACCAAATGCAATCTTAATTACTATTGTGTAAAAACTATGTTGCTCTGTTTAATTAAAACACTGAGCTCTATGTGTGTGTCAGTTTTAATATGTAATGTTTAATTTTTCATTAATAGGATTCACTTGGATTATATACCAACAGATTATATATATATATATATAGACACACACACACACAAACTACACACACGCACACACACACACATATATATATAGTGTATTTCAGAAAAATTGATATTTCGAAACTTAACTCTTTCAATTGATCTCGAGTTTTAATAACATGTAAAGAAACTCAAAATTCCCTATTTAATGTTTTGTATTTTTTCTTTTCATTTATAAAAATCTCATCAATTAGAGAAAGAAAAACAGCGTTTTATGTGTTAGAGTATGACAGAACAAAGTCGAACAAAACTGTGCACCGCGTATTTGTGAGTCAATTCGCTATGACTGCACGAAATGCAATACAGATTTGTATATGGCACAACAAAATTCAAAGAGAAAGGGTGGCTGTGCAGGACAAAACCAACTGAACGGCTACTGTCACAAGCGGTGCGTATAGTGAAAACTTCCGAAATCATGCATGAAATCCACATATCTTTGAATTTCTCGTTCAGATCTTGAGGAATCTTTCCTATTTTGTTCATCAATAAACCTGTTTAGTGACATTTGCCTCCATTATGTAGTTACTCATATTTACATAATATATATATATATATATATATATATATATATGTACAGAGAGAGAGGGGGAGAGAGGGGGAGAGAGAGGAGGTACGGTGGAGTAATGGATAGCGGCTTGGATTGAGGAATGGGAGAGCCGAGTTCGAATTCCAGTCGAATCCATTACATTCACTTACGTAAAAGGTGTGAATCCTCTTCTCCCTCCAGCTATGGGTTAAATAGCAGGACAGACTGGGTTCTATAGCTTTGGATGGACAACTCTGAATTCAAATCCTGCGGAGGGCCGTTTGGAGACCTTGTGGCACGTAGTGCACCAGGTCTCTGTATTCGGCCCTTCTTGCACGAAACCTTCACCACTATAATCAATTCTCATGTGCTGTTGTCAGGCTGTCGGTTTCCTGGGAACTGATCTGCTTGACCCTCATACGTCGAATTCGACGGGAGAGTCGAGTGTATATATATATATATATATATATATATATATATATATATAATAATAATAAAACACTGTGAACTTCGCTTGCTTGCTTGTGTGTTTGCCACCGTGCACACCAAGTCATATATAGAGAGTGTGGGAAAGAAAGATGTAAATTCATTATCGTGTAGGAAGAGTATTGAGAAAAGAAAATTGTGTATATACATAAACTGACAGTGAGACCAAAAGTGGTCTCATCTCAGATGGAAACCTAATTTAACATCCGGATTGTGGACAAAAATGGTTTATAATAATCTCTCCTTCTACCTCTCTCTCTTTTCACCTCTCTCTCTCTCTTCATCTCTCACTCTTCCCACCTCTCTTTCCTTCCAACGCTCCTTCTTTTCACCTCTCTCTCTTTCCACCTTCCCGTGATTACGCGCGGGCTTATTTATATTTCAACTTTCTTTAAACAAACAAAATTTTAAATATTTTAAAAATATTTTTTGCCATATTTAAAAATATTTTCAAGTGAATTTTTCTTTTCTTACTTTTTTTTTTAATAATAAAATTAAGGTTGACCCAACGGGTCACGGGTCGTCTAGCACACACACACACACATATATATATATATATATATATATATATATATATATATATATATATATATTTATATATATATATATTTGTGTTCATATGCATTGGCAATTGTAAAGTTAACACTGACAAGGAGTTTAACCAAGCTTACGCAATCTTCTCTCCCTATCATTGTAGTACGCACGATTAAGGTGGAAAATGTCAGAACAATCCATGACCTCATGCTCGTTTCAGGGCATTTCTGTTTAATCAATACAAGTATGAAAACGCCTTACAGAAGGAAATATCTTGCCACCAAAATGGCAGTTTTATTCTAAGAATCTTTTCTTTCATTTCACTGAAATTTTCAAATTTCCTTTTATAAAAGACATTCAAACACTCAATAACACCTCACCATCTGGAATCTGTCTGCTAGATCTGTTGCACTTGAAAAAGAGAAACATTTTAATGATTAATATTACTTTTATATTATTTACGCTCTACAACGTCATCTATATTATATCAAGATATATAGTTAAGAAATTGACGTAAATATATTATATTAGATTAATACTATTAAGTTGTAAGAAATAAGGCCATGAGAAAAGTGCACCAAACATTACTGGATAATGCTGAAATAGATGTTTAGTAACTGGTCGACTTTTGCTCTGTCTAACGTCTTGATCAAACAAATTGGTGTTTCGTAAATTGAAATTTCGGAAACGCAATAAACACTGGCACTCTTTTACGATGCCCTTAATGAAACTGCGTCACGTAATTCTTTTCTCAGCTAGAAATATAAAAAAGAATGGATTTTTAAAATGCCGCAGGAATAAAAGCCTTCATTTCATTGCTATTGACATTCGTCTAAATTGTAAAAGGCCGGTTTGAATTTCTACCCGGTCACAAAAAACAATTAACTCGCATACAACAGGAATTTTATAGTAACTTAGGAAGAACCGTATCTGAGAAAACAAAACCGAAACGAAAACAAGAATTTATTTAAACCGCATGAGCAACAATAGCAACAGACACTTGCAACGACATAAATACACTTAAATCTTTCGAATGAACATCGAATTTTAGTTCGAATTCAGTGCTGATTATTGGATGCATGTACATGCAATGAAGAAATGAAAAACGGGAGAGGAGGTCATTCAGATCAGTTAATGTCAATTAGTGTTAACAATTCGTTATTTGGGAGTAGAGTGAGTATCAGTGGTCGTTTCATTTACGGCTTCAATCAATAAACATTTGCTTCGGACGAAAGTAGAATCGTCATTATATCTCTATGCTTCTAAAATATGAAGTAAAGATTAATTATATATCAACGTGATATGAAGTGATCCGAATCATCAATTTTAGCCTAGATTATATATATATATATATATATATATATATATATATATATATATATATATATATATATATATATATACACACACACATATATATATATATATATATATATATATATATATATATTGAGTATATTTTGGAAGTATGTTTTCATTAAGATATATTCCATTGAGTAATTTGTACACATTTTTCCTACTTATTTTTAATTGGTTCCTCTCGTATTCACGGACAAGTTCCTTAGTATCGTAATTAATATATATATATATATATAAGTATACACACAGTTTCGTCTGCTTATTTTCAACAGGATCCATTCATATTCACGATTGAGATTTTTGGTAGCGGTATTAAGAGAAGAGAGAAAATTACTCTGTTGATGCATATTCATTTATTCGGAGTACTTTCGATTTTAGCACAATGTCATTAGAACGGGTTTTTTTCTAAGACATTTTTTTCTTCTGTTAAACCTTTTTTTATCTGTGAAGTGAAAAACGCCAAGGTTACGTACTGTACAATTTAAGTTTTGAAATGTCCATATTTTTTACCTCCCCTGACGTTTACATCGTGAAATTTAAATCGTACAGTACATAATCTAAGCGCTGTTTACTTCATAGTTAAAACAAATTTAAAATTCAAATGAACACAACAATTGTGTCGCATAAAAAATCAAGACCCCAATGATAGCATTGTGCTAAGCTCGAATGTACTCGGAATAAATGAATATGCATCAACATGATAATTTTCTCTCTTCCTTTAATAAAGATACTAAAAAGCTTGACCGTTAATATGAGAGGATCATATTGAAGATAAGGAGACAAAACTTGGCTAAATTATTCAACGAGACATTTTTATATATATATATATATATATATATATATATATATATATATATATATATATATATATTATCTCCAATAGGATTGAGAAATCGGATAGCTGTGTTCGAATTTCGGTCGAATCCATTACATTCACTTATGTGCTAATACCCTTGGGAAAGGTGTGAATCCTCTTCTTCTCCCTCCAGCTATGGCTAAATAGGAGGACAGACTGGGTTTTATAGCATTGGGTGGCAACTGGTCTAGGAGAAGGACGACTCTTAATTCAAAACCTGCGGAGGGTTGTTTGGGGATCTTGTGGCACTTAGGGCTTCAGGTCTCTGTATTCGGTCCTTCAAAAAGTGTGGATGGTTCTGTACAAAACCTTCACCACTATAATCAATTCTCATATGCTGTTGTCGAGCTGTCAGTTTCCTAGGAACTGATCTGCTTGACCCTCATACGTCGAATTCGACGGGAGAGTCGAGTATATATATATATATATATATATATATACACACGAACATATATATATATATATATATATATATATATATATATATATATATATATATATATATATACGAGATGCGATCAAAGCGTATCGGGACTGTTGGTATGGCAATGGAGATAATATACGCAGATTGAAGTCACATCGAACAGTTTTGCCATGAACTCTGTCGCGCTTACACAATGTTATGACATTTTCGTTTATAGCAGTGGAAGGATTGTGTGTTTGGTGTGACAGTCTGAACATACCACAGAGTTTTCATCAGTTGCTATCGCTTCTGCAGAAGTTTTTGTTTAAGTGTAATATTTCTGAGGTCTGGCCATCACCATGTTCTTCGGGTCTCGCTTCTTACGCCTTCTCCTTCTTTCAAAAACAGAGATAAAACAAAATTTCAAGACGTCGAAGAAAACCAATTGAATGGGACGAGTCAACCTCTCTCTGCACCCCCCCCAAAAAAAAGGAGTTCCAGAAATACGTCTATCAGTGGAAACAACTCTGGATGAAGTGTGTAGCTTTACAGGGGGATTAAACGCCGAATTTATGCGTTTTGTATCTGGCAATATTTATGTGATGAGGTATTACGTACACTATTTACATTATTTGGACTATTATCTTCACCTTTGTTGCTTTTTACTGGATGTGCTTACACATGGCACAGTGGATAAAGTTAGATCCAGTGACAAGACCCAAAGAGTTGTGAGTTCAATACCTGGTTAAGTCAGTGGAGAACTTGGAGAGGGGAATTAACTGATAACTGACATCCATTAGACATGGCACGTGGAACTAGAACAGTCTACCACAGCGAGCAAAACAAAGGGTTCAGTTCGACATTCTAACCACCTGAAGAAGGCCGGAGTGTATAACGGCCGAAACGTTGTGATAAATATGGCAACAAGAATGAGGACAATAGTCCGAATAATGTTAATAGTATGCGTGTTGTAGCTTTCTTTTTCATCACTAGTCCCGATACCTTGTGGTCATAACACGTATATATGAGAAATAGACATATACAAATTCACATTATAGGTAACTGATACCAACATTAATATATTTTATATCCTGTAAGTACAATGCTATTGCTTATGTACTGCTTTTTATCTGCTAGGCTAATACAATGATATATCTAAAAAATAATTAAAGACGACAGTCAAGGTACTATGATTAAGACTTTTATTTAATTTTTCTTGTGTTCGAACAAGAGTTTTCTTTTTTGGACGCAGAGTGTGTAGAAAGTGTCCAAATGTTCTTTAATTCCGAGTACTTTCAGCTATACTTTCAGCCATTATCAAGGATGATTTTTTTTCAATTTAATTGGGTGTATCGGCTCTGTGCATGTTTTTAGTGTTATAGATGTTTTATTTTCCGAACGCAGTTAGCCGTATTCGTAGTGAGTGTTGCCTTTTTCTTTTTTATTATTAAGGCTTCCATTATTTTTTTTACATGTGGATGAGGTTATTTTGTTTGTATTTTTCTACTAGTATATTTCGGATGGAGTCTGGCAAGTTTGTGTGTGTGTTTAAATGGATTCTAATAGAGCTGAGGTCAGATAGGTGTAACATAATGCGTCTGGATAGGCAGATAGTCTTGTGACCGATGTAATTATTTATGAATTCGGTTTGATCAGGAACGCAGTTCCTTAAGGGCATTTGAACTCATAGATAATGTTCGTTCGTTGTAATTTTGATTTTGCTGGTGTGTTGTTATTTTTTAGAATAAGTTTAACTTGTTTTTGTAGTAGATAATTCATTTTATTTTTTATTTTTTTGTTCAGTTCAATTGGCGTAGTGTATTTATATTTCTAAATGAAGATTCACCTGGTTTTATACACACACTCACACAAATATATAGACATACACACATACTCTCAAAGAACTAGAAGATAGCATACACTTAACACACACATTCCATTCCTAGGAACCAATAAAACTGTCAAAATGATCAAGGAAGGTATTCTTAAAGTCAAGAATCTCCCATCTTCTATATTAGAAACAACTTGAAATAGGCCGTTTGACCAACACAAGGGCTGAGCAAAATTAACGATAAAAAAAACAAATGAAAACTACAGGTAAGTTCATTTTCTTCATAAACAGTCATTTACTCTTGTAATTCACTGCTATTAACAAGCTGGGATTTTTTATTCTCCCCATGATGGACATGCTGGCCGAAAAAAGTCGAGGAACCTAATTGAAATGATAAAACAAAATATATTAATATACAAGCCAGTGTGTCTGAAAGGTTTATTTTTTTTAATATTTTTACTGTTCAAAACACACACACATACATACATACAAACATACATACATTATATATATATATATATATATATATATATATATATATATATATATATATATATATATGGGGAGGAGTGTGGGTTGGCAAACAGTGACTATTTAATGCTATATAGCGAGACTCTTCGCAAAAGCGAATTGAGTCACTGTCGGTCACTGGGCGTGTTTCTAAAAAATAAATACGCTAAAAATCCACCTTCATCCCTACCGTGCGCCAACGGCTTAATGGTTAGTCAGTCGGGGGTTTCTGATCCTAGCTAGAGGCAACCGGATGTCTAGCCGCACTGATGAGCTGTGAAACAGCGAAACAGTCTGTCTGTGGATGACGTATATATATATATATATATATATATATATATATATATATATATATATATATATATATATATATGGTTAAATTTCCAGATCAGTTCTGTGAACGATACAAATTGGTATAAAATGACAATTGGAAAAAAATCTTAGATTTTGCCGATGCGTTTTGTCTTTCAACTTTTTCAAGGCCAAAATGAAATCGAAATGTTTTTGTTGTTATAGTTACATTAAAAAATCCAAATTTAAAAAGATAGCCTTTCTAAGCGTTTTTCTGGTTAATGTAAATTACCTTTATAGTAAGGGATTATTATTTAAAAAAAAAACATAATATATATATATATATAGTTTTAAGGTATATATATATATATAGTTTTAAGTTAGGTAAAATTGCTCAGCATCATGGACAGAACGTATGTAAATATAAAAATTGACACTGAGGTCAACATCCAGCGACGACAGTCTGTTTCATGCTTGAACGCAATCTTTAGGCATGAAGATAGCGTTCAAAGAACATCAACACCCGGTGTTGAAATTGTGCGTGTGTCCAAGTGGTTTCAACGTTAACGTCTGACCATTCACAAGCTAGTCAACCTCAATCAGTTACCCAACACTGTTTTTATCGTTATTAATAATCCCACCATGCCAAAGCTTTAGTCTTGCTATATTGGGTGTAACTTTAACGTGAAAGAATTAGAAATTAGTGCATTTTGTGCTTTCCCTACAAATATTTTTTTTTTCTGATTAAGTTTGCATTCTTTAGAATCGAAATTATGGTCAAACTAATTACGATGAGCTCTAATTTGCGACGAGTATATTTTTCCCCTTTTGACATTTACTTACTTACCATTTATTTCCTATAGTCAGTCAGCCATTTTTTCAGCCAGGCTTCCACGCCAAACTACATTTATTTAACTTATCATCGTAATTAACATATCACGAGTCTGAGTTAATTCGATTTCTATAAGCCAAACATCTTTTTTATGTATTATTTTATTGATTTAGTCAGTTTTGCTATTCTCTTCTTCATAGAATAAACTTTACTGATGTAAGGTCATGAAGATAATTTGCTCTTAGCATTTACGCAGGTTTATTAATTTTTCTTGATCGATAACACTGACATTTGTTCGTGATTCAAATGCTTTACAAATAAAAAGTCTATGGATCTTGTATTAGACTGAAACCAAACAGTATTCACAGAAAAGTCAGTGAGAATAAATCTATACTTTGCATAATTATTGAGGTGTCCGCTATTCAGCGTGGAGAGATCTGTTGCCAAAGACACAGATTATATGGTTATTTGTTACTTGAGATGTGGTCTACTCCATGGTTTAAGATGCTGTGTCTTTCTCACCCGACAGTGATCAGGGTTTCAACTCAGATCGATAGCCAGGACTTTGAATATTGATTTCCAAGCAGAGACCCTTCAAACCACAAAAGAAAAAAAACGACATTACGATCCTCATGATTTGGTCTTTTAAGATTCTAAATTATGCATGTTAAGTAATGTGAACGAAGCGCAAATATCAGTTTTAATTCTTGTAATTAATCAGCTTTTTAATCCCATATAAAACAATTAAAATTTAAAAGAAGAAATATCAGATTAAAAAAAGGGACACAACGATTTGAAATATCTAGGTTTCATGACGAGGAAAGAAGTCTTCGACGTCCTGGGTATGACGATAAACTACATCCGCGTCCTGGGTATGACGATAAACTATGTCCAACAACAAGGCCTCTGACCAGGAGGTTTTGAAGAGCGTAGAACCACCTCTTAATTGCTGGTGTTCCCAGGTCCAACCTGACCCGAGGTGGTAGCACCTGTTATGGTCCCAGCTATGGGCAAATAGTTAACTCCGAAACTGAAGTAAAAAGCATTATAAAATATTACTGGCAATACGTTTTTGAAAAAATATTACCAGCTATACAATTTTATAGAAAAAAAAATATTAACAGAAATAGAGTTTTGACAAAAAAAAAATATTACCACGAAATAAAATGTTGTCGGCATTAAATGACCCAATGAGTTTGGTATGCCGTAAAACAAATCAAAATAAAGAGGTCTTCGAAATTTTGACACTCACAGGACATAGTGAAAGCGAAAAAGAATAGAAAAAACAGCGCTACCTACCTAACGAGCTTATGGAAATGCATGACAGAGCAAGATTGAGAATAAAGCAAGAATATAATTTACTAAGACAAAGGACAAAATTATGGCGAACTATGACCTCCAACATCCAGAAGGATACATCACAGAGGAAATGGAGATTATCTATTACAACTTCAGTGAGTTTCAGTTTAACCCATGACTCCTTATTAGAGTGACCGGCTAAGGTACTGTCATGATATTTGTCCCGGCAATGGGACTCACCTGATACTTAATTCTCTAAGCAACAACATTAGACAGGCTGTATACGATGCCAGAAACAAATGTAATCCTTAACCGAAGCTACTTTTGGCAACAAGCGTATCGTGTGTCTATATTTCTGAAATGAGGTATTGTAATTGTTTACATAATTCGGACTGCTGTCATATACACGATATTCACGATATTTCGATCGTTGTACGCTCCGGACTTTTTCAGGTGATTTAAATTCTCATCTTTATTGCCATATTCGCGACGTTTCGGCCGTTGTACTTCCCACCCTTCTTCAAGTGATTGGAATTTTCAACTGGACCCTTTATTTCGTCCACCACGGTAGATTGTTCTAGTTTCACGTGGCATGCCTGTTCCAGATGTCTCAAGTGGATGAAAGCGTTGGTTGGATTCAGTGACTTGACCCAGAGAGTTGTGAGTTCAATACCTAGCTACTGCAGTGGTGAACAAAAAACTTGGAGTTGAGTTAAAAGGGAGATGACTGAGTCATCCGGAAGATACATGACATGTGGAACTAGAAAAATCCACCCCGGTAGACGAAATAAAGGCATCAGTTCGAAATTCCAGTCACCTGAAGAAGTCCAGAGCGTACAACGGCCGAAACGTCATGTATATGGCAATAAAGATGAGGACAACATTCCGAACAATGTAAATAATGTAAAATAGTATAGTGTTTTGTTGCTTCATTTTTTGATTCACTGTAGTCTTTTTTCTAGATGAGCTATCACCCCAAACAAGAAGGCCCAGCGTGCTATGTTATTTAACCCATAAATGGACACGGTGAGTATAGACAAATTCTTACTTTTCCAATGATCCTATTACGCAAGTAAAATCAACAGATTTTTACACTAACCGCATATCTATAATAAAATTTATAAAGAGACGTTCTGAAAGGAAAATCCTTAAATTATACGAAAGTATTAAATTAAATTTTAAGGCTTTTATGTTTGTATGAATGGTTAGTCCTTGATGTGTAGTAATTTTATGTTCTGCTGTAATTAGTTCTGTAGATCCCTTTTTCAGCACTTGGAGCACTGTACCATCTTCCAGTAAATATATTGCGCAGTCTCATGACGAGCTTTGTATTCTTCCAGTATCAACAATGGACAACCAGACACTAAGTCGACAACTTTAGTTGTCACTAGAGATTGATAGTAAGTTTCATCATTATGTTCGCTTACCCGTAACAGTGTCATTGTCTGAGAAGTCTTATTTTTCCAGTCTTTACTGCTTTAACAACTTTTACTTCGCTGTTTTGATATTTTTATAAGTAAATGTAAAATGCTAAATGTTAGCTTTCATACTTCTTATCTCCCGGGTCAGATCCTGGAAGTTTTCATTTACAAATTGTAGTATATTATTAAAACAAAAATCACCATTAGTTTTCTGTTTCCAACATTCACTAGGCTACCAGTCTTCTCGCTTGGACAAGCTAGTCAGCCAGGACCTCATATTTCACTGTATTTTATTTGATTTCCTTCAGACGTCTCTGGTTTTGTACTGATACCATTATTGTACATGATCGAAGCTAATTCATTTATTCCGTTACGTGACTTGGGCACCTTGGCGCGGTGTAATCGTTAGCAAGCTTGTCTCGCTAAAACAGTTACGATTGAATACTGAGTTCGATCCACACTGGGTGCCCCATACTCTCGGCCTTGTGTCACATATAAGCCATGCTTAGAAAATCATTTGGATACCTCTAGGCGATGTAATGGTTAGCAAGCTTGTCTAGCTAGAACAATTACCACTGAGTAGTGAGTTCGATCCTCACTGGGTGCCCCCTACTTTCGGCCTTGTGTCACATCTAAACTACGCGTGGAAAATCACTACTCCGTTGCGTGACTGACTACACTGTTTGCACTTGTTTACGTATTTGTCTGCATAGAATTATGAAGTTTATCGACTCAGGTTTCTTCTCAATAAAAATTACATTTGAGATTTCAGATATGTGATTTAATGTATTTTTCCGTTATGTATTTCTTCTGGTCGTAATATTCTGGGATTCTATTTCTTTTTTTTTTTTTTAGATGTCCTCTGCGTAGCCATTCCCATAACTGTTAGCCTAGTATCGTTTCTGCCTTAATTCTCATGGAGAGAATACGTTTCCAAATGTCTTTCCTTTATTTCAGGAATCAAATGCCCGGCTTATTTTTTTTTTTTAATCACTATTCTCAGGCATGACAATTCCAGACTGGTCTTGCATCTACATCTTTTTTTCTTACTGTAGCTAAGATCAATTTTAAAGAAAAAAATATAGGAGACCAGAAAATTTTGAATGTAGTCTTTATGAGGAAATTAAAAACAAATTGAAGTAACGGTATCTCGCAGGCGTAAATGGATTAGAAAAAGCACGCCCTAGTATTTTTGTTTTTACAATAATATTCACCATGCAAAGGGCCCAAGAGCCACTCGAGGTAGATGATTAAATAAGGAAAAGGCAGAAAGAAGAAACCGGAAATAAAATCTTAAACAGGAAGCAATGGAAAAAAAAACTACTATTTAAATGACCGAAGAGAAGTGTGAACAGGACGATAGGCGCAACTACCTACTCCTATTGAGAAAAAAAAAGCAATTTAATGGTAAATAAGAGTTCAGTGTTAGGCGGAGACGTTAGAAGTATAGCTGATGGAGACTTTAGAAGGAACTGGAAACCCATTCATAAAGAGGAAACAACGGATGTACCTCTACCCCTGGTTACAAAACCGGTGGGGGGATTACTGGTTTAAATTTGAATAAAAAAAAACAGAAGGGTGGGTAAAGATATATAAGACAATTTGGAAAATGCTTCCACACGTTTCACTGATCAATGGGTATCAAAATTTTTATTTCAATAAAATTGGCATTAGCGAGACAATTTACGTTAGTCCTATGAAAGTATTATATTTTCTCTCGTTGTTCAAATTAGATTTGATTCATTTCAATTCAGTTTGCTTTAACGTTTCATAACCCACAATGCTTTCTCAGCTGTTATATCACTGACAAATGTAGGTCCGTTGCATATTAATCGCAGGGGATTCGTAGAGATCATTGCCCTCTCAATACATTTGCGTGTGAGTAACTTTTTATTAAAACTTTCGGAAGGATATAACTATATTGTTTCATTTTAAGTCCCTTTTAAATATTATATATTATAGAATAGTATATTTTAAAATTTACTGTGACTATACGAATGGTGTTAGACGTAACTATGCTTCAGAGGATTAATTGTACGACTACTTCAAACGATTATCTCTCTTTAAAAACAGCATAGAAATATATCTGATACAAAATTTTGTCATTAGATATATTTCGATTTTGAATCTTCTTTGGATAACTACATTTTTCGGGCTATGGTTAGTTATTCAACAATACGCAAAACATATCTTACAATATCAAAAAATGACTATGTATGAAAATTTTAAGTGGAGGGAGGCTAGGCAGTGGACTAGTTCTACTAACGGGGCAAGAACTGTATATCTCCCACCCAAAGGAACGGTCAACAGAATCAGATGCTCTCAAGTCGCAGGTGTTACATCAATTTTCTTTCAATTCCGATGTCTTAACGATGTGATGCCGCATTCACCGTGGTGTTAACACGCCCCTCGACACCAACTTTGCATTTCTTCAACCCCGCGCCTAAATGCATATAAACCCATACACACACTCGCAAACACACACACACACACACACATATATATAAACACACACACACACACACACACACACACATATATATATATATATATATATATATATATATATATATATATATATATATATGTGCACACATATATATATACAGAGATAGACTCAGAGAGAGAGAACGAAGTGAGAAAGCCAGTACTCCTAGCAACAGCCTTGGTTAACAGTTCCATTAAAGTGGCTGAATGATTCGTACGTTGATTGGACCACTGAGGTGCAAGTAAAATTTAGTTCAATCTTTCATGGAACCTGATTTATGCAATCATGTGATTGGAAACGATTTTTCGACAGTTTAAAACTCGTGGCACTCGCAGCAACATTGTCCGTGGCCACCACAGCAACATTGTCCGCTATTTTCTCCGTGGCCGCCACAGCAACATTGTCCGCTATTTTGTATAAATCCAAAAAATCTTTCTCTTCTCGTCAGTTGATTTTAACATTTGTTGAATTCCTTTAAATATCTCTATTATATTGTTATATAATGTCATATAAATATAATTTATCATGATTATTATTTTACCAATTTAACTAGCTGCAAGTTTTAACGTATTTTTAAAAAATGAAAAGCATTATTGCAATATTAGTTAAGCTACTAATAGTAAATGTTATTTGAACTATAAAATATAATGCTTCTGTTTATATTTCTGTGATGAGGTATTTTAATGAATTACATTATTTACATTGTTTAAACTGTTGTCATCTTTATAATATTCATGACGTTTCGCCCGTCCTACGCTCCGGTCTTCATCAAGTGATATACATTGGAATTGGATGAGGACAACAACCTGAATAATGTAAATAGTTTAAATATTTATAATGCTTTATATACAGTTTAGTTTCCCTATAGATTGGTTCAATAAACGAACATGAAGACAGATGGGAAAAGAGTTAATTTACATAGAACAGTAAACGATAGGAAGCTATGGAGTCATAATCCTCACGTAATGGTGGATAAAAATAAGGATTTTATTGCGTTATATAAAATGCCAATTTAACAGTGAATATTAACTGAGACAGCTAATTCTGGAGATATAATTACTAAAATGAGTTCGCATTTTACAGCATTATTTTCAGTACTGTGTCTAATTAAATTAAGCTTAATAAATATTTGAATAATTTCATCCTCTACTTTCTGATATCATTTTTATAGTGACTACTAAATCGATTACAAGCAACACCCCTGAAGTGATCCGTACACAAGACCAACAAATTGATTGATAATCTTTCAAGGATTTCCTTCTAGAGTTCTGCTAAAATAGAAATCTCAACTTTAAGAAGAAAAAAAATCTTATCAGATTTGAAAACTTGCAGTCAGGCTTTGTCGTAATTTTTTTTTTTTTTTTTCTAAATAGCCTTTGGAAAAAGTACTGAATAAGCTGAAAAAATATAACCTCAAAATAATCCGTTGGGAGCAGGAAATAGCATTCTTTTCTGTTGTATGCTCGCCATGCTTTTAACTTGTCGTTGGGTTAAAAATGTATTTCAACAGTGAAGAGTTCCAAATGTCAAGAGGTAGAATCTGTCAGCCATCTTGGCATCACACAAAAATAAACGTGTGAAAATTTCCGACATCTGGTCAGTCAACCATATTCAACCGGAGATCCTAAATGTTTTTTTTTTCTTTTATTTATATTTTTGAAATTATACGTATCCTTTTGTAACTCGATCTCAATGTATTCAAATCGTAAAAAGACATACGCAGCACAATGTATTAACAGCTATGCGGATTTTGCAGTTTTCAGTGCGTGTTTTGTACTAAAGATTTACGGCTTTCTTCATCTGTCACGAACATTAATTTCGTTTCTCCATGAATACTACTTGACGTTGAATTCTATAACCCTTTCCTTTTTTCATAGTACAATAGATTCAGGAGGCATTATGTTCTGGAATAAGCTGGAGGAAATTCTCGACCGCTCTATGTAATAGTTACTATTTCTTTATACGAATTACGTGACAGACGCAATAAGTAAACGTTAATGTTTTAGACTCGAGGCTGGACTGAAAAGTTCTAAGGTTGACTATGAAAGAGCGAGGCTAGTGCTGTGGAATCTTGCAAGCATTAATTTCAACACTTAAGGTCAGTGCTACACAAACGCATTTATATAACTTAGATTATATCTTCAGTGGAAGATCAACAGTTTCCAAGGAATGTTTTCGCTTATATTGAATTTTATGACGTAAACCATTAAATTATTTAATGTCTAAATCGGCATCTTATGAATTATATTCGAGTGTATAAGCATTTACTTTAGTGACAGGTAAGTATCTGTCATTTATATGACTTCTATAAGAATCATTTCGTAAATAAGTAAATTTGGTTATTTGCATTTGAGTCTGGGATGGGCCAACATTGGTAAGTTAAGACAATCTAGGAATAAGTAAATGTTAGTTTATATTTGAAAATATTTTCATGGTAGGCAGGCCCTTTTTTCAGGGATGTATTACCTCTCTGCTGGGGATAGATATAATGTATTCTAGGCTCCTCCAAACAATGTAGACGAACTTGGTTTGAAAATTTTTTATAAGAGTGGCGATATTTCTTCACTTTCATTGACGCTGTCACACATCGATGTTTATACACAATCATTTTTGTGCCAGCCATCTGAAATAGAAAATTATATTATGTAGTAGTGACAAGTATTTCGGACCACCATGTGGATTAGAATCGTAGAAATGTGTATTTTCAAAGGTCCCGTAGATGGGACAACAGAAAGATTCCTTTTTAAAGCTAAATTTCAAAGGTCAAGTGTCAAATTTAGTTTTAAAAACGAATGTTTCTGTTGCCCCATCCACGGAACCTTAAATATACAAACTGCATCCCGGGTATATTTTGCCATTACACCCATCTCATCCCAGTCTATTTTATGCCCTTTATGTAGTAAACTGGCCAATGACGGTGAAGTAATTACAGAATTGGTCATATGCATTAGGTTTATAAAGGAGACGGGTGTAATAGTAATAATTTACCGCATCCCATGAAGAGGGGTATAAATGTAGCGTCTTCCCATGTAAACGCACAAATATGATACTAAGACAGTGGAAACTCTTTTCACGAATTTAATTCGTTAATGAAGAAAGTTCGTAACCCGAAATATTCGTAAAGCGAAACTATTTTTCCAATAGGAAACAATGTAGAGAAAAAAATTCACAGTACAATGAAATGAGAAAAGAAAAGCCCGCCATAAGAAACAAATTTATACAACATGGCGGTCGACTCAAAAATTATTCCGTTCGAGTTAACTCGGTCCGACTATGTTGTTCTAGGACCGAAATTTTGTTCGATAACGGAGGCATTTTCATTTATGATTTTTCTGTTCGAAAACCGATTTGTTCGACATGTGAGACGTTCGACAACAGAAGTTCCTCTGTATTTAATTGCAGACTCATGTATAAACGACTGTGACACCATTTAGGGTTGCTGGAAGGAGAGAAGAAAAAGGAAAGAGAAAAAAAAAGAAAGGCGAGAATTAAAATTAGGTGATAGGAAGCCATCACGAAAAGGACACTAAGCGGTGTTATTTTTCTGACAAGGAAAAGTGGTAAAATTTTTATTTCCCATTGTCGAGAAGGTAAAAAAGAAGATACTGGAATTAATCTGATTTAGGTTACGGGGCGGGTGGAAATTCCAGGTTGGCCAAATAACCTCAGAGACAGAATTCTAAATAGATAAACATTTAACTGTGTCGCAGGAATGCCCATTTGAGACCTCCCACAGAATTCTAAAGAGATAAAAATTAAATAGGTCATCCGCTGACCGAGAAACAAAAATGTCCGTTGACCACACAAGGGTTGTCAAAACAAAGGACCAAACCATTGGTTATCTAAGGGAAAGTCGTTTGAAAAAGGCATCTGTTTTGTGTTGAAATTCGGCTATAACAGCGAAACTATTTTATCGGATCAGAAATTGGCACCAAGAATGCAAATACGTCTAATTGTTTGGCGAAGGCCCCGGGTGATGAAGTCCAAGTGACATTTGGATAAGATAAGAGACCAAGGGTTCGTTGTCAGGCAGAAGGAAAGAAAGAGAAAGAAAAGAAAAAGAAAAAAAAAGAGAAAGGAAGATAATTTTTTTTCTTTGAGCAAGATTTTTTTAAACCGAGGCAAGTCTATCCACACCCACGCTGCTGAACGCCCATTGGCTGAGTGGTGGCAGGAGTATTGGGCAGAGGTAATCATGTGAGGCAGGAGGGGAGGCCTGCTGGCACCCATTGAGGGGATAGGTGTGAGATGCCACTGTGAGAGAGAAGGGGAACCCGTTGACACCCAATATGAGAACAGAAGAAGGTAGGAGGACGAAGAGACTTCCAAAAATGGAAATTAATAAAATTTTCCTAACCGAAAACAAAGAAGTATATTGTGGGTTTGGAATTATCAAGGAACCTCAAACCCCGACAAGCCCACCCCGGTTTTGGTCGGCGTCCATATAAGCAAAGTCGCAGCGAGCGAAAATCAGTTCAAGTTCGAGTTCCAGTTGAGAAGTTAGTTGCAGTGAGCTGAAAGCTCTGAAGACTCGCCTCGCAGAAGCTGACAAAGATTCCACGCAAATTCCGAACTCATCTTCTAACCAAGAACAATTTATTTTTGATGAATGACTTAGACTCACACCACCAAAACAAGTTTTACGAATTTCGCCTGAAGACACACCAAGAACCAGTTTCTTAAAAGAACAAACAACTTGAGATGTTAAGACTCGCCTAACAAACACAAAGTGTCACGAATCCATATAGCCGGTTTGAGAAGAAGACTCAGTCCTGTACTCAGCAACCAGATATAAAGTATTGTTATCCTTTTTTTAACACATTTGAACTTTTCGAGTTATTATTTTATTTTCTTTTACACATACTTGTGCGATATCGCCCTTGTTCGAACTCGGCTTGCAGTACGGCCCAGCGACTGATTGATTTCGTCTGCCTAGATCAATTCACAACGTGGGTAGGTTAGACTTGAAATCAAAGCAGTTAATTCGGTAACCAGACGTTGGAAGCGAGCTGGGAACAACAAGGCTGATACCGAATCTAACCAGATTCCCATCCGAATCACCAAAAGGTTAGAACGTCACATTTGGTGCAGCGACCAATACCAAGCCAGTTGGTCGTCACAAGACAGGATAGCACGACTGACGCAGACAGGCGGACGTCACATTGGGAGCGGCGACACCCGGGGGGGGGGGACGTCACACGACCAACTTACCTATCCCAGAAGCAAGTAAATATTTAGGGACTAAGATCTATAATACTGATTTTGCCATTAAATAACCCAAAAGGGGTTAACATAAAAATAACCAAACCAAACCACCGCTTTGGTAATGTTTTTAACAGTTACTGTTTAAATCTCGGTGCTTAATATTCATCCTGGTAAATACTACCATTAATATTTTTAACATTGTATCCTTATTTAAATTGGACTAATTTTCAGAAGAGATATATTTAGGAAAAATGTTAGTGACATCTGCAATGCACACTTATATTTTTGTTAACGTTTAACTAAAATATAAACTTTCTTATATATTTATGAATCTTATTTACACTATTTAAATTGGGACTAATTTCCTCATCTTTGTTATCACAACGTTTCGTCCGTGGTACCATCCTGCCTTCAGGAGGTCTATATCGATCAGGGTAACTTACAAGGATTTCCCACGAGACAATAGCCTAGTGGATTAAAGCATTGGTTTGTGAATTTGGTGACGGCGTACTTTTGAGTTCAATCTCTTAGGCGGGCAATGTGTAGTTGGATTTCGGGCGACATACAACGGAGCAGTACTAAAAATAACTATACTCTAGACAGAGTGGAACGAATAGTCTAATCCCGTAGGGTTCAGTTCGGAATTCCCGCTAGGTTACCCGGATCTATATCGACCTGATGTATGTCGGAAAGCATAATGGCCGAAAGGTTGTGATTGCAACAAATAAGATGAAGAAAATAGTTCGCATGTAAATAGCGTAGATAATACCTCCCCGAAATTCGGACGAATTATCGATTCGGAACTCTAATTTTTAACATGATCTGATTTTATCTTAAATGTGTGAATGTTATCGCAGTTTTCGTTTTAATGAAATAATTATAAAACGTATCCTAAACACTTACAGTATTCAGTTAACCATTTAAACATTTTTTGCATAGATGCTAAGTTTTTCTAAAACCTATCACCAGACAGCTGTTGCCGTACGTTCACCTGATATATTCTTATTAGATAAGGTGTCACGGTGGATATACAAGATTTTGTACATTTGTACGTGGATGTTATTTTGGCATGCTGCAAATTCACCCCTCCTCCTCCTCCTCCTCCTCCACAACAATAATAATAATAACAACAATAACAACAATAATAATAATAACAATAATAATAATATTAACAACAATAATAATAACAATAATAATAATATTAACAACAATAATAACAATAATAATAATAATAATAAAATAATAGTATTAGTAATAGTGTCGTATATTGCTGCTGGGCTCTGATAAGTTGGCGAAAACTTTTTTTAAATATTTCACCCCAAGCAATGCGGGAGAGACCCATGCACGCAAGTGGCTACAGAAAGTAAGAGCAAGAGTAAAGATGCGTGATAGAGGAAAGAATGAAGAGAAGGACGGGGAATTAGATCATGGCATCTGGAGATGTCGATTGCACATTGCATTTGAATATTTGGAGATTATAGCTATAAGGGAAGCAAGTAAGGGTTCCACGGACGGAAAGTGCGAGACATGAAGCTATTAGAGTAGAAGAGACAGCTACATTTAAACGTTTCGACAGTGAAAAGGTGACACTGACATGCCAATCTATTAGCATGTTTAAATTCAAGCAGTTTGAGAAAACAGCGAAAGTAGCTCATCAGGGCATTTACCGTGAAAGTATGTGTATAAAAGACAGATGGAAGCCACAGCACGTCTGTGAGAGATCGACTGTAAACGAGATGCAGGATCAGTGACAGTCATATTGCATATCCGTCTTTGGATTTTGTTGAGGATCTTAAGCCGAAAAGCTGGGGCTATAGACCATATATGGCAGCAGTATTCCATGCAAGGACGAATGGCTGATTTGAAGGATGGCCTCGGACGAGAAAAACTTTCTAGTGCAACCAACTTTCCTTGACCTTTATTGTTCGAGTTACGGCGATTGGGTAGAGTGTGGGAAAATCACAGGGGTTAGAACTGCGCACACACAATTTGACGGAGACAAATTTTCGCTGAACCACAAGCCAGCTTCTCTGTCCAGATCAAGAAACGGACCGGTTAAACAACATTTGGACACCTACGCATCTTCGCGTGGCCACGCCTTCTTCCGTAATGCGCCGAGGCAAGCTCGCATTTCCTTCCGCTCAGGACACCTGTACGTCTTGTTTATTTTAACTACCGGATACATTTCCTGTTTATGCTCTCATCCGTTCCGATTTCCGCTTACATAGTGAAGTAAGGCCAAAGGTTTTTCCTCAACCGATATCCAACAATAGTAATAATAATAGTAATAATATTAATAGTAGTGGTAATAATTATAGTAGTATTAGTAATAGTAATAATAGTAGTAGTATATATGGGATCACCAGGTTGAGGATGTTTCAGTTGCATGCCTTCACGCTGGGGTGGTTTCCTTCGTTTTGATACGTTCATTACCAGTACAGCCGTTTTTTTTTTGTTTTTTTTTGCTACAAGGCAAGCAACGTTTGTACAAAGACATGATTTCTTGTAGATTTATAAATTTTTATTACTTTAACATTTTTAAAATAACCTGAAGATGGACATACTGTCGAAATATTGTTTATTTTTCTTTTCTTAAATCGCGCTCTTCTCTTAAATGTTGAAAATATTGGAAGAGTTACGTCAATCATTTTGTTTAGTAGTAGTAGTAGTAGTAGTAGTAATAGAAGTAGTAGTAACAACAACAAAATAATAATAATAATAATAATAATAATAATGATGATGATGATGATGATGATGCTACACCAGACGTCCAACTCTTGGCGTGTGAGGTTAAATGACTGGAGGTGTTGACATGTTTTGTCTTGAGTTAAGATGGGTTAGAGTAAATATCCTGTTCAGTCCCACAGATTTGCTTGTCAATTTCCTGACTCTCCCCGGGGAGTGATGCACTTATGCATCAATTTATGAGCAGGGATAGTTGGGGAGGATCATGTATGGATGTCAAGAGATTTGTTTGTTTTTTTTTAAGTTTCAAGGAATATTGCAGCCAAACCGACTTTGGGGTCGCATTTCGTTACTTCAATACATTTGTAATAAAAAGAATGAACCTTAGACTCATAAAATACCTTGAGGGAAAATTACCCTACAATAACCATCAAAAATATTTCTTTATTACCTATTTTGAAGAGAGAAAGGAGCAGTGTACTTACCTTGTGTTGTTGAAATCCTTACTAAACAAAAAGCTTACTATCTTTACTAACACTTTATATTTACAGTGATGACAGGGTTACAATGCGATCCTGAAGTTGTATAAAAGGAGAGAAAATCGATCTTTCTTTAATTAAAATTACTTTCCATGTTATCAGGAGGAAAAGGGCAATATATTTTGCAATTAATGTGCCATTTTTTCGACCTGACCAATCTCTGTTTGTAAGGGGGTCGGATCCTTTTCTCAACATTATACTCAGAAAAATATACTCAAGGAATGCAAAATCCATCCATC
>CAHIKZ030003824.1:667500-747500 GCA_903632075.3 Acanthosepion pharaonis
TAGATATTAAACATTTTTGGGGATAGATGATTATGCTGTTACACGATTTGTTGTTTATTACAACCGGTGTATATCTATCTATCTATCTATCTCTCTATAGACATATATATATATATATAT
Organism: Acanthosepion pharaonis; assembly: GCA_903632075.3. Classification (NCBI taxonomy): domain Eukaryota; kingdom Metazoa; phylum Mollusca; class Cephalopoda; order Sepiida; family Sepiidae; genus Acanthosepion; species Acanthosepion pharaonis. Next base: position 667,621 of record CAHIKZ030003824.1, read on the forward strand.
ATATATATATATATATATATATATATATATATATATATTGAAAAGTTCTCACAAGGAGGAAATACAAAATGGATATTGACCTGATCAAATTTAAGAAAATGGTTTGACCTGGAAATTTTCAGTACCGTCCGGTCATTATCTTAGGACGGGTGCTGAAAATCTCTCGGTCAGACATGAAAAAGAATCTGACAAAATGACTAAAAATGAGAAATTTAAAAAGGCTCCTTGGTCGGACCTGGGATTTTCACCAAACTCTCGCTTGTCTCCGTGCCGGTTTGAGGACTGTCTCCGTGTTGATTTGAGTCCCTGTCTCCGTGCCGATTTGAGGCCTTGTCCCCGTGCCGGTTTGAGCCCTGTCTCCGTGACGGTTTGAGGCCCTGCCTCGGCGCCGGTTTGAGGTCATTTCTCCGTGCCGATTTGAGGCCCTGTCCCCGTGTCGGTTTGAGCCCTGTCTCCGTGACGGTTTGAGGCCCTGCCTCAGCGCCGGTTTGAGGTCATTTCTCCGTGCCGATTTGAGGCCCCGTCCCCGTGCCGGTTTGAGCTCTGTCTCCGTGACGGTTTGAGGCCCTGCCTCAGCGCCGGTTTGAGGTCATTTCTCCGTGCCGGTTTGAGGCCCTGCCTCGGCGCCGGTTTGAGGTCATTTCTCCGTGCTGGTTTGAGGCCCTGTCTCCGTGCCGGTTTGAGGCCCTGTCTCGGCGCCGATTTGAGGTCATTTCTCCGTACCGGTTTGAAACCTGTCTCTGTGCTGGTTTGAAACCTGTCTCTGCATCGGTTTAAAACCTGTCTCCGCACCGGTTTGAGGCCATTTCTCCGTGCTGGTTTGAGGCCCTGTCTCCGTTGAAAGTATTTTGTGAAATGATAAAAGAAATGCAATAAATTTCAGATCTCATGATGTCATCAATTAGATTTGCATTATTTTTTAAATGAACATCTTTATACAAGCTTCTTTCCATCTCCCTTGTACCTATATGTATGAAATTTATATAAACGTTATTTTAGTGTGTACATGCCTTTGAGTAGACATCATTTTTTTATTCACAGAGAATCGGTAATTTTATTTACTAATCTTAGAGAAGACCAGATACAAGGCCACAGGATACGAAAATCAAAACTTATCAGAAAAATATTTAGGGGGCAAAACATTAGACATTAGTTTACGATCGTGTGCACGCTCACCGCCTTATGAAATAAAGAGGCGGAATGAGTTAAGCTTTTGCTGCACAGTCTTACAGTCATAGGTATGTGTATTTATTGTAAATTATTTACAGTTTTGGCAGGAGACCGAAAGAGAAGTGGGCTGAGGCTGGTATACAGTAACTATCCAATACCTAGCTAATCAGACACGCGACCTATTCATCCATTACAATTACTCAATCATTACAAGGACTCACCCATCACCGTTCAATCCGCCATATATCATATATATAGCTGGCAACTCGTAGGGCTGCTAGACAATCCCTATTGCAGACGCTCGCTCAGGCACATTTGTCTTTGCTCAACTATGCTGAGCAGACCTTAGTTACAGTTTCTGGGAAAGAGCGTGTTATCCAGCGTGGTTAACAATTTGAACAAGGCCAGCACGTTCAAGCACTCGGCCACGATGACTTGAGACTTCGTGCTAGCACAGCTAGCGAGCACCCCCAAGGTTTCCGTCTATCTAATTTCCCTTAAAAGGCTTGGGTCAACCCGTGGTATGGTTTTCAGGCACTTTCCAAAGGTACCGCCCGCTGGGATCGATCCCTCCAGTCCGATAACATCAGGGAGTCTCCTTCCTGACAAATCGACCATAGTGGGATTCAAACCCGGGTCCCTAACCACTCGGCCACGTGCCATATATCACAATATCTTTTATTCACAAGAAACCTACTAAAACATTTATGGTACAAAAGTCCATATGTACATGTAGTTATCTTCTGAATTCATCCCCACACACACTTTATATAATTAAACAGTAAATGTAGTCGTAGAATAAAATACATGCAGTGCCATCTCAGTAATGTCTATCCTCTTTGTTTCATTTTACCTCCCGCCTATCAGAATAGTCGACATTGCTAGTTAAGCCCTCCCCCCAACTCAAGTTTTTTTTTCTTTGCTTATTTTCTTTATTCCGTTTAAGGGCGAGCATTACCCACGTTTTTTTTTTTTTTTTTTTTTTTTGTTTTTTTTTTGGAGGGTGGGGTGTATCAATTGTTCTTTCGTGTTGCAATATCTTAGGTGTCTTACGGGTATAAAAATGCTAGGTCCCTCCGTTCAACTGTGTTCTAGTCATTTGAAGATGTCAGGCAGTAGCTCACTACCGACTGTTCGGTTGTACTCTCTTCCTACGGACGGGAGGAACTCGAAGGAGGCTACGCCGAAGGGCGGAGTCTCCTTCGGGGAGGTAAAACCGGCCCTGAACCCGTATAAACGGGTTCAATGGGCATATTTTTGGCCGAGCCTACGGGCTCGGAATGCCCACGTAAAAAAGGCCTTGTGCCACATGACACCCTCGTGGAGGGGGGTGACTGAATATCGTCATTTGAAGATGGCGAGAGCGTGAAACTAGAGTAACGTATCCAGCTTAACTTTAATTACTGACCTTGCTTTCTCTGGGTGTTGAGCACTTTACTGCGTAGATACTTTTTTTTGCCTTGTGGTCTTTTTTTTCTCATTCGGGACTTTTCCTTGTCTAAGCTGTTGGGTCGATTGGTAAGTTGCCTGTTGGTCACATCAACACCATTGGTTTTCTTTTAGTATTAGCAGTAGTCTATATCTTTCTCTCTCCATCTCTCTCTCTCTCTACGTAAACACACACAAATGCACTCACACAAATACATACACAACTGTGAAAAGACTTGATAAATAGGTCAACATGCCTGGTCAGTTATATTTATATATAGATAGACATAAACATCTTCCTATCTCTCCTTTCCCTCTCTAGTTTCGATCACATATCTATCTTCTTCCTCCCCCTCTCTGTCTGTCATCTTATACCAAATTAAAACTGCCTCATCAAAGACATGTGTGCATATATTAAAAATAGTAATGTGTAAGTTTTTAAGCCTGGAAAAATTTGTCACCTATATTTTTGGATGAAAATGAAGATCTGATGAATTAGAACAAAAATCCCGGTACTAAGGGGAAAAAAAATATAATCCCATGAACACTTAAAGTTTTCTGTTTGTTATATAGATAGATAGATAGATAGATAGATAGATAGATAGATAGATAGATAGATAGATTTGAACAGCAACCTTTCTTTTAAATACTTTTCATTAAATACAGCGGAGAAGGAAGATTTAATTAATTTTTGTATTTAATTTTTCACCAACCTTACGTTTTTCCGTTTTGTAGAAATAAAGGAGTGAAGACATATTCCATAATTTTCATTGTCCAAAACACTTTCGGCCATTCTTTAGCCATTTTCAAGGGCGTTTTGTTTTTCATGTTAGTTTTTCCTCATCTTTTGACTGTTTAAGTTCTTTTTCATTTTTGTTGTTTTGAATAGGAGCGTTTATTCCGAGCCTTCGCATGATGAGCGCAGCAGGAATTCGCGTAATCATCTTTCTATTAAAAAAAAAGTTACACCCCATTTCTACTGCTAAATAAGATAATATTGATAGTAGAAGAGATTTTAATAAACAGGGCTTATCTAATAGCGAGATGTTTCTGGTAATGTAATTTATATAAAATTAGAGTGTTTCCGACCAGAATTCTTCTTCAGGGTCCTTGTAAATTGTATATACACTGTGATATATTTTATGAAAAGTACATTTTTTATCTCGCTTAAGATTACTTTTTCTTGCCCGTGTATTTTTCTATTGTTCTGTGATCACATTTCAACGCTTTAGCAATTCCCAACGAACGTTTCTATCACTAAATTTCTCTCGTTTCTCTTTTAAATTTACATATTTTTTTAAAAAAATAAATAGACTTACGGCCATATCACGTTGAAACACCGGTTTTCGTAAGATCACCGAAGTTAAGCAACGTCGAGCTTTGTCAGTACCTATATGCTTGGCAAATACCAGGTGCTGTAATTTTGCATGTGTGTTTGTGTAGCGTAGTGGATAATGACTCGGAATTGGTAATCGAACGGCTGTGTTCCAATTCCTTTGTTGGGTTCGTTATATTTACTTACGTGCAAATACCCTTGGGAAATGGTATGTGTAAATCCTGAACGAGGTTCGTGTGATGCTAGGCATATGTGGTTCTATAAAAAGGGTAACCTGGTTACAGTCGGTGATTTTGTCTCCGAGTCGTTAAGTTGTGCAGAGGACGTGTTCTTGAGGCGTGCAACAGCTGGATTGAATTTTATCTCCTCACATGAAATTCTGTTACAGACTTGTTCTAAGAATGAGATTAAAATCAGAAAAATCAAAGAATATAATTAATGCTATGTTTTTCCTTTAAATCTATACCGATAATTCTCAAAGATGTGTGTGTATGTATGTGTGTGCATGTATGTATGTGTGTGCATGTATGTATGTGTGTCTGTGAGATCGGATGTTTATGCATTTTCCACAGTTTTCATGAATTTTTTTTGGTTTGATAGATAATTATTCAGTGCCGGTTTTGAGTCCAAATTTTTGGAGACAATGGCTCTCCACTACTTCCTGTCCATTATAACTCTCAGCAATGTTTTACTATTTACTATCTCTTCTTGGATATATATCTTTCATAAAAATCTTTAATAAAAAAATAGTTATATTATTACAATAATATTATTTATTTTTATACACTTCCCTTTTCCGGGCCACCCCCTTTAAATTGTTACCCCCCCTCATTTGGGGATGTGCATCAGTTGCACCCAAATGTTGTTAGTAATATTGATTTTCGCGTAGGCTAACTTTAAACTTAAACCGCTCTAACTGAACGGCAAAAATTCCCAGTAATGAAAGATCCGGTCGAAAATGGGTTGTATTGCTATATACAAATATTTCTATGGATTTTAAATTCATTGTTTTTTTTAACGGCATATCAACACCTCTATGGGTTATTTAATGTCGAAATCTAAATATTTTGTATACATTTCCCTTAAATAATGGTTTTAGTGATGAACGTTTTCAACAAAACTTCAAATCATTGTATTCGAAATCAATAAGAATTGTGGAATCATGTAATCTAGATTCAGTATATTTTGACTGCAGAATACTAAAAAAAAAATATTCCTATTAAATTTATTACTCATTCTTTTTCTAATATGAAGATGTCTGAGTAGAAAACTTGGAACTAATACAAATTTCGGTTATTTTTTCACAGCCACATTTGCGAAAGTCATTTGCATATTAGAAAAAACGACTTACAAATTTATGCATGAAATGCCGCTTTTTAATAAGACCTGTCTTCAAGAACAATTCCTGCCAAAATATGATGCATTTGCATTATAATGTATATAATTTAAAATATAAACAACTATACGTTTGCAGTATAAAATCTCTCAAGATGAACTGTTATTGCAAAGTGTTCTAATTACATAGATAATCTGAAAATGACATATTCCTCATCAGTAAATCCTAATATACCACTTTTTAAACATTGATTTATATTATAAAATATGGGCATAAAAAGTATTGCGAATAATTCTTCTTTCAACGAACTTTCCAAAATCTAGAATGGTCGGCACAAATATCCAAAATTTTTCGAACATTTACGTCGGTAAATGTAATTAATACTGTTTAATTAAAAAATAGAAGATTTACTCAAATAAGTGTATCCATAAAAAACGTATAAACAGAAAATATATTAAAATATTCGTCAGATTTAATCCATTTCATATTATATATATATTATTTATTTTAAGACATTTTTATGTTAATACAATCTTTTTATAGATACAAATATTTAATCACAAGAAAAATAGAAGTATTAATATTCATCAATTATTTACAGCATTGTTATATTTTACTAGCCTGAAGTCTGGCCAAAAACTTTTTCTTCAAATTAATCTTTTATATATATATAGAGAGAGAGAGACATTTTTATGTGTATATTTTCTTTTTATAGATAGAAATATTTAAGTAAATGCTCTGTTTATAATAAACAGCATTATGCAACATTTACCGGCCTGAATGTCCGAGAAATTTTCATAGATTCGACAGGAATCGAAACTGTATCCTATACGGAACCGTCATATAGCCTGACGTGCCGTTAACCAATTTGGCCAAAGAGGAGCGTTCGATTAGGAAGGTCGAATTTACTGCATTTAAACTTCAATCTTCCATGAATCTCTCAAGTATATTCAAATCAGCTCAAAGCGTATGCAAATGTAAGCAAATGACGTCACACGTCATGAAATGGACAAAGTCCGACAATTATTTTAAGACATTTTTATGTATCTATAAAAAGAATGTATAAACATAAAAATTTCATAAAATAATTGTCGGACTTTGTCCATTTCATAATGTATATATATATATATATATATATATATATATATATATATATATGAAAACAAAAATTTCGTGTGACACGTTTCGTCATTTAAGATTTCATCGGACTAAGTTTGTTTATATTGAAGTGATATTCAATATCCCACACAGTAATCATAGAAGATAAGCTAAGCAGAGTCAAATGTAATAACCTGGACGCAAATTTACTGTCGATGATCTTGCGATTAAAGCATTTTCTAAATATTTTCATATTTAATTAGAGTAGTATTTTTTTTTTAGATCAAAATGCTCAGTTTCTTTAATCTGAGTAATTAATATATTTAACGTGTTGCTTTCACCATTTGTGGTAGATCTTCTATTATCACAATGTGCGATATTGAATAATTGTAATCGAAACAAAAACATCTGAATGAAATAGGCTAGAATACCGAAAACACATAAAAAAATCATCTTTAAATTTAAAATTCCCATGTGTAATCGCCTCAACGTAAATATAAACTTCTTCCGAAACGCTTTACACAAAAAATTTTCCCCGAAATTATGCTTGATATATAAAAATTTATATATCTTTACTCCCCACCCACATATATACATGTGTGAACGCGTTAAATTCAAAAAGCGTAACTGCTAGTTGTATACAAGAGCTTTCTCAGAGCTATGGTTAAATTTGGCTTTTATCGAGTGAAGACTATAGGTGTTGGCGAAGACCACACTTTTACGAACCTTATAAACTAGCGCTACAGAATCACAAAGAACTGAACTAGATAACAGAGGCCACAACTGAAACAAGTAAAATGTATATCACATTTAACTCTAAGCTTAGAAACGGCATAATCAAGATGTTGATTTTTTAAATAAAAGCTTTGGAGGAAAACTCACCTCAGTACCAGAAAGAGCGATAACAGCTACTGGATTTGAAACTTGAAATAGACAGTAGTTCTGGTTTGTCTATCAATGAACGCCTAATGTTATTTCATAAGAAAACGGCTGTATTCCCATTTACATTTAATCCTTACCGCAGAGGTGCTTGATGAAACTACATCCGCCAGCAAGGTTTTGATCAGAAGGCTTTGAGGTGCGTAGAACCAGATCTTAATAGCTGGTGTTTCCAGGTCCACCCTGACCTGAGGTGGTAGCACCTGTCAGGCTCCCAGATATGAGCAATTAGTTAACCCCTACCCAAAAAAGGGTCAGAACACTATGAAAATATAAAAATAGGTTTTAATATCAACGATACTTTTTGGGAAAATTTGTGCCAGCATTACTCTTTTTAAAAATATATTACCACCAATAAAATATATATATATATATATATATATATATATATATATATATATATATATATTACCAGCAATACAGTTTTGAAAAATAATACTAGCAATACTTTTATGAAAAAAAATTACCAGCAATACATTTTGAAAAAAAATATTACCATCAATAAAAAATCTTGTTAAAATATTAAATAACCCATTGAGGTTGATATGCCGTAAAACAAAACAAACGAAACCTTGATGATTGCCTCAGGCATGAAACTGGCGTCTTGCGTTAAGGAATAACTACATTTAATGTTGTAGCAATGTTTTTAGGCCTGTTTTTTACTCATCTAGTCTGTGTGATTTAAAGACAATCTGCTTAAATCACAACAATGAAACAGTTCAAAATCTCAGCCATTTTTTATATCTTTATTTTATAACATAATCTGTCTACGCAAAAGAGTAACCAGTTGATTGGAAATAAAGAATTGTTGGCGATTTTTAAATTCGAATCGCTTTTGACTCTGGAATACGTAACAGATGCTTTATAATTCGATCTAAAATAGCTTTACTGTAGCCGTAAAGCTGTTTTAGACCGAATTGTTAAACATTTATTTTAAAACATCTTATTTAGCCTTTGCAGTTCATCACCAGTGTTTGAGTGGGTAAACGTCATTTCAGTGGAGTGTGAGTAAGAATTTACAATAGAAAAAAAAGAATCCTCTTTGAATATCTGGGATAATTTAGCAAGCATTTTTTACACGCTGACAATTCTCACAGTGTTTGTTGTCAGCATCATCACGTTTCGGTCGTTGGACTCTCTGGCTTTAATCAGGTGATTGTCAATCCGAGTATCCTTCAAGGAATTCTGAACTGGACACTTTAATATTCGGATGTAGATTATTTTTCTTCTGCTCACTTGTTTTGCTTTTATTTACTACTTCTCAGTTATTGCTTACCGCGAAACAACAAAAACGGTGACTCACTGAGGCGGGCGAGATTTTCTGGAGTGAGAGCGAAGCCACCACCTTCGAAACGGGCATAATAGTTAGTAATAATAAGAGTGTATGTAAAAACACTACAGTGATATTAAAATATGACTGCAAGTGGTCGCTGGGAAATTAATCTTCAATTTTTCGTAAAATTGAACAAAGAATGTCGAATCTTGTCAGATGCAATTTGAACTTTGACGAAGAATGTCACCTGTACGTGTGCTCGAGTGCCATAAAAAAAAAGTTTGTCATCGTCAAGAGGACATTAAAGATAAAGAACGTTGCGAGTCCCGATGCGTAGACAAAGAGTGGCGTTGACAATGTGTGGACTAAAAGAGGGAGAAAACACCCACAGGCACAAATGCGAAGAGGCGAAATATTTCTTCTGGTATCTTGATGCTATCACTACTAGTATTAGTCCATGGTACTAAATAACTAGGTGCACCTTTGATAGGGTGAAGCTAGGATTTCCCAAGTAAAACTAGGAGTTGAAACACGGGGAAATACCAAAAAAAAAGATTAAGATTAAGACATTCAAATTAAATATTTCCTGCTTGAAAGCAACTGAGATTACCACAGCTTCAACCTCTGTCTATATCTCTGAGATGAGATATTATGATTCCTTGCATTATTTACATTATTCGGACTGTTATGCTCATCTTCATTGCCATATTCACAACCTTCTTCAGATGATTGGAACTTCGAACTAGAATTGACACATGGAACTAGAACAATCTATCATGGTGAACGAAATGAAGGGTTCGGTTCGAAATTCCAGTCACCTGAAAAAGACCGGAGCGTACAACGACCGAAACGTTGTGAATATAGCAATGAAGATAAGGATAACAGTCCGAATAATGTAAATAATGCAAACTTCGACCTGTTTGACCGGAAAGGAATTTTGAATCTACGTTTGCTAGTTCAAAATTTTTGATCAGTTACACGTGTCTCTTAGTTTTCCCGTTCTCTCCAGTTCTGTGTTAATTGAAAAGTTCAACTCTACATTTTTATCCGGCGTACGAAACTGCTATAAGTTTAGTGACCAAATAATATTTACGATAAGACCTTTAGCTTTTGAAATTAGGATACGGCAAAAACCTGAAAATGCCACTGACCTGGTACTCACCGGAGAAAGGACGAATAGGAAATAGAACTGCGTCCGATCTTTTTCGACCTTTCAAACATAAGAATTTTTCAGACGATTTAGTTATATCGAGATTCGGATCGCAACAAGCCACAGAGTATCAGTTCGCTGGCAAAACACCACTGCTTCTGAAAAAAGCACAAAACTCACACCACCAGAGAGAAAAACTGGATTTCGACATTCTAAGAACTGTTCTTTTATGTAAGACAAATTATTTCATAAATTCAAATATATTTTCAAAGATGAACAAAAGTACAGGGTGTCAACCAAAAATTGACATTTAAAATGTAAATATCTAAGCAACTACAGGGTGGTTCAAAAGTCTTGTCACTCATATCTCTCTTCCAAATTGTAGGACCTCGTGTCAGCCATCAAAAATAGAAAATTATATTCTCTAGGGGTAGCAAGACTTTCGGACCACCGTGTACATGACCAAAACAAACAAAAAATCAAATAGGTTTCATGTGACGTCTTCCCCCCGGTGGCAGCGTCGACTGTGTCGTTCGATCCCGGTCGCGGCGCCAATTGTGACGTCACGTGCTCCCCAGGCTCTGATATCCTGGTCACGGACAGCACCAACTGTGACGTCTTTGCCGCAGCGTCAGCTGTTCGCTCCTCGCTGCTCCAAACGTGACGTTCTCAGCCTTTGGTTAGATTGATACCAGCCTCGCCGTTCCCAACCCGCTTCCAACGCCTGGTTACCAGGGTAACTGCACTGATCTCCAGTCTGCCTACCCACGTTGTGAATTGATCTTAGACAGACGAGATCAAACAGAAAAATAAAATAAAAACTCACAAGGTCCAACGTATCAAGAAAAAGGTAACAAACTTTTTATGTCTAATTGCTCGGTACATAGGACTATGTGGATTGTGGCACGACGCTTTTACTAGGCAACTTTAAGGCTTCAAGTTGGCTGCTCTCTAAGAAATTTGTGTTTCGGTGTGTCTTTGGACGAAAGTCGAAAAAAACTTATTTCTGTGGTCTGATTCTAAGTCGCTCTTCAAACTACTTGTTCTTGGTTGAAGAAGAGTCCAGAAGTGTGCGTGAATCTTGGTCAGCTATCTTGACGCGGTTTCAACACTGGGCGCTCATCTCTGCTTGTCGTCCACGGCTGAACTCTTTCGCCGTCCGCGGCTCAACTCAAACTGATTTCTGTCGGTTGGGGTTTCGCTTTTATTGACGCAGTCAAAACTGGGGTGGGTCTGTCGGCGCCAGGGGTTTCTTCGATAATTCTAAATACGTATCCACCCTTCTTATTTCTGGTTAGGGATTTTCCATTTTCGGTAACTCACTCTCACTCCCACTTCCTTACTGTGCCTCTGAGGGGCGTATACCCGCTTCCCCGCTTCTTCGTATCGGCTCCTTACACTTACACTTCTGACAGGGGCGTCGACCGATTCTCCTCGTGCGTCACGTGACCGTTCTCGGCCAATGAGGTCCTGGTCGGGTATCTTTCCTCCTCCTTCGTGTGTCATGTGATCTTATTTAGCCAATGACGTCTTTAGTCGGGCGTGGACAATCCGTGGCTTTGTTTTGGGGAAAGAAACACCTTGCTTAAAAAACAAAAATATTAATTTAAATCGGCCTTATCATGAGCGACTGAGATGACACCTTCGGCTTTTTAACACGTGGTATTTGTCAAGCAGTTTATCGCTAATTGGATATGACCTAAGAAAGGGATTTCTCAGACCCGTTGGCGTTTTGAACGAAATAAAAATATTTCATTTTCCTCCGCCCGAAGGTCCGATAATAAAAATCTTTATTATCTCAAAAAAAAAATTTTTCAGCGACATCATCTTGTGTGGCTTTTTCCAATTCTGGAGACTGTCTGGGTTTTCGTATTAATGGTTTGCCTTCATATCCTTAGATACACTTCCCCACCCACTTAGACCCTTACTATCATTCCAATGACACACTTTCCACTTGTTACTTATCAATATTTTCATTGTCCCTAAACTTCGTTTCTTCTTTTCTTTCTTTTCCCTTAGATGACAACCAAGTGATAACAACTTCCATTTTCCGCGGATCTCGGTCAGATGCTTGAGCTGAATATTTTTCGACACCTGTTATCTGTCAGCCGTGCGAGTGTGTGCTCGCCTATGACCTGTTTTCGTATTATTTTTCTTTCTTTCTTCTTCGTTTTCTCTTTCCTTCTTCCAGATCGCTTGAATGTAAAGAAAGAATTATTCTTAAAACCCAAAATATTTTTCGGCCCTAAATAATTATTAAATGGTTGATAAACCGTAAAAAACAAATCATATATCTATGAATATTTCTTTTCAGCTCGTCAGGTATGCATGGTGTCACATCATGTTGAACAATAAAATATTTATTTATCAAAATACGAACAAGATATTCAAAGTGATGGAGATTTTATAACCGATTTCACAAAACTTCGCAAATGCTCAAAATTCGCACTACCTGTGCCACAACACACGTCGAGTCTTTAGTCTAGCTCCTGCCAAACACGCTGTAGTATGTCTTGCGTAACATTCTCCAGCGCCTCAGTAATTATCGACTTGTAGGAAGAAGGCGATACAGACATGTCCTTTCACATAGCTTCATAGTAAAAACAGGGTGTTATGTCAGGTAAACGTGGTGGCCATTTTGACAAAACATTGTCGTTATCCATCTTTCTGGAAGATTCTCATTGAGACAAGTCAGGAGAGAGAATTTAGTTTTTCCCCCTTTTAAAATTTGAGATCATTTGTGCGAGAATTGGTTGTGTTATTAGACTAGAAAATGATGTCAGTTCTTGGCAGACAGCCTGTATAATACAAATTCAAATACGTTTTCAATGATTAACTAAAATATAATACAGTACTTTATCGTTTTCTTTTTGTTTCGTACTGGTAAATTCTGAAAGCCGAACATTTTTAGACGTCCAGATGTTACCACAAAATAGACTTAAATCTATTCTCAGATTTTAGCTATGCACTTTCAAAACACAGCATGCTTGTTATATGGCCCAGAATATCGGTAATGATGAAATTAACTATTTCCGGCTATATCTCTGAGATGAGGTATTATAATTAGTTACATTATTTACATTATTCAGATTGTTATCCTTATCTTCATTGCCATATTCACAAAGTCTCGGCTATTGTAGCTCCGGCCTTCTTCGGGTGATTGAAATTTCGAACCAAACCCTTTATTTCGTCCACCGGGGTATATTTTTCTAGTTCCCCGTGCCATGCCTCTTCTGGATGTCTCAGTTAGTTCTCTTTAATTCAACTCTCCAAGTTTTTCTTTCACCACTGCTCTGGCCTGGTATTCAACTCACAATTCTTTGGGTCTGGCCCATACAGGGAATATTCGACATTCATTAACCAATCAATTTCTGTCGTTTGAAATAAATATTTTTTTCTTCGAAGATTTTTTCAGGAAATTCTCATGTTATCGCTATTTCTAGTACTATTGGGGTCTCCTTTTGAATAAAATATGGTGAAGGTGCAAAAACAAAACAACAAAGAAATGAAACATATGTAACTTCAAAGACAGACGACATTCCTTCTGCTTACCCATGAAAATCTATTGAGGTATAATACAGGATCAGGCAGAAATACCTCCCACATACCTTCTCAGAAATACTTCTCACATAGTGGTAAAACATAGCTAGATGAATATACCATTGCCATTTTGTTACTATTATGTGGGAGATATTTCAGGCTCACTATATATATATATATATATATATATATATATATATATATATATATGAAGAAATATACTCTTAAGGTGTGCTATATCTATGGGATAAAGTGCTCAATATCAGAGACAGAGCATGTGTAAATATAAATGTGAACATTGAAATCAACGCTCAAAGGCGACAGTATGTTTCATGCTAGACTCAATCGACAAGCCTGACGATTGCGTTTAGCATGAAACAGCCTGTCGCCTTTAAGTGTTGCCTTCATTCAGAAAATGATTTTAATCCAGCACGGGACATTGATTTTCAAAAATGTTCATCTATCGTAGATCCGGACGTGTTAATGAACGTATGCAAATTGACTTTGTCCTTTTCGAATGTTAGCATGTACATCCCGACTTGTTCTCATTTTCAAATTAATTTTCTGTTGCGACGTGTGTTGGTTTCAGTGTCAGGACATGTCTATGCTTATCTTTCGGACATTAAACAGTGATATATATATATATATATATATATATATATATATATATATATATATATATATATATATATATATATATTGATTATTATTTTTCTACTTATTTAATTCGTATTACGATCTGACACCAAAGTTATTGAGGAAGTGATTACCGATTCCGGTCACGTACGCCTCCAAAGCATTTATGAAGGGAAATATTTTGTCTGTTTTGATTCTTTTTGGCGAGGTTTTATCCGCATTTGTGTGCGTCTGAAAATCATTAAGTTCGTATCTTCGTGAATAAAAAAGTATTTTTCAACATAATCAACCCTATCATTGCATTGAAGTGATGAATATTAATCACACAGATTGAAGATAATACAGTACCAAATTCAGATTAATTTAATCTGTGCATATATTTAAGCTCTACATTCATTGATTCACATATCTTGACGTTTCTGGGTTCGTGCTTTTTTAAAATAAAGAACAGAGCAATCTATTTGAAACCTTATTATGGATGAATTGGAAGAAAATGGCAATTATAAAATGAAATAAATTATAACATTACGATACAGTAGTTTCAGACACAGAAAGAAAACTACAAAAACACCTACAGAAGGTAGTGAAAGAAAGCAAGAAAAGAGGATTAAACACGAAATGCAAGAAGGCAAAATGAATGGTTGTTAGTAAAAGGCTGAGCTCAAAGTGCGAAGTACAAATTGGAGATACCAAAATCAAACAAGTGCAGAAATTAAAATATCTGAAAAATGTGACAGAGGACGGAAAGTGTGACAATGAAATCCGAAGTCGTATTCGGATAGCGAAAGATATATGGTTTGAAAAGAAATTGCTAAGTCAAAGTTTGAATTTTTCTTCAATGAAGCAACGGACCTATTACGTACAAAGATCTCACATCGAACGTTTTAACCACACCCTTGTCTTTTTCACTCAAACACAGACAGACTGTAATATGTCTGAAAGTCATGGTTCATTGATTGATTTTCTTAAAAAAATAATTCTGACGTGTACTTAAGCCATGTAACTAGAAAAAATGCATTAACTCTCCAAGCTCACCACTGCCTCAAGGACACATGGAACAGTGGATAAAGGCGTTGGTTAGATCCAGTGACAGGACCCAAAGAGTGTGAGTTCAATACCCGGTTAACGCAGTGGAGAACTTTCAGAGGGGAATTAACAGGAGGTAACTGATAACTGACATCCATTAAACATGGCACGTGGAACTAGAAGTGTCTACCCCAGTGAGCGAAATAAAGGGTTCAGTTCGACATTCCAACCACCTGAAGAAGGACGGAGCGTACAACGGCCGAAACGTTGTAATAAATATCGCGACAAAAATGAGAACAATAGTCCGAATAATGTAAATAGTGACTAGTTAAACTTTTTAAAAAAATAATGAACAGTTAATTTCCCTCCCCATTTTCGGCCTTGTGCCACATTTTATGTATTTTTACATAAATAAATATTACGAGTTGTTAAATTGTGTGGAAGATGTGTTCTTGAGACGTATGTCTGCTAGGTGGAATTTTATACCCCACAAAATATTCTGCTACAGAATGAGGTTGGCTATGTTGTGCGTTACGACACATCGGATATCTGAAATTTAAAATGCAAAATTTGTTGTGTGTCCCTGCATTCGCAGAGTTTCTATCTATATTCATTACCGGCATTTACTTATATTTCGTCTCCTTGATCTCCTCCTCCTCCTAATCATCATCATCAATAAAAACATTTAATCCCAAGAACTTCTTTTTAAAAGTCGAAACGTGTCGCCTACGCATTTTTTCACATTTTGTTATTCATTTATTAATGATTATGAAATTAATCATTAGAAGTGAATTTCATTTTTCAACGTATGTCTTAGAAATTAATCCTTCCTATGATATCACAGATTATCTAAATAGCTAATTATGTTTCAACCAACTTAAGTCTTTTGTTTTAATATTTAATTTTTAACCGACGTGGTGATTTATATGGACAAATATTATCCATAGCCTTCTTCACAGCGTAATTCAATTTGATGAGTCGCTGGTTGATTTATATAATTAGGAATTAATGTGCGCACAGTCAACAGAAAGATTGGTTTCCTTGTTTTTGAGAATCAGAACATATTTCACAATGACTCGTAACGATTGATTTTTACATCTTAATACTGGGCGAGAAAGCCAACTTCTAAAAATAGCTCCGACTCAGGATGGCTTATGGAATAGTTGAAAAACAACTGTTATTATCAGCTTCTAATGCAGTATGCTTCATAATTTGGTCAACTTTGAGAAATCAATAATATTCTCTTTTTATTATGAGGAATATAGAGCCTGAAAGTAATTTTTTAGGGACTACTCTCAGCTATCATTGCTTCGATCATCAGCTGCAATTATTTCGTGTAAACATTCTTTCCCCTTACGTATCATAAGAGAAAGGGAAGGAAAGTAAAAAGTTCTAACACCCCGAGTACGATACATGGGATTTTTTCCACTCCGCTTAGGGTGTGTAATGTTATCGGTCCTGATCTGGAATCTCAACTTCAGTCACTTTCCCACTGCCGTGACGTGGATTCCTTCCGTCTTTTCTATAAATATTTTCATGGTAGTTGTTCCGATCTATCTTCCTTGGTACCTCGATCGCGTGAATTTAAGCTTACTAATCGACCAGTAATTAGGTCTCATCGTTTCGTTGAAATAACAAGATGTAGCCGCAAGTTCTATTCAAATAGTTTCTTTTCTCACCTGTGGAAATCTCTTCCGATTTATTGCTTCTCTGCCACTTAAAACCTTCAAAATTTAAATGCAACGTCAATCGTCACCTTCTGTCTTCATGAACCTGTTCTTTTATTGGCCTTTCTTCTCACTAAAGTCTTCTCATTCTCTTCCACTCTCAGCAAATCCTTCCGTCTTAGTTGCATTATCAGGGAAGGTAGTGACGAAAAGTAACGACGCGGGACTCTGTCGAGGCCCCGCGATCGGAATGAGTACACTTCAAATCCGTTAACGAGGACCAACCGGAGGGCAAGTCTGGTGCCAGCTCCGGTAGCGTATATTAAAGTTGTTGCGGTTAAAAAGCTCGTAGTCCGAACTCGGGTTCGTGGTCGCGTTCGCGGCCCCAGGGCGGCAGCACCATCGTCCGTCGTTGATTTTGGTCGTCCGTGCGCATTTCCGGCCCTTTCCGCCGGTGTCAACTCCGATGAAATTTTAATATCGAACGAATGCAAAAAAAAATCTATGTTTTATGTATGACATAATTTATTTTTTTAATTATATATATATTATAAAGGTAAAAACAAGAAAAACCTGTATGAGGGCGAATTCTTTATTTTCGTATTTCTTTGTTTTACGACATAAAGCGTCGGCTTGGATCAAAGTAACGTTGGAGACATCTCTTCATGGCCTCCGATCAAGGTGAAGGTTGACAGGATAGATAAGAGAACATTTATTTCGGCAGACCAGTCTAAAGAAGACAGACTAGTATCTCATAGAAAGAAGGAAGTGAATAGGGGTGAATGGTATAAGAATAACCAACGACCTATACTGGCAGCAAATATACAAAAATGAAAAGAGACGTAAGGCAAGGATGTGTCTTCTCACCGGACTTATTCAACCTATAGAGTGAGGCAATTCAGAGAAAATTGGAAGTCCTACCAGGATTCATTACTTGTGGCTATAATCTTAACAGTATAAGATATGCAGTGTTTATAGCGGGCACAGAAAGAAAACTACAAACACTCCTACAGAATGTAATGATGGAAAGCGAGAAGAATGGATTAAACATCAATTGCAAGAAGACGGAATATATGGTTGTTCACAAAAGGATGAGACCAAATTTCAATCAAACAAATACAAAAATGTAAATATCTAGGAAGTGTTTTAAAAGGAAGACACACACACACACATATTCGTATCATGTACGACTATAGATATAGTTGCATGTAGAATAAAGAAGTCCGTGATAGAGGTTGAAAAACTCCTTCCGATCAATAAACCTTTCATCTCCGAATTCTGCTATAAAATCATTTAGTCAGATTTTATCGAAAGGAGGCGGACTGAAAATATTTCACCGATCATCTCGCGTATACATAGATAATTTCAGATCATTACTTTGGCTTTTCTTCACGCTTTATAAATGCGATATTGAAGAGGTGAACTGGAATTTATGCACATGTCAAAAATCTAAATCATGTCATTTCCCAGCATCTTATACGATGCTTATACTAGTGAAGGACTACATCTCCGAATATATATATTTAAATTGAGGAATCGTAGGGCCGAGTTCGAACACCATTCGAATTCATTACATTCACTTACGTGCTAATACCCTTAGCTAATACTCTTAGCACGTAAGGATTCATACCTGGAGGGATAGATATGAATCCAGCTATGGGTAAATAGCAGGGCAAACTGGGTTCTATAGCCTTGGATGGCAACTGGTAGGGAGAGGGACAACTCTGAATTCAAAAACTGTATTGGGCCCATCAAAAAGTGGACTGTCGGTCCCTGCTTGACCCTCTTATGTCGAATTGTTTCTTATCAAAATCTACCCATAAATACACTTGGTAGAGGGGAGGGGACAAAGTTATGAGAGTTAAGAAGAGAAAGTGAAATTGAGGACGAATCACATCGACTAAGTTTCCATATTGTCCTTTTACACACACACACACACACACACAGACATAGACACACACACAAACTCACACACACACACATATATATATATGCCATGGGTGTTGCACGCGTAGGCGATTATGTATCTTTCGATATATGACTGACGAGGCAGATTTTTTGTGCAATAGATTGCCATTTCTTTCTGTAGTAGACCAGTTGCCATTCAAGGCTATAGAACACGGTTTGTCCTGCTATTTACTCATAGCTGGGGGGGGAGAAGAATAAGATTCATACCTTTCCCAAGACTATTAGCACGTAATTGAATGTAATGTGTTCGAATGGAATGGAATTCGAACACGGCTTTCCGATTTCTCAATCCTAGTCGCTATCCATTACTCCACCGTGCGTGCGTGTGCGTGCGTGCGTGCGTGCGTGTGCGTGCGTGCGTGCGTGCGTGTGTGTGTGTGCGTGTGTGTGTGTGTGTGCGTGCGTGCGTGCGTGCGTGTGTGCGTGTGTGTGTGTGCGTGTGTGCGCGTGTGTGTGCGTGTGCGCTTGTGTGTGTGTGTGTGTGCGTGTGTAAGCTGATGGCAATATCACGTTGAAACATCGGTTTTCGTAAGGTTACCGAAGTTAAGTATCGTCGAGGCTTGGCCAATTCCTAGATGGATGCCAGCTTATTAATACCAAATGCTGTAAGATTGGGTATGCAGTTGGGGTAATGGATAACAACTCAGAATTGGAAAGCGATAGTGCAGAGTTCAAATTCCAGTCGTGTTACTTATATTCATTTAGGAGCCAAAATACCTTTAGGAAATGTATGAATGCATCTTTTCTCCTTCCGCACCTGTGTCTCAATTAGTAGGACTTGTATCTGTAATGTCATCATCTCCCCCCAAAAATTATTATAATCTAAATATATTTTCTGGTAGTAAATAACCTGACAAAAATTCATAAGCCTTAAGAAACAAATCAATCAATATATATAATATACACAAGAAATTATATATTAGGTGTATATGTGTATATATATATATATACAGTGTAACCCGGATATAAGAGAGTTGTCGGGACCGGAGAAGAAGTCTCTTATATCCGGGTTTGGTCTATTTTATATACATTAACACAGGCTCTAATTTGGGACCAGAGAAAATCTTTCTTATATCCGGGTTTCTCTTATATCCGGGTCTCTTATATCCGGGTTACACTGTATAGCCGAGTGGTTAGAACGTTCGCTTTCTGACAATGAGTTCCGGCTTTAAATCTCGCCACGGTTGATTTGACATCAGTCTGGAGGGGGCGATCCCAGCGTGCGGCACCTTGGAAAGTGCCTGAAAACCATGATCCAAGCCTTGTGAGTGAAATTTGATAGACGGAACCCTTGGGAAGGGGGGTGGCTTCGATAGCTGTGGTACCACGTAGTCACAAGTCATCGTGACCGAGGCTTTGAGTGTGCTGGCTTTGTTCAGATTTTTGATCACTCTCCCTCCCAGAAACTGTAACTAAGATCTGCTCAGCATAGTTACAGTGTAAACCACATGTAGGCTCTGTGTGTTTTGAGCAAACACAAATGTGCCTGAGCAAGCGTCTGAATTAGGGATTAGAGAGCCGCCCTGGTAGACAGGTATCCTCGAATACGAGTGGCTAACTATTATTATAGGGTACGATGTATAAATTGTCGTATAAGTTACATACAAATGAAAATAACACTGATATCTCATTTTAATTAATTTATTTACCAAAATTTCACAATATATTGAAATACTAATCAGTAAATTTATTTAATAAAATCGTCATTGTCTTCGACCACAGCCTCTAGATGAGTTTCAAGTTTCTTGCATCTCTTCTGGACAGTCTCATTATTTATTTGGTAAATACTGCCACAATCCTTGCCTTCATCTTTGGCGTTAGAAGTTTTATTGCCCCCTCCTTCAACTGCGCCCCATACATAACAGTCAAGGGGGTTGAAGTCTGGGGAGTTACGTGGCTAGATATAAGGGGTTATGTAGTCTCAGAAATTACCTGACCGCCATGACTGGCTTCTCCTGGCATGTTGCCAGACATATGATCTTTTAACAGCTATCCTCTTGACCCAGAGCAATATTAACTCCTCATGACACTTAATGCAGGCCTTCGTGTTGAGTCTGAGATCATCACCAACAAATTCGGGAGTTCATTTCTCATCAGAACGATCAGTGAGTTTTCCGAGCTGCCATACCGTCATGGTGCTCTTTTTTTCTCACAACCGGTACCCAAGTGATCATAGTTTTCTGTACAGTCGTCAAAATTAAAAACAAACAACTCGCATGCAAGGAATTAAAAATAAAAATGGCCACAATTTAACTATGAAACCCTGTACCTATATAATATATTTATAACTAGCTTAATAGCCACCTTATTGGGCGGCACTTAAGCTAGCTCCTGTGGAGGACTCTTGGTTTGGCCATCATCACAATAGCTAGGGAGGAGTAGATGCGATAGGCATCAATAAACTATTGAACTCAAAATTGATCGCAGCATCCAAGTATTGAATTAAAGTTTAAGCTTACCTTTTAAAAGTTCAATGATAATTCTTCTGCTGTCCTTTAAATTAAAGTCAATTGATGTACATAGATCCTTATTTTTCGTACAAACAATTGTTTTTATTTCATGGGTGGCAGAACAGGGGACAATTTATAAGATAAAATCAGTATAGTGTAAAGATGGGAAAATAGAATTCTGAATTTGAGCTCAACGAAAATCGTTCCTTGCGCCTAACTTTTCTATGGCTTTTGAATAAGCTATGAATCATTGAAATCGAATCAGTGGGAGCGGAGGAGTTACTTAGGTACACATCGCACAAGCACACACTCACATATATACTGTACTTTATATATAAGATGTAACATCTTGTACATATTTGTGTATTCGTATATAAAGCTAACAGCCACATCACTTTGAAACACTAGTTCTTGTACGATCACCAGAGTTAAGCAACATCAAGCCTGATTAGTACCTACATGGGTGACCGCTTGTAAATACCCTGTACTGTAAGCTTGGGTGGCGTAATGGATTTTTATTGGAGAATTGTTAATTGGTGAACCGAGCTGGGTTTGTTATATTCACTTATGCGCAAATACCCTTGAGAAAAGTATGAACCCCCTTTTCCCACAGCTATGGGTTAATAATTAGTATGACTTGTATCACTAAGCCAGTAAGTAAAAAAATTACAATCTAAAAATATTTTTCTAGCTTTAAATAACCTGTTGATAAGCCGTAGAAAACGAATCAATCAATTTCCATATACAAGCACATAATTTAAATGGATAAGCGTACATGAGTAAATGTGGGGTCTGCGTATGCACGCTTTTTCTACAGATGTGAGTAAATATGATTGAATGTAGGTTTATATGTACATATTCTTTTCCCATAAAATTATCTTTGCTTATATATATATATATATATATATATATATATATATATATATAATCTTGAAAATGCTTCTCCGCAAAAAATCGTATGTGTACATAAAAGATAAAAATAAACCTGCATATTGTTCTAAACAGAAAGTTAGTGTTAGTGGGAAAGTGGGAAGATTCTTAAAGAAGTAGAGGTGTGTGGAAAAGCCCAGATAATGACAGATAAATAATGATTTTAAGTTCACGATTCGCTATTTTCTATATTTGTTCCTACTTCCTATTTACAAACATTCCTATGATTTTCTTTTCAAACACTGTTTACACCCGACGCAATATTATGTTACCATGGTTGCTCCGTTTTGATAATCACAAACTGAATTCATTATTTTCCTCTCGACTTTTGAAATATCTTCTCTATTGAAATTGATAAAATAGTAATTCTGGAGATGAGAATGTTTGGTATTAAATGTTTACTGCAATGAATCGGTCGCAAAAACATTCAATAAAGAATAAATGTTGAATTCCTGGCAGATGAAAACAGAATTTTGCAACAAAATCAAAGATTACTTTTTTTACTCGAACTATTTGAATTTAACAGAACTATACAAACAGATTTTTTTTTAAGAAAAGATGTCATTTCTTTAGTTAAATAAGAAATGTGAACAAATAAAGATGTCCTTACACAATATAAGTAACAATATGATTAGTCAAAGTAAACTATTATTTGCATGCGGACTGTCGTCTTCATATTTCTTATTAGAACGTTTTCGGCCATTGTGCCATCGTAGGCTAACCTATAGGGTATTTCGACCTGAAATCTTTATTTCAGCTGATCCTATCGCGGGATATATTATCTCGTTTTTATTCGGCAATTTTTTTTGTTGATATTATTAATCGCCCAGTTCTACAGAGTTCAAATCTGCACTGCTTGGTCCACAGATTGAACCCACAATTACTGTCACCAAATTCATGGAATACGGTGGTAAACCACTAGGCTATCATTCTGTGGGACAATCTCGAGTGTAGAAAACGGGGTCTTAAACTTAATTTGCCTGCTGATGAGACCCCTGCGTTTTCTTGTTACGCTTTACTGTAATCACAGATTTCTCTTTTCTACTGCTATTTAAATATTGATGACATTTCATTCTTTAGTTTTTATCGTTCCGTAGGCTGACTTAGATCCTCATAGCTTTTATGTATCTTGCATAGGCACTGATTGTTTCAGATGTCTGATTCTCCAGTGTTTTTCTTTCGAGAATTTTTTATTTAATAGGGATTGACTTACTTTTTTTTATCTCTACAGAGATAATCAGCCATTGTTACGCGTTACAAGCCAAGTTTTCAGTATTCGTTTTAAAGCAGTGGGAACCTTTCATTTTCTGTTTATTTTACTTTATTTTTCTTTCCAAACGTTCCACTGTATTTTCGTCTAATTAACTTGCTTTTCTGCCATGTTTAGACGTGGGGAGAGTGTCATACTCGCATTTTTGTTTACTTGTATATATGTTTAATCATGCAAATCATGGTCTGAGGTTAAGATTTATATAAAATCGTGTTGCTCACCCCCCTCTCCAAATGTTTGCCAAAATGGAGGTATTAGTTTAGATATTCATGGAGAGAATGCGCTGTTTTAGTGATTGTGGTATATATATGTGTTTTTATACAAATGTGGTGTTATGGTGAAAGGATTATTATAAGTTGGATCGGGTCAGTGAATGTAACTAGTTAAGTTAAATTTAAAAACAGTGATGACCAGTTTTCTTCCTTCCGCCTTTTTGGCCTCGTACCACATTTTATGTATTTTTACATAAATAAATATTACGAGTTGTTAAATTGCGTGGAAGACGTGTTCTTGAGACGTGTGTCTACTAGGTGGAATTTTATACCCCACATAAAATTCTGCTACAGATATGGAATGACGTTGGCTAGGTTTTGCGTCTCGACATAGACGCCTGTAATTTAAAATGCAAAATTAGTTTATTGTCCCGGTACACTTATAGTTTCTATGTATACTCATAGCAGTCATTTGTTTATATTTCGTCTCCTCGACCTCCCCCTCCATCTCCTCCTCTTCCTCATCGTCGTCAATAAAAACATTTAGTCCTAAGACGTTTGTTTTAATGTATGAATCGTGTCGCCTACTGTGTTGTTTTTTTTACATTCTGTTATTCAGTTACGTATGATTATGAATGTAATCATTAGAAGTGAATTGATTTTTTGACGTACGTCTTAGAAATTAATACCGCCTGTGATATCACGGATTGTCTAAATAACTAATTATGTTTGTAACCAATTTAAGCTTTTTGTTTTAATATTTAGTTTTTACACGACTTGGTGATTTATATGGGCACATATTATCCATAGCCTTTTTCCCAGCGTAATTCAATTTGATGAGTCGCTGGTTGATTTATATAATTAGAAATTAATGTGCGCACAATCAACAGAAAGAATGGTTTCCTTGTTTTTGAGAATCAGAACATACAGTGCTGTTCGATAAAAGTGACACGCCTTATCCTTTGAATTTAGCTTTCGTTTCATCGGAGAAGAGAACATTCTTCCAGTTTTCTACGGTGAAATCTTTGTAATAGTGAGCTCATTCAAGTCTCTTGGCTTTGTTGGCTTTGATTATTAGCGGCTTAAACCTTCGTGTACAAGATTTGTAGCCTTGTTCTGACGAACTGTTGAAGAGGCAAGACTAACCCCTTCCTCTTCGCTTAGATTGGCTGCAATTTCTTGGCTACTTATAGACCTATTCTTCGCAACTTCTCTCTTGATTACCCTGCCAGTTCTATCATCAATCTTTTTCTTTCGTCCACTTGTTTCCTCCCTTGGAGAAGGAGTGGCATCATTATGTGCCCTAAGCACTCAAGAGACAGTTGTTTGCGAGGTTATAGCAATTTCTGCAATTTCTCTCGCAGACTTGCCTGCTTTTGAGAGAACAATAATAGATGCCTTAAGTGGTTCTGATGCGTGTTTGTACGCTTTTATCTACTTAGTGACTTGAGTGGCTATTTCAAGCTGTTTTTATAACATGAAGCTTTCTGGAATATTCTGGAATACTCTAGATTTAATTTAAGCTGTTCTAGAATTCTCTAGAATATTTTTCTGTGCGTATTGTAAAATAGTTTTCAATATTTTGTCAAAAGCTCTTTAAATTTACCAGTTTAATCATTAGAATGCGATATCTGAGTCACTTTTTTTGCACAGAGTTTTTTCCTGAATCTCATTTATATCCAAATTTATAATTATCAATAGAATACCTTAGGGTGAATAAACTTTTTTCCTAGGTGGTCGGGAAAGGGGTCATTATATTAGTAAGATTAAAAATTATTTCAACCCCAAAAACAATAGACAAAATATTTTTAGTAAAAAGAAATCAGGTGATCACTTTTATCGAACAACACTGTATTTCACAATGACTCGCAACGATTCTTTCAGATTTCTGACTCACCAGTGCTTCTCTCTCGAGAATTTTTACTCCATTTCACAGGGGTTGACTTCCTTTTCCCTCTAGAGATAATTAGCTGCTGTTACGTGTTACAAGCCAAATTACAATTGGCTCTGTATGTAAATTATACTTTAAAATATATTTATATATTAAACGTTGCCATCACTTATAATTATGTTCATTTATGGCATGTAAGAGAAACTGATGATTTTAATTTAATATAATATTCAGGAAGCATTGGACTTGAATAAAACTTTTACACTCGTTGAAAATTTTCTTTTATTTATTGACAGCACGAGTAAACTACTAGTAGTCTCTCTCACCCGTCCCCCACACACACACACACACACACACACATATATATATATATATATATATATATATATATATATATATATATATATATATATATATATATATATAAATATATATATATATATATATATATATATATATATTATATCCGCGGTAATTAGTGGAAACGCCCAATATCAGTGATAGAGATAACATAATAAGTTGTATGGATATGAGTTTTTGACTCATATATGGATGTGTTGCTGTGAACTAAAAGGCGTATACCTGTACGTATGTGTCTATGCGTATGATAGCGCCACACAAAGGAGGCACGGAAGTAGTTTACCCCCCCCCCGCCACTAAACATGGTCAAACAAGCATAAATAGATTCAATTTAAAAAAATAAACCAATGATCCCAAAAGTGTGAAACCCAGGGTCACAAACTCATATCCACACAATATATATATTCACAAGTTTTATTTTTAGTATATTTTAATCTGTGTAACGGCTGTTATATTTTTCTAAGGAACGAATAGATTTATATTTATAATCTGACATCAAAGTGTGCCATAGATAAATTGTCATCTAAATTACGAAAAAAATGGTAATAACACTGACATTTCATTTTAACAGATATATTTACCAAAATTACACAAAAATATCTTGAAATACTAAAGATTAAATTTATGCAATAAAATTGCCATTAGTTTCAACCCCAGTCTAAAGACAACTTCGGAATCTCTTGCATCTCTTCTGGACGTTCTCCTTGTTAATATTGGTGAATGCTGCCATAAACCTTGCCTTTAATTCATCTTTGGTGTTACAAAGAGTTTTGTTGATCTCTCGCTCAACTGATCCCCACACAATAATCAAAGGGGTTGTGGTCTGGTGAGTTTGGTGGCGAAGTGGTGATGAGGTTGCAGAAATTATCTGACAGTCATAACTAGGTTCTGCTTGTGTGACATGCGGCAGAGTCCTGTTGCCTGACATAGGGTCTTCTAGCAGAGAATCTCTTGACATAATGCAGAACTACCTACTCGAGGCACTTGAAGTAGGCCTCCACGTTGAATCTGGGTTCCTGTCGGAAGATGGATGGAGGTATAGCTTCGCCATTATTAGTGATCACCCCATTGATGTGGCGGAAATGTCTCGTTAATGTCTCGTGATTTATTTTTAAATTTTTGAAAAAAATAAAAAATAAATGAGGGTTTATTTATTTGTTATATTTATTTTTATTTTTTTTTAAATTTAAAAATAAATATAAATAATAATAATTTTTACCTATCATAATTTTACACAAACCCCACCACACGTATATACATACATGCGAGGAAATATTTTTCAGCGGAAAAATACATAATATGACATGCATACATTCACGAGACATTAACGAGACATTTCCGCCACACTTCCAATATTTAAATTTCAACATTTCAACATACAAATGCGTATGTATAGACATAACACCACCCGTATACATACATGTGTCATAGCCGAAACTGCCCACATATGTTTATATATGCATGAGTCCCGACGGACGACCAAGTATGTATATGTGTCTGCATACATCGATGTTTGCGTTAGTACGATGAATGACAAAACGACGAAGTTTCCCCCACCACTTCCACAATAACACCAATACACGCAATCTACATAAACCCAAATTTTTAAAACATTAATCAGTTTGTCTGACGATCGCTAAAGCGTGAAACCCAGGGTCACAAACTCACATCTATCCAACCAAATATGTTAGCTCTATCTCTGATATTGAGCGCTTTCTAATAAGTACCGCGCATATAATATATAAATAATTATACATATATATATATTTATTTATATTTATATACACTTTTCACACACACACATATATATATATATATATATATATATATATATATATATATATATATATATATATAATTTCAATGTTGCTTGGGGCGTGACAGTTATAATATCATGCTGGGCGGATTTATCTGTCCTCGCTGCCTCTGATATTAGGCATTTTTTCATCAATAAATACAGCAATTCTGATAAATAATATAAGAATGCTTTCTTCATGTAAACGAGTAATTTTGCTTATATAATTACCTCCTGCCAATCATTTGACGTAAAGACTGCTTGTAATAACTCGCATGTAATGCCGACCGTTCGCGTTTATGGTTCAAGTAGTCATATTTCTTTACGAATTGGTGTGAGCTGAGAATAACCCGGATGTAAATATTACAAAAATCAGCCAACCAAGATTAAACTGACATAGGCGACAAGGTAAACAATAACTATAACAGACACGCTTGCATTGCTTCCTGATCAATAACAATTGCTTTCCTAGTTTTTCATTGCACAATATATTGTTGAAGAAATTTGAGGAACAATGTCTGTAAAACGTGTAAAGTTAATGCGTAATCAGCAAATATTTTCCTACCGCTAGTAATATTTACTTTGTTATTGCAGTAACTAATCAAGAGTTGTAAAAATAACGATAAAAATCAATATCTCTATTCAACTGTGAAAGTTTTGGTGTTTTTTTTTTTTATTTGAACATAAATCAATTTAAATTTTTGGCTGATGAAGATTTGAAACATGTCAACATTCAGTAAAAAAAAAATGAGATGCAGTTTTTGTGTCCAACTTCATCGTATCACATTTATTATTTTTATTTTATTTCAATCATTATTTTTTTTTATTTTATTTCAATCATTCGGAAGTACGAAATTAAAATTTTCTGACAACTCTTTAAGTGAGTCGACAACTTGAAAAGCTTCTCCCCGTTTTTATCAAAAGGAGTAAAGGTTTATCCCTTGTTTCCTCTTTAAGGTTGGGTTTCCGATTCCTTCATCAGCTCTATACATCTAACGTCTCTTCCGAAACTCTGAAATTCTATTTACTATTTATTTTTCCTCAATAGGTGTAAATGGAATGGCCTATTGTCCAGTACAAACTCATCGCCAGTTTTTATTTGTTTTTTTTTTAAATAAGACTAGAGGTCTATCGCTTGTTTCCTGTTTAGAATAGGGTTTCCGGTTTCTTGAACTCTGTACTTCTGACATTTTTGTTGAATAAAATTTCAGATTGAAAACTGAAATTTTATTCAGTAATAGCCGGAGAAGAACTACGCTATCCGTGTCTTTCCACATAACATCGTTCTCCCAAGAATAGAGCACAATTTATAAAGAAAAAATAACTATGTTCATTTACATCCAAGAAATGAACATACAAAACATGATTTTACAAAAAGAAGAATTAGCATAACAGAAAAGAATAATGTTCATTTACGTAACAATTATTACTATTTTTCATTTCCCGATAGGAATATATAGGTTTGCTTATCGTCCTGTTCACACTCCTCCTTTATGTTTTAAAGTAGCTATTTACGTTTGTTGCTGGTTCCTTCTAAAATCTACTTCTACTCTATACTTGTAACTATACTTTCATTCACTAATTAAATCTTGACATTTCCGAATTTAGAATTAGCGCTTATCTTTCATACATAACTCCAAGAACTAATGCAACTGCACGTGGTAAACCTCTAACTTGAGTGGTCCTTCGGGCCTTGTACTGAGGGAACATTAGCAAAAAGAAGACAAACTTATATTAAACAACTTGATTATATATATATATAAAAATTACATTTAATCACCTTATTACATATAATAAGCAGCTTCCAGATAAGCATAGTTAATTACATATAATCACACGTAATTGCATCAGCAATTAATTATAATCACATATGATTACACACGTATCTTGCATACACTGACATGCAAAATGTCATAGGTTAGGTGAGTGTAAATGTAATCGTAGAGGAAACAATCGTGCATTGACATGGAAATGCCCAGAGCTATACGTGGATTTGGACAATGTGAACAAGGGCTAGGCTACTCATTGCAAAGAGACGTGAATTATCAAATCGAACGTAAAAATTTCGAATGTCAGAACTGAGCAAAGTTAGTTCAATATTGGGATCGCCTGTGTTTGCTCACTGGCGATCTATGTTCAAACTCAAGTGTCGGCAGCGACACTTTATTTCTATATAACACATCCCCAGGCGTCAATAAGGCACTCTGCATGCTGGTGGTGAATTCATAATAGCGTAGGGTGTGTTCACATGGCTTGTGTCCGATGTTCTGTCTAAATATATCATTGGCAGTTGGGCAATACGACGCATTGATTCGTGATATTTGCAATCATACAAGAACTCCCTGTATCTTAACTGCGATAGGTCATCCCATCAGGATAAAGAACCGTTTCATCTTACTCGGAATTGGCTTGAAGTACATTTCTGGAGAATTTCTACGAACGATGCGCTAATTACGTTCGCCTGACATGAGTCAAATTGCACATTTCATAGGACGGGGTAGAGAATTTTAATTGCATACAAAATCCAGCACCTACGAATATTGGAAGCTGTGGAGAACAGGGGAAACATTATTGCTTAATGCGTTTTCAGAGGTCTTCCGACTACTTTTTAAAACTGACATATTTTTCCGAGATAGAGAAGGCCATACCCGATTTTGGCATATATACGATCTTTTTCACGTCAGTATACATGAGTAATATAACCTCTTATATTTTCCTTTTACACAAATAACTTACATATAATAACCTCTGATTACATAAATGATATATTATGAACTGTGTTACAGTAAACATCTTACATATAATTACCTGTGATTGCAAGAAGAACTTCCATTTTATCATATCGGTGAAGCGAGTTGCAAATCAATCTATTTCTGTCTATATTAACTTAACAAAAACGCTCTTACGAAAAACAAGAATAACAATTCTTCACTTTTTCCCCCATCGCCAGATGGCATCACAATGTCTTGTCGTCAGAATGAACTTATGGTTGAAAGATGATGGCGTGAAAACTTGGACAAACCACGCTCCTAAAATTACCGTCCAATCAGTAATAACAAATTATTTTACAATATCGAGTAGGTGTTGGTTCTAATTCGGCGGAATGGCTGCTAAAACTCCCACTCTTCCTATAGATGCATGTTTCTAAATTTGGTGAGGGGAAAAAACGAATGGAATTTGGCTATGGGATACAAAAATCGAAAATTTGACATTTTTACTGATCTCAAAGGTTTATTACATTTAACGATTACTGACAACCGAATAAGTTTTACTGGCTTGAATTAAATATTTAATATGTCAATTTTATATTACAAATTGTTTCAATAATTTAAACCACAAGTGACAAATAACAGTCAGTCGTCAAACTTTCAAAATAGACTCTTCCAGTGGAAATATAATCATTAGTCAAAGCAGGTATAACAATGTATATTTTCATATAGTTAGTTCATCCAATACAAGCCCAAGAGACACTCAAGGTAGTAGGTTACTGAGTGAGCTTTTAAGGAAGGAAGAAGTATATGTTTATGAGGACGTGTATGATAGTCCTCGGTTGACCCTAAACTTAAAGATCAAGATTGTACTCCTCTTGGGTGTTTGTTCCACAAAGTACGTTCTGGGAAAGAAGCAGTTTGAGTAGAACTTGCTCCTCGTCATAGGAACACTAAGGAAACGGGGACAGTTTTCTACCGTGAACATGACATGGCGGCTCCTAACTGTGAGGTCTGGTGGAACTGAGGAATATCAGACTTTCGAACATCTAAAGTGATAGCGATAGAGTAGCAACGTTTATTCTTTGTGTTGCAGGTGGAGAATAATTCATCACCCACAAGGCGGCATAAGATCTTTTGAATTCTGCCGAGGCTGGACAGTGAGAATTGGGCAGCATCAACCCAGACAGAATATCATTACCCCATTCTTGGTCGCATCTGACTATTGGGAAGAGATAGCATGTCGGAGGGATTTAGACATTTTCTTGAGTGATAGTGGAACCCACCCGCATCTTTTTCTATGGCAAGAATACGACGATCACGAATCCCCTGATCCATCAGGCTCGTAAGGGCACCACATATTCCAAAGCCGCAGTAGAAGCGATGTTTCCTGGGTAAGATAACCTGACGGAGCCTAACCCTCTCCAGGCCGGTTTGAATTCAGAGTTTTCCCTCTCCTAGACTGGCTGAACCAGGGGAAAGAACGTATGTAATTTGGCCATGGGATAAAAAATCGAAAATTTAATTCCAAAATGTTTATATTTCATGATTACTTACAACCGAATAAGTTTTACTGACTTAAGTTAAATGTTTAACATGTCAAATTTATAGTACAACTTGTTTCAATAATTTAAATCACAGGTGACAAATAACAGTCCGAGAAACTTCTAATATAATCATTATTTCCCAAAAGAACTTGAGTGAATATAAAGGAGCCGACTAGAATTTGAACTCAGCTCTACCGAATCCTCAATGCGAGCCGCTATCCTTTACTCCACCATGCGAGAACATACGGATTATATTTGATGTTAGGAGCGAGCTTTTGACCCAAATTTTTAATACAGACAGAAATATTTTTCTAAACAAAACTAAGGCGTGGTGATACAACTGGTGAGCACAGTGAGAATAGATCGCATTATTAAAGTAAAAAAAAAAACCCGCGAAACAGCGCCCTGTGTTGTACCTACGTACAAGGTGCTCAAGCTATTAAGGAACACGGTATCGGGTTATAAATCGAAGAAAATTTTACATTCACTCTTTTTCTTTTAGATTTATTGAGAACATTAACATAGGAGCTTCCAACCTGACAAAAGGCATGCTGAGTTTATGGTGAGTGGCCGCCAACCTGAGTAAATTGGAGATTTTCATATTCTCGACCACAAGTAGGCTCTTCCTATAGAAACTCATTAAATAGTTGGAGACCTCAGGGACATGTTATGCCTGGCCTAGAAAAGAAACCTAATATAAAGTCTATCAAGTTCCGAGCATCGATACCAACAATTCGATGATAGTCAACGCCACTGACTACTTCATGGTGTTGGTAACAGTAATCAAACCCTTAATGTGATGGCGTAGAGAAAAAAAAACTGTAAATTTCAAGCAGTATCCTCACAGCAGCTACCCGAGAATTTTCAATCTACTAAGGACTTGAAGGTCGCTATCATGGATGTTATAACGAAATTGGTGAACCGATACAGGCAGCCATCATTACCGAATCCAGCCTGAGAAGAGTCTCATTGAATAACATTTTTTTTTAAGTTGGCCGTGTATAAACTGTTTTTAAAATATAGTGATTTTTACATTTTGAATTATTTTATATATTAATTTTATTTCAGTTAACTAAAGCGAGAGAGAGAGAGAGATAGAGAGAGAGAGAGAGAGAAAGAAAGTTTAATTACAATACATTCGTAGGGTGCAAATACAATATTCGTCGTTTAAGTTAAAGTTTCTCATTAAAAAAAACACAACAAAAAATCAGTTTTTGCGTCTGCATTTTCAAAGCCATGTTCAAAGGACACAAGATGGGAAGGACAAAGATTCCATTTAGTGAGGGAATACACGGAGACTAGATGCTTGTTTAGAGCATATGTATTTGAAAACCAATACATACGTTCTTTATACAATTTTCTCTATGAATATATAAAATGATTTGAAGAAAATACCTAACGTCTCTGAATCTCCGATCGTAAAATCAGCACATATTCTCCCAAGGAATGGCTCGTAGCAACATTAATAATTTATAATACTATATGTATATACCATTACATTCTATCTCGGTATCAGGAAGACGATGACTCTCCATTCGGAGGAGGAGAATCATCTTGACTGTTATTCTTACAATACAGCGGTTGGGTTTTCCGATCTTCTATCTTTTATATTCGGAAATCTTTGCCGAATTGTGAAACACAGACTTTATTCCAACTAGAGAGTTAGATTATTCTTATATTTTTTTGGAGGCATCTTGTATCAGATAATTCGCTATTAGCATATTTGTCATAGTTACTTCCAAAGAAGCAATCTATATGAATTTCCCCACTAACCGAATGTCGGGACTGAACTCAGGACCCCCTGTATACTAGACATGCTTTAACTAACGCCATAATTCACTAGGTGTCATCTCAGTAGTCAGGAGTGGAAATCATTGAGTCACTTCTTTCGTTAACCAATAGGCCATCCCATCTACTCTTATTGAGGAAAAATAAATATTAAATAGAATTTCAGAGTTTAGGCGGAGACGTTAGATGTATAGAGCTGATGTAGACTTTAGAAGGAATCGGAGACGTTGTTAATCATTATGCAAGTTCTAATCTGGATGTTGAGAGCATAACATGTACGCTAATTCTTTCAGTTGGTTCATTCATTAATATGTGTAATATTGACTTCAATCGACAGTTGATTAACTTTCATACATGATCGGCTATGTTGATTTCACCGGTTTCTTTCCAATGAATTGCAGCCTGTCTACTGATACGGTTACACATAACAATTTTTTCTCTCTGCATATTTCTTTTAAATTTATTGAGGTTGACCTTAAAGTAATAACTGTTTCTTATAGACGCAATTTTATAAATATAACCTATTGTTAAATTATTCGAAATCATAGGAGAAAAGAAAATTGAACTTAGATAGGCTGCGCTAGAAATAGTTTCAGACAGCACCGCAAATTGCTACAAACCAAAATCTGAAACTTAAATAGCCTCCTCAGATCGGGACTTTTATATAGATGTCATGTCTTGCACCAGATCACTCAGAAATATTTAAACTGTCAACTGTATACAACCGCCAAGATCAATGACCATCTTTCTTTGGACACTAATGAAACACAAAGAACTGTACCAAGAGAAACCTCGTCACTTGAGAACTATAAACAGCAGCAGCAACTAAAATGGATCGGACACAGAGACAATAATTACATAATCAAGATGTTCATATTCCGCAATATATCAAACAAAAAGGTTAGGAAAGAAACCCCCATCAATACTGGAAAATTTCGAATTACTATCTCTGAGATGAGGTTAACATCATAAATAAAACAATAATTAAGAGTAGGTAAAAAAGACGTCTGAAAGTTGTTTGTATACGAAAGGTTTATGTGGATTTTGGTACAGTGGGAATTAATTTGCAAAGCAGAGAAGCAATTTAGATAATTTTCTTTTCTGTGAAAAAAGCTCGTTTGTTAAACTTTGCCGAGGTTAAGATATACGGTCAGTACCTGGCAAAACCTGATAACCTTCAGAGCGATAATCTTCAGAAATGTACTTGGTATCGTAACCTCAAGTTTAGAATTTCTTCCATCCAAAATACGCACATCAATAACAGCTGCTTCAAACCAAGCCTCTATTATTTCCTTTGACTAATGTGCTTACCTCCATACTTAAACCTGAAGGCTGCCTTGTGTTCCATCTTACGACACATGCATTTACTTACCAGTCTTTTCTTCTTAATTTCATATTCGTTCACGGCGAAGAGGTCAAGATTCTCTACAAATTATATCATAATACTACTTGCCCCTTCGTAAGTTATTGCGCACATTACGTCCTCCTAATACCTCATTAATTATGGACTATTTCGTTTTGATCGAGCAACGGAGAGAAACAGCATATAACAGAGAGAGAAAGAAACGTCTGCTTCAGTGAAATGGAAACACTTGCCAATGTTGAATCTTTTCAATTGTACCGTTTTAACGTAAAAATATACCTGCATTCATACTTACGTTTGTTTTTGCAAAATATAGTTGAAATTAAGCTGAAATATTTCGCGACGTAATATGGTAATTTCTATGGATAAGTTTTAGTCGTAGAACTTTCAAGAAGCTTATTAAATTTAGAATTACGATAAGAAAATTCAAATAGCGAAACTGTGTAATTTCGCAGGTACTTTTTTCTTTAAGGTGAATCACCGTGACATTTTATCCTAAAATGCCACGGTGATTAACGTTCGTGAGGAGGTTTCCCGTGGTTTTCTTCATGGTTTTGTAATTGGAATTGCTTAAGTGTCGTTATTACCCAAGGCTAGGCAGGTCAGCTATTTTAACCATAGAAGATGGTGGATTGTACAAAGCTAAGGATACATACTTGTTCCAATGCTATTATTGCGAAGTGAATATATAGTACTCGGTCAGAATTAGTATTTACATCTCCGGGGGCGTATGACCGAATCACGAAAGTGTAAGCATTCTAAACATGAGATCAGTTTCGAATTGTAGCGATATCGGTTACCACTCAATACCTTATTAAAGGAAACATCTGAAAGATGCTACATAAATATTTTGATTGTTATTGTCTTGACAAAGGTCAGCTGAGTGAAGCGGACCTCACAAAAAAAACATGACAAACGACCATGTCAGGGGTGATCAGCTGTGTCGAGTGGACTTGAATTATTTTTTTTAGACGGAAGCTAATAGGAAAAATAAGGCTGGTTATCTATAAGACAGTTGTCCCTAGCAGCTGAAGACAAACTATTCGCCCGCCACGGGAAAAGTAAGACACTTCCGTTATACTGTCGACCTCCCAAGTCATTTCGCTTCACTCTTCCCCACTCGTCTACAACAGAATGTTATAACTGAGTAAAATTTGCCGACTGCTACAATGTCATCTTTTATTTTGTGAGTAGCGATCTGAACAAAAAGTTATGTTCATCCGACTGGAAGAGGCAAAACCTGATAACCTTCAGAGCGATAATCTTCTACAATGTCATCTTTTATTTTGTGAGTAGCGATCTGAACAAAAAGTTATGTTCATCCGACTGGAAGAGGCGAAACTCTGAGGACGAATCTGGTTCCGGTCTGTGTTGCAACGCTACAGAATCTCACCATGGTCGATTAGTCAAGTATTAGCTTAATGTCGTCCTAAGCGTTTGGTAAGAATTGACTCAAGCTCTGTGAGTAAAACTTGGTTACCGAAACAGTTCACGAGCCGCCATTTATTATGCTAATGTGGATACAGTGCGCTTCAGCAATGATCGACAATATGTTAAGAATGATGACGCAATATAAAAAATACCCTCAATCTAACATCACCCAAGTGGTTGATGACCGATAAAAAGAACGCACTATTACTGAAATCGGAAGTGACTTCTTTTTTAAATGAATCCATATCTGATCTAAATGTTTACACTGAAAGCTCTATACACATTCTAGCTGTATTGGCTTGGCGAAACGTATTGCTCCTACTCTTCTCCCTTGCACAATCTTTTCCAATTCTAAAGTCGATCTCGATATGCCATCCCTAAATCTTTTGTTTTATTAAGTATCTGATATCATCCTGGTTTGTTTTGTTTTGTTTTACGGCATATCAACCTCAATGGGTCATTTAATGCCGACAGCTTTTGTTTTTCCTGGTAATATTTTTGCTTTGTCAAAAATCTATCTCAATTAATATTTTTCCTCAAAAATGTACAGCTGGTAATATTATATTTTCAAAAAAGTATAGATGCCAACATTATTTTTTTCAAAAACGTATTATCAGGGAACTTGCTGTTGGACGTAGTTTATCGTCATCCCCAGGAAACGGATTTAGTTTATCGTCATACCCAGGACGCGATCTGGGTTTGGGGGTTAACTATTTGCCCATAGCTGGGATCCTAACAGGTGCTACTACCTTGGGTCAGGGTGGACCTGGGAACACCAGCAATTAAGAGGTGGTTCCACACTCCTCAAAACCTCCTGATCAGAAGTCTTTCTGTTGGACGTAGTTTAACCTAGGATGCGGATGCAGTTTATCGCATCCTGGTTTGTTCTTCATCAAGTCACCTCTAGTAATTATAACATAGTTTCTTGGTTGGACCACTTTTGAAAGACTAGCGATGTTAAAGCTTCATTTCAATTGATTTTTATGTCATTCTTGGTGCAAATAAGCCAACTTGTTTTCAATGAGAAGAAAATCTTACTTATTATAAAACGCAGATTGTGTGTGTGTGTGTGTGTGTGTGTGTGTGTGTGTGTGTGTGTGTGTGTGTCTGTACGTTTATATATTGGATCGGATTTCCTACATTTTTCAACTGATTTCAACAAAACTTCACAGGACTGAGTAAAATTACCTTGCGGTGGTTCTGACAGCGCCAAAAATTGGAAAAACACGATTGTTTTTGCACGAAACCAATTTGAAAACACCATTCTGTCGCCATAATGAAAGGGGGACAACTCATATCAAGTTATACTTATTATAAAACCCAGGTTGTTTGTGTGTGTGTGTGTGTGTGTGTTCGTTTATATATGGGATCGGATTTCCTACATTTTTCAACCGATTTCAACAAAACTTCACTTTTTTTTTGGCACGTAGTGTTTCTTATTGTCTTGCACACTTTTTCCTTTATTTTTACATTCAGAATGCTTTAAAAATTCCATTTACAAGACAATTGTTTATGATAAAATTCTATTCAATCGATAGACTCATAATAATTGAAAACAATGTTTTTGTTTGAGTTTGGGTTTGACCAATTCATAAAACAAAAAAAAAACTGATTAAGACATGCGTGTCCGTCAACCTTAAACAATAATCTTTGTCAATTTTATTTTTCAGTCTTTATGATGGTCGATACTTGATCTATCTCTTACTATTACATTCCCGGGCAACGCCGGGCTCTACTGCTAGTCAATTATAAAATTAAGTATCTCTAGACGTTCAAAAGTATTAAAATACAATAAGTTTTGGACTTAAGTTTGAACTAATTTCTGTCAGGCAAGGCAATAAATCCGCTAAAACACATACAGTTATTGAGTGTGAATGAATCAGAGAAAAAAAACAGAGAGAAGCATAAAAGAACGATAATAAAAACAAAAGCTAACGATTCATACTGCATTCAACTGTTTGAGCGTCAAATTTGACTAGAGAGCAAGAAACCAGAAGAGTTTCGCAAGCGACTAGTGCCAGAGAAGAAACTCTTAACATAGAACTTATTGTAACGTATAGCAATGTCAACGGTAAAATGAGATGTAGCTGCCAATCAAGTACTATGCGTAAATTCTTAAATACCAAAGAGGAATGCTTATCTGAACAATATAAACACATTTATAGAAAAAACACAGAAAAACTACGTTACGGCGGTGGGGAAAATGACTGAAGCTGTGATGCCGGGCTATGACCAATAACATTGCAAATTTTTCTTTGTGTTTTATCAAGATTTTCTAGATATTTAACAGTAGCAACAAAACCGATGTGACGGCAATATTCAATGCATGGAAGAATGATCGAATTCTGTTTTAGATACATTCTGGCGAGAAGAATTGTCTAGCACGTCTTAGTGAACCAAATTTATTTCCTAGCAGAAGACCTAGCAATACATTCAATATAATCTTACCTTTACATGTCAGCGAAAAACTTTAACCTGAGAAAGCGCAACGAGTCGCTCTCCTCTTACAATACTATCTCGTAGTAATACAATAGTCCACGAACACAAACAATTAAAAGATCCTGTATTGTTTGCGTCTTGAGTAAGACGATAGACTACATCCGCGTTCTGGGTAAGACGATAAACTACATCAGGCAGCAAGGGTGTTCAGGAGGTTTTGACGAGCATGAAACAATTTCTTTA
The DNA here is from genome assembly GCA_903632075.3 of Acanthosepion pharaonis. NCBI lineage: Eukaryota > Metazoa > Mollusca > Cephalopoda > Sepiida > Sepiidae > Acanthosepion > Acanthosepion pharaonis. Next base: position 706,615 of record CAHIKZ030003824.1, read on the forward strand.
TTGCTGGTATTCCCTGGTACACCTGGAGTGGTAGCACCTGTTAGATTCCCAGTTGCGGGCAAATAGTTAACCCCGAAACTGGGGTCAAACACTATGAAGGTGTAAAAATAGGATTTAATACCAGCAATCATTTCTTTGAGGAAAAAATATTACCAGCAATACATTTTTGAAAGAAAATATATTACCAGAAATACATTTTTGAGGAAAAAATATTACCAGCAATACAGTTTTGAAGGAAATATATTACCAGCAATGAAAATCTTTTCAGTATAAAATAACCCATTGAAGTTGATTTGCCGTAAAACAAAATAAACCAAATCAAATCAGTTAAAGCTTTTAAGTTTTTCGACAATGCTGTGTTTATATTGTATGTATGAAACACGTATTTCTTTTTCCTCTTGTAATAACTAGATTCTTCTCATTATTAAAGAAACCAAAAGGAGGAGTCTCCATTGCAATACTAATTTGAATTGTATGAAAGATTTTTTCACATTCGATGTGCGAATATATAACTATGTCTTACTTCTATTTTTGTTTTGGAGAATAGATTATAAATGAAGACTGTATTGCATTATTTTGCTTCTAATAAAAAAAAATTCCGTCAGTTTATTTAAATGAAAGAGTAGTTGACCGTCAGATTTTATTATGCATGTCACTTTCCGAATAAAATTGGTATTTATCAAATGAATTTGTTAGTATATTCATGATATGTTTTAAGCAAGATATCGCAACACAGTTTGAGGTAACTCAATAAACTCGACCTTGTGCCACATCTGACCGCGTAGGGCGGTTGGTAGATATCCTGCAGTTGGAGATTCATCGTGGAATTCACTTGACTCACTTCTAGCAGTTTACTACTACTACGCGCGGTTGGCGAATCTTATATGCGTTGTTCGCGTCCTAAGTATTATCGTTCATTACAACCCTTTGTGTGATTATTCTATTCATTAACCTTCTCTAGATTACAATAGATATATTGTAATTAAGAAAAATGTTAAATCAAACTTTTTTTTTCTGCCGACTATTTTACTGATGTACATACTTTGTCTTGATTTGCTCTGATGAGTGAGGATCACTAACTTTTATATTTTTTCAGCCCACCATTACTTATCTTTGCTTTCCCACACCTTTTTGTATTTATATTTTTGTACATATTCATATATACTTTTAAAATATCCGTTTCATTAAAGATTTATCAAAATATTGAACCCCCAACAGATTATTCAAACGAAAAATAATTTTAATGAAGAGGAAAATCTTGTGATATAAACACTTTATATTTGTGGCATTCTTGTGAAGTAAGCGAGAACAATCATTGGATTTAAAAAGTTAATTTATTTATAATACAGAAATATTTTACTTTCCCATTTGTTTTTAATACCAAGAGAAGGCAAATGCAAGTCTTACTTTCTTCCACTGAAAGTGCACTAAATATTTTCAAACAATTCTATTCATTAATTTGATTTTTTTTTCATCTCTGCATTGGTAATGCGTCATATTGTGTTGTGTGCCAAATATTAAACATTCACGTGACAACAGTTTCCACTTCTAGGCACACATTGGTGTTTCTCGACTGGATCAATAATTTATATTGACAATTATCTGGTCTGTATTGGTTTTCTGCATTTTAATTTTCTGTTAGCAAGCAAACCCGTACAGAAATAAATGCATTTATTTTGCACAAACAATATTTTTCAACGTTCTACTTCCTTGTCAATACACTTAACAAATGCTCATCCATTAGACCCGTCACTCAATAATTAAAGGGAAATATACAAACCTATTCATATCTCTTTCTCAGTATATATATATATATATATATATATATATATATATATATACATGCATATATATATATATATATATATATATATATATATATATATATATATGCATATATATATATATATATATATATATATATATATATATATATATATATATATATATATATATATATATATATATATATATATATATATATATATGAAAAAAATATATACGGAAAAACAAAAAACCTTATATACAATTATGCTGTTTTTAATGTTAATATGTCACCGTCAGACGTTTCAGTCTAATAAACCATCTTCAGGACATATTCATAAAATATAATTAACATTATCAATTCAACATGACAAAAGACGATGTACATAAGAACAAGACTTATCAAACAGATAACCTTATTATTAATTATTCTCAGTTATCTGTTTGGATAAGTCTTGATTATATTAACATTAAAAACAGCATAATTAGATAAATAGATTTTTTGTTTTTTCCATATATATTTTCTTCATACTATCGGATCTATATCCATATATTTGCTCACATATATATATATATATATATATATATATATATATATATATATATATATATATATTAGTGAAATATTTTGTGAAAATGAGAGTAAAGCCTCACATGGTCCCTCTAATGATGAGCAAAACTATATGGTTGCATTTATTTAAAAAAAAAACATAGGAGCAGCAAACTTTCTTATAACGTTTTCTGTTGAATATAAGAGAGAAAGAATATTTGATTTTTATTTTACTTTTTCTAATATTTTTATATTTTTCCGTTGGTTGGGAGTAAGGGAATATAAACATTGTCCGCAGATATAGTTTTTGTAGTTTTAAAATAGTATTAGCGTTGATAAGAGTCTCTCGAGATGGCGTCATTTTATTTAAAAATAATAATTAACACACTGTTTCCGCTGATGAGTAAGGTGAGATTACTACTGGGTGCCAGATATATTATTATTTTCGGTAACTGGGTGTCTATAAGATGCTGCTGCTAACGATCAGTATCTATACTAGAGAAGTTTGTAAACTGCGGGTAGCTAAGTACCTTTTAATGGCACTTTGGTTAGATATGTGACACGGGAGGCGTCTGCCAAAGAACGATGTGGTATGACGGATATAGCTATATTTATTTTCTATTTAAACCACACAAAAATACATATTAAACAGAGAAACATGAAAAAATAACGAAACAACATAAACACCCTTGAAAATGGCTAAATAAGTGTCCGGAAGTTAGTCAGTCCCTGTTGCAGAACCATGCTCCGGCACATTTGTGTTTGTGCAATAAAGAGGGAGCACACCTGTGAATTATACTGCAATTATGCTGAACGGAGTATGGTTGCAGTTTCTGGGAAATATCAACTGCCATAACAAAGCCGCACAAAACCTCAGTCACAATGACTTGTGACTTCCTGCTAGCACAAACACGCAAGAAGCCGAAAAATTTTGGTCTACACTATTTCACTCTCAAGGCTTAGATAAACCTGTGGTATGTTTCACAGGCACTTTCGAAAGTTGCCACACACAGGGATCTCCACTGCAGGCTGATAATATCAAAGAGTTTCCTTCCTTAAAAATCGAACGTTGGTCTCATGGTAGGAAAGCGAAAGTTATAAATAATATTCTAATATATTATACTATATTATATTAGACATATATTATATTATACTTATATTATATTATATATATATATATATATATATATATATTAATTATATATATTATATTATATTGTATATGTATATATTATATTGTATATATATCATATTGTTTATATTCATTTTATTTTAAATATGTATATTATATAGTATATATATTATATTGTATATATATTGCGTTTTTATATATATTATATTGTATGAATTATATACATATAATTTGTAATATATATATATATATATATATATATATATATTGCGTATATATATATATATATCACAATGTATAATATATATGGTGTATATTTATTTTACTATATATATAGTATATGTATTGTTTATATATATATATATTGTAAATGTAACATATATATATTGCATATATTTTGCATTATATACGTATATATATATTGTATAAATATACGTATGCATATATTGTATATATATATATATATATATATATTGTATAGATATTATATTATACATATTGTGTATAAATATATATTACATTTTATATACATTATATTACACACACATTTATATAATAGTAGTTTATCGTCTTACCCAGGACGCGGATATAGTTTATCGTCATACCCAGGACGGTGTTACTGGAGAGTAACTTTGAACTTCTTGAGTACGTACTGCGACCAAATTTCTAATAAGGTACACTATATCAACAAATATGTAACAGCACAAGTCCATGAGTATTTCGTGGATGCATCTTCCTACAAAGAGGCTTTAATAATACTAGATTAAAATGAAATGGTCTCGAGACACTTACTGACTACAAGACATCAACTGCTCTCAGATTCCATTGATATATTTCATCAAGCCTTAATAAAACTAAGTAAGGACTGTTCGTTTTCTTTGGTATCTGCGAAACAATATCGAGCCGAATCGATCTGAGATACCTTCATAAACGGGCTACGGTCAATAGATGTCCGACTAAGAATACTCGAAAGCAGCACCTTAACTTTACAGCAGGCCTATCACCAAGCATGAGTACCAGACTTAGCAGAACAAAATTCTAAAAATTACGATACAGAAACCTCTACATGTATTTAGCCACCCCACCCTCGTATAAAACACTAGGCTCTTCAAAAATATCAGCCTTAACTAAACGCACAGTTTGTTTTTGTTTTTTTTGTTTTTTTTGTTTGTTTTTTGTGGTGCAAGTATCATTATACCCCGCAAGAAAAGACAAATGTTATACATGCGGATAGCAGGGACATTGGTCTAAAATTTGTAAAAGTAAGAAAAAGAGGCGCGAAACGGTATCTTGTTTGGCATCATTGGATATATTTGGTTGCTTATCAACTCCTCCGAAAGAAATTACTGCTAACGAACATCAGCTAAAAGCACTGATTGACACTGGGCGCAGAGAAAAATTCCTTAACGCAAACATTGCGAAACTAAATTCGTGGAAAATTTACCCTTGCCTAAACACATTGGCGAGGGCTAGCTCATCTCTTTCGATACAAATACTTGGATATTGTTTAATTGATCTCCGATAAAAGGGTATTTTATACCAAGAAGTAAGATGCCTACTTTCAGTATTCAGTTTCACTTTAATACTTTATATTAGGTAACAGCATAGATCTTTCAGATCTATGCTGTGAGCTAATGTTTGGGCACAACTTCTTACGGCAACATTCATTAGTAGAAATGTCCTTCGGAGGCTCTCTTTAAAGTCAACAGCTACAAGAATGCCGTACTGGGATCTCTTCAACAATTTAACACCGGATTGCAAACAGGTAGCTACTAAATCGAAAATAAATTATTTATCCAACGCGAATATGTTGAAGGAAAGAATAATCGAACCCATCCATTTGTTGTGGAGAGCACAAACCTTCGTAGTCACCTCTAAGAACAGAAAAAAGCGAATGATAATCGACTATTCCCAAACAATAAACAACTTTGCTGGTTGCCTACCCTTTGCCAAAAATAGACGATATGATAGGAAATAGAGAAAATGGTCAAAAACGGTTTATTTAGTCCTCTGGAGCTTTATAGTTACCTACCATCAGGTATCTAGGAGGCCCAGCGAGAAACACTATACGGACGTCGAAGCCAACAGCAAATCAATTTCGCAGAATACCATTTGGTGTGACTAACGCAGTAGCTAGTTTTCAACGAGTGTTAGACCAAATAATATCAAAAGAGAACCTTCAAGGCACCTATGCTTATATCGATAAACTTACTATTTGTGGGAAAATCGAGTGGAACATGGCAAAAATCTTAAATTATTCACAGTGACTGTTAAAACTAAAAAGCTTACTCTTAACCAAGACAAATATGGCGTGGTAGACAGCCACTCAACCTCGTGAATGCGGGGTCTACAGGGATTTTTCCTGCGTGTACGCCCACGGAAAGCTCCACTTAAAAACCCGGCCTTGTGTCACATCCCGCGTTGTGGAGAGGTCTCGGTAAATACCGAGTTTAATAAAGCGTTTAGCTTGTATTTTTATTTTTTTTTACAAATTTTCACATTACACAGGCGACAGTATTTTTCGGATATTGCAGAAACAATGCTAATAGTTTATGGCAGCACCCTTTTTTTCAATGACTTCTATCAGTCTATCTTCATAATGTTCGTACATATTGATAATAACGTCTCTAGCAGTCTATTTTTGTATTCGCTGCCACAGTTCAGCCTCTCTGGCTATTTCTGGCCCGTCGTAAACAAGCTCTGCAATCATTTCCCATATGTTTTCAATTAAATTTAAGTCTGGACTTCTTGCAGGCCATTCCAGAGTAGTTATATTTGCTTCACACATCCAATTTTTCACTGATTTGGCCACATGGATGCTGCAGTTATCTTGCTGCAAAATAAAATTACTTCCCATTTCTTTTTCTATGAGTGGTAGGGCTCGCTTTTCCAAAAGTTCTCTGTAGCTCAAGCTATTTTGACGTCGTTTTAACCACTCGAGTCACAAGTTTCCATTCGGAAATACCATACCCCAAACCATGACTCCTCCTCCTCCCATCTGTCTCTTGTTGAGAATAACAGGTTCACCTTTTCTCGACCATGTACACCACCTGTCAGGTCCATCGAACTTAAAACGTTTTTCATCAGTAAATATCACTTTCTTGAAGTCGACATGGTTTGTTATCCATCTTTTGGCACTTCCCAGCCTTGCCTCCTTGTGCTTTCTCGTTAGTGTAATCCTTTTCTTGATTGTAGCATACTTAAGTCCAATTTCGTGTAGCTTTCTTTGTACAGTTCGAACACTGACGTCAAGTTCACACTTCTTTACTTTCTTCGCTGTCACCTTTTCTCCAGATGATAACAACCTCGTAACACTCCTCTTCATTCTTCTTTCTGTTCTATTGGAAATCGTTTTTTTTCCGTCTTCTCTTCTGCTTCCGCTCATAGTCTGTACTTAGCATATATTCAACTGTTGACTTCGGTAGCTTCATCTCAGCGGCGATCTTTCGGATGCTGAGCCCGTATTTTCTCTTCTTTTGGACCAAACTGATGACTTCTTTTGAATGCATTCTTCTTCAGGATTTTAATACGTTTTCGCAGTGAATGGTAAAGATACTCAAATGTAATGGTCAGGGTACAATTTACCTGCAGAAAATTTGCATATTGTAGACGTTCGACGACTAAATCATTAAAAAAAACGGAATTTGTGTCATGTCCGAAAAATAGTGTCGCCTAAGTTGAAGTAAATATAAAGAAAACATGAAACCAAAGACAAACCCATCAATCAATGTTCATACCATTAATGAACAGTTACTGCTGAACTACATACTCATCAACACAAAAGCTCTCGGCAGCAAAAAAAAAACACCTTTAAGCACACTTTTCAAAGTGTCCCCAAAATAGTATCGGCCCCCTGTATTAAATACATAAAGATTATTGAAGGATGGGACGACATAGATATTTGATAAATATGTATGCAAAACTGATTTCTTCTTCCTAAAAGGAACATTTAGGCTTAATGCTTATATTCAGTAGTCGTATTCAGTTACAACACACTGGGCTGGCACAAAAAATTCAAACAGACTTTTGTGATTTTTTTAGTGCCCCGAAATGATTATCAGTTCATATAAGAAACTCTATTAATGTAGCATATCCAAATAAATAAACGGTAAATTCTGTCTGTCCACGCGAGTTTCTGAAAACCCCTCTCATCTGGGCCCCACTTGATCTACATGCACAGTGTACCTTTTTGGAATCAGGATCATCCAAATATTAAAACCATACCCTTCATCTGGGGAACCGTTTGAATCCCAATGCTGGATTTTAAAATCCAGCATTGGGATTTGTGTCCGTATTAGGGGGCTACAGTTAAAAATTCAATTTTTAAAATAACTGAAAAAAAAATTGTGATTTTAATTAGATTTTAATTTATATTGACTGTAATGTAAAACAAAAACTTTTAATTATTTTTTAATCAGTTTAAAATATCTTCAAAACTTTGAATTGAGGAAATCTATTTTATTTCTTCAAAATGTCAAGGAATCAGATTTAAGGCGAAAGATTTCGTAACATGATGTATTGAAGTTCCACAGAGTTTCTGATTTGAATAATCAATTTTCGGTCTGAATTTCGGCGCAAATCGGTGTTTTGGCTGGAATTTGACTCATAGCCCAAATCAGATTTAAGGTGAGGTTTTGAAATTCCATGGCGTGAATTGAGGAATTGAAAGTTTTTTTTTTCTTCAAAATTAGCATTGCTGTTTCTTATGCTGGAGAAAAAGTCCTTTTAATTTTGCGCAGGAGACCCTAATAGCCCTCCGCAGCAGATAGCTTAAAAGCCCACCGGAAACTTTTTAGTTATTTTTTTTAATAAGAGCAGGATTAAAAGAAATATCTCGCATTTCTAATGACCAAAAATAGGAGGTTGGCTGTAGAAACTCTGCTCTGCAATAAAGTGTCTCAGAAAAGAGTTATATTTTACATTTAAACGTTAAATTTTAACATTTTAGCGGGTTTTAAATAAGAAATATGGATTTGGCATTAAAGAAAATAGGTCTGAATATTTATATTCTGATAAATACAAGAAAACTCTCATCAAACATAACATTCAACAGAATTCCAATAAATTTCCTCCCAAAAGGAGGTAGAAAAACCAACTATCCAGAATTGATCATCTTAAATTATTTAAATCTGTACGAGTTTTGATGAACTCCAAACGCTCCATAACATAAATACTTTGAGTTAGGACAAACGAATTGTAAAACGCTCATACTCTCTACATTAAGACTTGATATAGCACACATCACTTGTGAAGATTCTTTTTTTAATCGGCATCAACCCCATAAAATGCAGTAATGCCACTAAGACACAAAGGTTTGCAAGGTATGGAAGAATTAGGAAGAGAAACATTAATAACAGACGAGAAGAGGAAAGAGTAAACAGGAGAACAGTAAATAGCGATTGACATTGCATTTAACTTTTTGGAGAGTAAATTTGGCTGGAAAGTATGGAACCGGAAGGGAGTCTCACAAGTGAGAAGTACGAGAAAATAAACTGTTAGCATCGAACTTACGGCTACATCTAGCCAACTCAACAGTAAATTGAGAATATCTTGTCGCTAGTCTAATACAATTATTCAAGAGTAGGTACAATAGCGAAGAACGATATTTATTTGTAACAATTACAAAATATAGCACAAGGCCAAAATGGGGGATGAGGAAAAGGACGGTCTTTATCTGTCTTAACTTTAATCTTAGCTAACCACAAACATTGACCAAAACATACCACAATATTCCTAACACCAAAACAACACATTCTTACTTACCATTCTTACTAAATCTACCACAATACCTCATTGTCTCTATGAAAATCCTAACTAGGCCTCATATCTATAATTCATATTGTTTGTGGGCGGGGGAAGGGGAATAAAACAATTTAAAAAAAAAACTAGTCCCAATGAGATAATCCGAACAATTATCATAAAAGTATTTATAGAAAAAACACAGAGGCAACCTTACTGCGGTGTGAAAGTGACTGAATCCGAGCCGCCAGATCAGGACCATTAATATTGCTGATTTTTTTGGATTTTTTCAATAAGCTCAAGATAAATAGCAATAGCTCCAAACCATATGTGACATCAATATTCTAACCATATTCTAAGTGGACCAAATGTGTCAAATATCCGATTGCGAGTCGACTGTGTGCAATCTAATTGCACTTAATATAATTAGAGGTCGAAATCTTAATTAAATATTAAATGCTTATTTTATTGCAGAGGCGGTATCTCCTTGCCTTTATCGGTGACGTTTTACTGCTGTAAGAAACAAGTCTTTCGTTGTACCCACGACAATCTCTTACCTCCTCCCTGCATTCTAAGGATGGGATTTTTGCAAGGTTTTAACTCCTAATTCCTTACAGTATTCTGTGTTCCTCAAACGGTGTCATATTTAAGTACTGGCCAAGCTTAACGTTGCTTAACTTCTGTGATCGGATCGTAAATGAGGTATAAATGTGAAGAGCAACCTAACTCCTGAACACAAAGTAATTCATGTAATTGAAAAGGAGCCAAAAGTTTAGAGGAGATACATGTACATAGCTGGGAATAAATATGGCGAAAATAATCGAAATATTTCGATATGAAAGATTTCATAAAAGACAAATGCATTAACAGGGAAGAAGACTTAAATTGATAAACAGATTTCCGCAAATAGAAAAGAAATACAGATATATCAAGATTAAACAAGATACAATATCCGAAATAGATATTATCAGGTAATATTTATAACAGCATTGAAACTCTTGCCAAAAATTTGATGTCGATTATTAAACTCCGTAGTAAGAAATGTTGAAAAATAGTTCTTATTAAGTCATACATTTCAGTGTAGACACATTAGTTCCGGAGAAAGAACTTTCTTCCGATTTGAAGGAATGTTTATTTCTTTTCTTAAATAGAAGTTGGCATCCATTAATGAGAATAATCCAACAAAATGTTTATTTTAAAAATAAAATAAATTTTGAAACCATTATTGATTTTTCTTCTAATGGAAAATTTAAATATAAAGGACTCAGTGTTTTAAAGTTTTATAATAAAATTATATCTGTCTATATTTCTGAGATGAGGTATTATGTACACTATTTACATTATTCGGACTATTGTCCTCATTTTTGTATTTTTATTTTTTTATTTTTACGTACCATAACCATAGAGTTGGCTTTAGAGATATAGATTCTAATACAATTTCCTCAAAGTATTCCATCTATATATTCGCCATTGCTGGTGATAATGGTGAGCCCATTGCTATGCCTTCAACCTGTCGATATATGTGTGATCCCATTCCGAAGTGTACAGAAAGTCAACATCTCGATCAGATTATCTATTGGAATACTGGTCTGTTCTTCTAGATGAGGACAATAGTCCGAATAATGTAAATAAAATTATAGTTTTCGCTGTCGAAACATTTAATTCAAAAATAGAATAAATTGTGAAAGAGATCCTTTCTAGTTTGAAGAAATGTTATTTCTTTCCGAAAACAAACGTTAGTGTCCAGTAGTATACACACTTATGCAAATTAATTGAAACAACAACTTTAGTTTCCTTTCTTTCAACATTCGTTCAGTTTTAGACCCACTGGAGTGACAAGGGGTAATCGATTTTCCTCAGGTCATTTGCAGTGGTGTGCAGTAATATAAATCTGTTTTCTGGGTGTATGATAAAATTTGTTTGGCCTTGAAAAATATTCCTTCAACCATGATTGTATCAGATTTTCATCACTCCAAGACACTATTGTCTCGACTGTCGACTAGTTGTCCTACGGTCATTGTTGGCGATGGTCGTTACTCCAAGGAAACGTACGAAAATTGTAAAGCTGCATGAACACACTGAAAACCCTTACCAGATTCAATCCAACCGAGAATCTATGGTCAATCTGCCAGGAACGACTTCGTGGAATGGACATACGAAGTACTAACATGTGAACTGGGTCATGTTTCATTGGTAAAATACAAAAAAGTAAATAATAACGGAATTATTCGTTTTCTTTCAAGTAATTTGCACAAGGCTGTATATGCTCTACCACGTCGAGCATGATCAAACTTTTCCTTAACTGTATGTGTTTTGAATTCAAAGTACTTTTTCTGGACTGATTACCAACCATTGCTAGATAGCTATGTCTGCTCTGCTATTTAACTCATTACTGGAGGAGTAGAGATGGATTCACACATTTCCCAACGGTAATTGTGCAAAAGCGAGTACAACGAACCCAATCGAAATTCGAACTCGACCCGCCAGTTTCTCGTAAGCGGCAAACCGTCACACTATCTGCGTATTATTATAACCCAAGAAATTTTTTTTAACTAAATAGTAAATACATTTTTAAATAGTAAATACATTTTTAATCGACTATTTTTGTAAGATAGAATTTAAATGAAGTACGTATTAATATTTAGCACTAATAAAGTCATAGAGGCACTTCGACATGGTGCAATGGTTAACAAGCTTGTCAGGCTAGATCCTCACCGTGTGTTCCATATTTTCGGCCTTGTATCACGTGTGATACGGTTCCTTAATTAAGTCATAATTTTTAGTGTAGACACAATACTGAATTTCACTTGTGAAATAACTCCGATCCGATTAGAAGGAATACGTTATTACTTTCTATAAACAGGAAAAAGCGACCACAAAAAAATAGCGAGAAGGCTGAAGTTGAGTCAAAACACTGTCACCAAAATGATGCAAAACCAACAGAAATCTGGAAATGGCATCAATTTACAGAAAAGACCAGGTCGACCGTGCAGGCTGATACCAAGTTCGATTCGTTTGATGAGGAAATTGAATGCAATGAAATGACAAGATCGGCCGAGATTGTTGCTAATGAGGTCAAAAGACTTGTGCAATGAATGTTTCTACCACATCAAGCGTGAATAATGACCATATAGTAAACTGCTACTTAAGACACAAAGAGCGTCGCCTAAAGGTTGTGCAGGAGAATACATTTTGAAACAACGTACTCTGGTCATGACTCATTGCTGTGTTTCCAAAGGGTTGTTCTTTCTTTTAATACTTTTAATCGTCTCGACTTATTGACTGATTCCTGTTTGACGGCTGGACGCTATTCAAAACGCCAAAAAATGTTTTTAGATTGTAACAATGCTTTTAGATAACAATGCGTTCTTGATACATCTTTTGCTAATTAACCCATATCTGGAGGAGACGAGGTGGATTCATACTTTTCCCAAGGGTATTGGTACGTAAGTGAATATAACGAACCTAGCTGGAATTTTAAAACTGTTCCATTACGCCTTACAGCAGTTCGTATTCGGAAGCGGTCGTTCGTCTAGGTAGTGACCAGGCTGGACGTTGTTTAACTTTGGTGGTCGTATAGACACCGGTGTGTCAACGATATATGACGGTAACCGCCTCGAGTGCTGAACGTCTATATTATATGAAGACGGGAGACAATAGAAATATTTCTTCAGAAGAGCAGGGAAAATACCATTGACGAAGCAAGGAAGCAGATACATTAAAAGAATACTGAAAATAAAATGGGCAATTATATTAGGAAAGAGAGCTGAAATTTATGGCATGCATAATGAGGAAAATAGGTACACTATTTAGATTATTCATACTATTGTCCTCATCTTTGTAGCTATATTTATTACAAAGTTTCGGCCGTTGTACACTCGAGCCTTCTTCAGGTTGTTGGAATTTCCCTTTAACTCAACTCTCCAAAATGTTTGGTTCAGTACTGCTGTAACCTGGTATTGAACTCACAACTCGTTAAGTCTAGTCACTGGATCTAACTGAAAAAGGCATGGCATGTGGAACTAGAACAATGTATCCCAGTGAACGATATCGCTAATGTTCATCCGGAAAAGGCATGGCATGTGGAACTAGAACAATGTATCCCAGTGAACGATATCGCTAATGTTCAAAAATACGTTTTACACCATCCTAATTTTGTTTAATTGCTAGAAAAGTATTGTACCCTTTATTTACTGAACTCTTTATTTCGCTCACTGGGGTAGACAGATGCTGGAGGAAAATAGGATTTGTCACTCAGAGGACATATTCAGTTATGGTGAAGGGAAAACTTTTCTTAGAGCTACGTTTGTGGAGAGCAATGATCGATCACGTCCTTAAAGGACATAGCGAAAAGATTAAAAAAAAATCAATGTGTAATTGGATTTGATGGTATTCAACGGGTTTAATTTTGTAGACGAAAACTATTTTCTACCAGCAGATAGGCATCTTGGTGAAAACAGCAGATAGGCATCTTGGTGAAAACAGCAGATAGGCATCTTGGTGAAAACAGCAGATAGGCATCTTGGTGAAAACAGCAGATAGGCATCTTGGTGAAAACAGCAGATAGGCATCTTGGTGAAAACAGCAGATAGGCATCTTGGTGAAAACAGCAGATAGGCATCTTGGTGAAAACAGCAGATAGGCATCTTGGTGAAAACAGCAGATAGGCATCTTGGTGAAAACAGCAGATAGGCATCTTGGTGAAAACAGCAGATAGGCATCTTGGTGAAAACAGCAGATAGGCATCTTGGTGAAAACATTCTCATCTGGTGTTTTATGAACTCATATGGAACTGCTGAACTAGAGTTTAGATATATTATGAATACTGAATATTACTGCAATATTGAAGAAAACACAAACGCTTTATTTTACATATTTCTTTATTATAAATGTGAACATTTGCCGATAGATTATTATTTGTTTGAGTAAGGAACCGAAAAAAGAACTCCTAGTAATGTTATATACTAAAATTATGGAGACATAAAACAACCGAATCAAAATTCATCTTAAGTGGAATAAACAGTAAATGTTTCTCAGTCCCAGTACAAATATTCCTTACTGTTTTTCTACAAGAAATACGTAATAGTAAAAGGAGAGTAAGTATGGAGAATGAGCCAAAGCATTCAGCTCAAAATAACAAGTTTCATAAGAAGTAAAATGTTGATAGGCTCGATTGGCTTCAGATATCTTGAGATTTAAAGCTATTCAAATTCTTGTGGAATGTGCTAAAGCGAAAAAAAAAAAACTACAATAACTATCCAATAAGACAGATTTCCAATTATCGAAGTGGAAAAAGTATCACTTACATCTATATAAATATATGCGAAGGTCAGTCTGTCATGTGTCACATATTTTCAGCTTTACTCCTAGAGGCCGCAGCCCAACATATCACACTATTTAGGAATCAGGCCGACTCCGTGAGCATATTAAAAACACTCTGGATCGTATCCGGACCCGCAATCCTAAACTTTTGGATTCCCAAGTTTACATTTCTGCAATCGTTTTTGACGATTTTTTACGTGATTTTTTACGACGAAAAAGTCCGATAACAACTTTTATAACTTGGAAATAAGTCGAAATTAATTGCGAAATCCAGCGAAAGTCACTCATGAAATAAAAATAATTGTTTGTACAAAAAGTAAGGACCTACGTACATCAAATCGTCTTTAAATTAAGTGGTGGCAGAAGAATTATCAGGGAATTTTTAAAAGTTTAGCTTAAATATCAACGCAATACTTAAATAAAGCGATAAATTTTGAGTTATTCTGTAATTTATTGTTCCCTATCGCATACGGCAGCAGTACGGTCTCGCAAAAAGAATTCTTCGCCAACAGAAGACCAGATTGCAATCAAAAGAGCCAAGGCTGCAGGGTGGAAAATAAAGTCCCGTGCAGATGAAGATCCATATCAAACGGCAGTCAGAAAATTTTCAATTGGTGAGAATATGCAAAGACTAAGATCCATTTAAAACTAAATTAAATGCCGCCCGATAAGGCGGCTTTTGAGCTAGTCTGTCTATATTTCTGAAATGAGCATACATGGCCCACTGGATGAGAGCGTTGGTGAAGTGATCCAGTGACGTGACCCGAAGAGTTGTGAGTTCAATACATGGCCACAGTAGAGGTGAACAAACAAAACATGGCGTTAAGTTGCTGGTGGTGAATAACTGGATGTGAAATATGCAGAAGGGGTGTGAAACGGGAACAATCTACCCCTGTGAAATGGGTAGGGGTTTCGGTTCGAGATTCCAACGTATATCACTTGGGGAGGGCCGGAGAAATGACAGAAATGGTTTGAATATGACAATAAAGATGAGGAAAGCAGACGGAACAATGTAAATTGAGTAAATAGTACCACTTACAGTATTTGTAAATCGAGTGAAATGAAAACCGTCTAGATTTGAACCCGTAAGAAAAAAATAAATTCGCTCATACTAAATATTGATTTTAAATTAATTTTTTATTTCAATCGGGTCTACTCATATATAGACGGCAACATACACCTATTTTTGATTCAGAGATGTTCATTGCCAAAATTAATGACTAATACCATCCGTTCTATTTGTGCAGTGTTGCAAGAGAAATAATAACGCTGTATTAGATATTGAAGTAAATTAACTTTCTGTTTAAAGTGGTCGGTTTGTACTCTTTTATGGCTAATACCTTACGAAGAAAAGGAAATATTGACTGAAAGATTTTAATGTTGCAAGAGAAAGATTGATTGAATGAAAGGATAAAAGATATGGTATGTATAACATAATCTGGCGTGCTAGAAAACATGGGTAAATAGTAAGGTAATTGTTATAATTGTTCTCTTTGACAGATTTAGTCTCCTGTCCTGGGTATGACGATAAACTACATCCGTGTCCTGGGTAAGACGATAAACTATGTCCAGCAGCAAGGCCTCTAATCAGGAGGTTTTGAGGAGCGTGGAACCACCTCTTAATTTCTGGAGTTCACAGGTTTACACTGACCCGGGGTAGTAGCCACTGTTAGGGTCCCAGCTATGGGCAGATAGTTAACACCCAAACTTGTGTAAGCGTCCTGGGTATGACCCGGGCTGGTAGCACCTGTTACGGTCCCAGTTATGGCCAAATATTTGACCCACAACCTGACTCAAAACACTATGAAATTGTAAAAATAGATTTTGTTACCAGAAATACTTTTTAAAAAATAGTATCAGCAATAAATATTTGAAAAAATAAAACATTACCAGAAATAAAAACCTTGTCAGCATTAAATAACCCATTGAGGTAAATATGCCACAAAACAAAACAAACTATACATTGTTTTAAAAATATTACCAGCTTTTCATTTTTGAAAAAAAAAGGAAATTTTGTCGGCATTAAATAACCCATTGTGGTTGATATGTCGTAAAACAAAACAAACCAGATGTAGTCTCGTGAAGAACAGGTAACTCTCCTGTAGATATAGCGATACTGCCTTTTACAGAGTAGCTCATTTACATATCACTGCATCTCCCTGAACATAAGAGTCTTTATACCTTTAGTTGATATTTGACATTTACGAACAAGCCTGGGAGACATAATCCGTCTGTCAGAGTAAGACTAGTGATTTCTTTTTATAGGAAATCTGAGTCTTAACTGATTCTTCTCATTTGAATCATTATGATATCTCCGGTCACTCTCACCCCCAGGTTGTTCCTCACTACTACTGGATATATTTATTCTCTCCTCCCTCTCCTGTTATTCACTTTCATATCTCTGGTGGTTTTCCAAATTGGTCTTCGTGAGGCAGTAGGCCCTGAGCATTAACAAACTTGTGTTAAATCCCATTTGCACCATAAAATTCGCCTTTCCAGGACTTGAATCCTTTTCCTTTCTGTACCACACACTTTCATTCGTTGCAATTGATATTGTAATCGGAGCTCTTATTTTTCTCCCCACCCATGCGAATGGGCTTTCTCTTCTGCCCGCATGCCAAATAGCTCTATAACCTAGAAGTAGTCTTGGTAAATAAATCTATATATCACAAAATCAACTGGAGAGAATGCTTTTAATCCCATTTTTACTGTTTGTTCCATTCACTCCGCAATTCCTTTTGACTGAAGTAAGGCGGTGTTTCGTATGGAATACCACCAATAGGTTTGAACTATGCACATAGACTTTCTTCACAAAGCAGGTGCATTGTCGGAGACCAAGGTTATTGGAACTCCAAAATACTATCCTCAACAGCCGCTTCACAGTAGTGGCTTTTATATCCGCCATTTTAATAACTTCAGGCTTACCTGAATACGAGTCGACTAGTTTCAGAAATAGTCCTATACCTTTAATTTAAGTATGAGGCATATGTATTAGTGTCCACGGTTCTATTTCTTTCGATCAAGAGTGAATTTTAATTTTCCTAAATTTCTTTATTTCTGTACACTTTAAGCCCTTTTTAACATACTCTTCCATGGCCGCCATGTTTGCAACTTCAACTTACTTCATTTTGGGTGCTTTCATTCTGCACCTATAGAAATCAGCCAATTGTGACTGGGTTAAAAAATTCAAAAGCTTCTATTTATACTTATCAATGCAATCAAATAAACGTTTTATATTGATGAAAAACAAACACGCAAAGTCAATTGGTTAATTTACCAAAACCGATCGATTCTGTTCTGCTGCACTCGCATTCCGATGCCATTGTGGAATTATACATATATGATTCACATGCCCGAAAATGCAGACAAGTGGAAAGGTATGGTAATGGGTAAATTAACCATTCCCATACAGTAAGAGTTTGCTATACATTGACAAAACATTTATGGTTAATGAAGGATCAAATTATAAAATCTTTTAAAAACAATTTATTTATTACACGACTGAAATCCGCTATCATCGCTCTTAAAATTCTTGATGGGATTTACTTTCCAACGCTTTGTTTAAGGTAGAATGACAAATTAACTTTTTCATTATATAAGTTTCTCTTCTACGTACATTTTGTTATTGATGTTGGAATTGTTCAAGTTATGTGGTTTTTGTTATTTGTTACAGATCGTTATTTTCCAGCGCCAGTCTATAGTCTTTTAAAAATTCTTCTTTATGGCCTAGAAGTTACTATCATTAATCAGAAATATATAAATAATATCATATACACGCATGCATATTTATGTTGATGTACATGAGATAGGGAGTGATTATATAGTTGTTGCTTGTGTAACTATTTAAGATTGTTTAATTCATAATTGCACTACATATCCTAATAACTTCTAGTAAAGTCGAAATATCTCAAAAACACGTCAAACTGTTAATGTTTATAAAATGATACTCGGAAAGACCTGTATAAAATGCTCTAAACACAAACCCAAAAGCATACGCGCACACACACACACTGGATGTAGACGGGGACGAGATTTTGGTCAATAACCTGCGATCACGCAATTTTTACTCTTTCTTCTTTCCTATTAAACGACTGATGTAGTTTTTTTTTTTTTTCACTTTTTGTACCTTTAAATTATGTCTTTCTTGTTTGCTATATTTCGTAACCCAAGAAGGTCCTCATATATTTGTATTTATATTAATATTATGACTTATTTTTAACCCTATGTTCCTGTGTCATAAATCGATGAAGTTTACTTCAAAAGTAAAGAAAAAGGCATTTTTTTTAATTCTTGAAAAATCTCACCTCTCAAACCGAAAGTTCGATTTTACCATATTCAAAATATTTCAGAAGTTTTATTTATCAATTTACAATTGATGTAACTGTATAATACTTATGTATTTTTAACGGAATTTAAGAGTTTGTAGCTACAGTATAACATAGAAACTTACAAATATTCTTGAAAGTCCCATAAAGGTTTAAAAGGAAACAAATTTCTAGAAGTATTCTAGAAAGTCATAGAACTCCTATACTTATGTATAATTTTAAATATTTTGTTTTGGGGTTACATTTAAATAATAAACTGAATAAAACCCTTCTTCATTGTTTTGTAACAAAATCCATCGAATCATATGCATGAAATAAATTATATTACAAAATGTCATACCTATATATATATACAAGGTGCGATGGTTAAATTTCGCCATTTTATATTTTTAATTGCGCACAAATTTATTGTTTGTTTTTTATTTTGTTGACTTTAAAGCATAGTAGGGTCAGTTGGGCACCGTCTGTGAGAAAAAAGAGCATCATGGCGCAATTCACTCTGCCAGAAGTTTGAAACCGGCATGCTGTACTATTTGGCATTCGAGCCGGAAGCTCAAATAAGAAATATTTCAGAAACTTTGGGTGTTAATTTGAGGATAGTGCAGAGGATTCGGAAAAAGTTGGATCAGACTAATGCTGATGACAAACGTGTTTGAAGTGATCACTAGTGATGGCGACGTTATGCCTCCATTCCGCTTTCCACATGGACTCAGACTGTTATACCGGAACATACTTATTCTATTGTTAATAGACTATTCCACAGATAATAAGTAGTAGTAGTAACAGTCGCCAGGGGGGTTCAGTGGAGTTAGTGAGTCAGTCGATGTGGGACATTAAAGTATCAACCACCCCAACTAGATTGCTGCGTCATTAACTATTATTTCAAGTTCCTAACGTTTTATACGTCGAACCTTTTTTTAGGACCGACTTAGTGAAATACAAGCCTCCACTGTGAAAACTACTCTACAACACAGACTCAATACAGAGGCCTACATCAAGGGCCTTGAGGAGGTAGAGCTACTCTTCTTCTTGTGTGTCTGATGGAAGACACTCACTCTGGCAACAGGACCATGCCACACAAGCAGACTAACCCAATTATGGCTGTCTGACATTTTCTGCGACACATCATCCTTATATCTGACCACCTAATCTCCCAAACTACAAATCCCTTGATTATTATGTGTTGGGAAAAGTTGAGTGAGAAACCAACAAAACTACTTGTAAAACCAAAAACACGAGGCAAAGATCATGGCAGCCTTTACCAACTTAAACAAGGAGACCGCCCATAATAGTCACAGGAGATTCCAAAATTGTCTGGAGGTCGTATTTGTAGTCAACGGTGATTTTGTTAAATAAATTTACTCTTTAGTATTTCAATATATGCATGTGTAATTTATGTAAATATGTTAATATATCTGTTAAAATGAAACATTTGTGTGATTTTCATTTTTGCGGAATTCGGACGATAATGTATCTAACGCACCGTATATATAATGTTTTTCTTACAGTATTATTCACCCTGTAATATGCACGGGGTTCACTCGAAGTAGAAAGTTACGTTAGGGGGTAGTTTATATGGATAGGAGGGGAAAATAACTGTTAACTCTATTGAACAGTTTAAGATTGTAGTGATCGGGCACACATCCTCTTGTGAGTCTGTTCCATCGGGTAGTGGTTCATGTGAAGAAGCTGTTCGAGTAGAACTTACTTCTGGCCGATGGAATACATAGTGGGAATGTGGGTGGTTTGATACTGTGTAAGTGGTATGACGGATCATAGCTGGGAAGGCCAGACCTAGTGGAACGAGGAGATGCAGTTAACCCGAGCACTTTCTATGATAGTAGCGACAGAGAAGTGAGAGACTCGCCACATCCCGCCACAGAGGGAGAGCTTGGGATGTGGAAAATAATTATTCACCAACAAGGAATCGGAGACGCTTTTGAACTCTATCTGAACTAGATAATGAGGTCTGGGAAGCTCTTGCCCAATTATGGCAACTGTACTTCATTTTCGGCCTGATCTGGCTCTTATAAAAGTGGATGATAGAATGAGGAGTCGGGTACTTACTGGAGGTGTACAGAGTCCGATCATTTTATCTGCATCTTTAGCGATGGATCGTATATAGGAATTCAACTAGGCCTCCTCAAGAGGACATTAGTTCATCGTGACTGGCGGTAGTTCGATGGTAATCGAATGCAACCTGTTTGGTTTTAGAGGCATTGTATGTAACCAGCCGGGATGTTTGTGTTAGATCGGAATAGAGGTCAGCTGCCTAACTCTGATCATCAAGATTTTTATAGGTGCGCCCGTATATCGTCGGCATAGACTTTTACAAATGATTAGAGTATACTCGTAGGTAGATCATTTATGTAAATCAGAAAGAGGGTTTATCCGAAAATGAGACTGGAGAGACGGCTGCGTTGAACTCCAGGGTCTTGAAGGATTGTCCGTTAGTAACTACCTTCAGGAATCTACCTGTTAGGAAGGATATTATAATAGAGAAAACTCTTCCAATGATTTCATAGACAGAGAGCTTGTCTAGCAAACCTTTGTGCCACACCTTGTCGAGGTCCTTCAAGATGTCTAATGCTATGTCCCTTGCGGTATGCGTGTTGTCAAGGGCCTCTTTAATTCTGTGTGTAATGGTAGTTAGGACGTCAGCAGTGGATCAGGCTGATAGAAACCAATAGTGCACGTTGCACAAGATGTTGTACCTATCCAGGTGATTGACGACATTCTTGTTAATTAAGGCCTCAAAAAGCTTAATGATGATACCAATGTGTTTATACTAGGAGGAGGAGACTTGGTTGCGCGTGTTTTTGAAGATCGGGCTTGCTACTTTCCATATTTCCACTTTAAGCAGCAGTTAAATAACTTTGCTAGAATCGGGAATACTTTTGGCTTTATGTTAAGACGAACATTGGTTTTTTGGGAGATCGAAGTTTTTGATAAGTCTAGATACTTCTCGTGCTGAAATATGTTTCTGAGATATTGCACAGTAATGAGTATGAAGTTGGGGAGGAGATGGCCTTTGTCATCTAAAGTTGAGTTTGAATCAAAGATCGAGGCGAAGTGCTTCGCGTTGTCTGCCGAGGAGGATATGACCTCGGGGCCATTTATAATATTGGGCACAGCCGCTTTGGGTTTCTTCTGACTTTGGTTGGTGATCTTCCAGAATTCGCGAGATTCAGTTTGTTTATTTTCAACCTTAGCCGGAATAGATCGCGCGTAGCTGCACTTTGCGTTTTCCAGAACTCTCTTAGAGCGAGAGTAGGCGGTTATTTCGATGTGCAGGTCGTGCACCGGATATCGGAAAGAAAAACAGGGGAACAGTTAAATCCAAGCTGAGAATGTAGAGAACCCAATCTGGGAGAAGGAAAAATTCCGAATTCAAAATAAAGCCATTGAAAAGATTATAGAATTCAGTTAAGAGCGATAGTGGATTGTCAATTCTATGATTAAGACTCTCCCCGAATAAAAATAAGAACAGTATATATATATATATATATATATATATATATATATATATATATATATATATATATATAGCCAGTTTGGGCTAGGATCTCCGACTGATGCCAAATTTGTAATGTTTCGATCCTGGCTTGAAGCAACTGAATGTCTAGTCATACTGATGAGCTGTGATGTAGCGAAACAAGCCTGTATATGGATGACCATACTAAAGCTCTCGTCTGTTCGATCGAGCACTATTGGGAGGAATTTAATTCCAAAACAGTGGCTCTCACCGCCATTAACGCATCGCTGTTTATTAATAAATTGAGCAATATTGGCTACCAGCTTTTGTATTCATTTGTATAGAATATAAACAAAATTTATATTACGTTACAAAAATTAACATTTATGTTAAAATTTCCCTTCCTCCTTTCCATGGGGTAGGAACACCGACTAGCGTCAGATCGGTTAGGTTTCGATCATAGATTGAAGCAACCGAATGTCTGGCCGCATGAGCTGTGATATATATATATATATATATATATATATATATATATATATATATATATATATATATATATATATAGGCGGTTCTCACTGATATTTATAACGCTTGTAAATATAGTTATTTTAATTTGTATACCGTATAAACACCATTTAGCTGGCGAACCCTGAATTTGTCTGCATGGTTTTAAGCTCTTCAAAGAAAATTACCTGTTTAAGTCTAGACTCGATTAGATACGATATATATCTGTTCACAGAAAATAGCACAGTACGGTACCTGGGCATATATATATATATATATATATATATATATATATATATATATATATATATATATGACAGATGTGTGTGTGTATATATATATATATATATAGATATATATAGGAATGTGTAGATAGATCTATAGATATATAGAGAGAGATTTATAGATATATATATATATATATAGATGTAAAGATATATATATATATATATATATATATATATATATATATATATATATATATATATATATATATATATATGAGAGAGAGAGAGTGAGAGAGAGAGATGTATAGATATATAGATATACAGAAATAAATGTATGAAGATATGGATATGGATAGAGATATAAATAAATTTATATATATATATATATATATATATATATATATATATATATATATATATGGTGTAATGGATAAATTTTCGGCTAAATTTTGCATAAAAGTAAATCAGACTGATATTTGGGTATATATTTCCCAAAAATTCATAAATTATTTTGAAATACTAAACTGTAAAATTGGCTTCAACCACGGCCTCCAGGCGACTTCGGAAACTCCTGCAACTCTTCTGGACGGTCTCCTTGTTTAATTTGGTGAATGCTGCCATGATCCTTGCTTTCACTTCTTTGGTGGCTCAAGGAGTTTTGTTGGTGTCTTGCTCGACTGCACCCCACACAATAATCAATGTGTTTGCAGTTTAAGGAGTTAGGTGGCTAGATGTAAGGGTGGTGTGGTCTGACAGCCATGACTAGTTTCTGCTACTTGTGTAGCATGATACAAAGTCCTCTTGCCAGACATGTTGTCTTCCAGCCGCCACTCTTTTGCCCCTGGGCAACGCTACCTCCTCAAGTCACTTGATGTTGGCCTCCGTGTTGAATTTGTGGCTATATCGACAGATGAATAGAGGCATAATGCCGAGATCACTAGTAATCACACTAAAACCTTAGTAATCACCATTAAACCCATCCAACTCTTTCTTAATCATCTGTACTTTCCTCAGATTGACATCCAAATACTTTCAGATGTTCGTATTGGAGCCTCCGGCGCGAGTGCCAAGCAGTACAGCATGTCGTTTCTAAATTGCTGGCGGAGTGAATTGCGTCATGGTTCTCTTTTGCTCACATTCAGTGCTCAACTGACTCTACTATATTGTGCAGTCGACAAAATCCTAAACAAACAACGCGAAATTAAAAATATAAAATAGCGAAAATTTACCCATCGCTCCCTGTATAAATATAGATATATATATATAGTTAGATCTATAGAGATGTGCAGATAGATATAGATATACATAGATAGATGGATAGAGATATACAGAAATGTACAGATAGTTATAGATAGATATAAATATAAACAGTGAAGATCCAGAAATTAAAATTGGTTGATAATTGTCTGTTTTATGCCTTTCATGTCGTTCTATCTGACATATTTATATCCACAAACTTTTATCCTGAATATTCAATACCCTCTAGCCCCATATATAGAGAAATGTTTTAAATGTGCGAGTTCATATGTTTTTAATGGTATAATAAGTGTATCTATTTTCTCAAAGTAATTCCTTTTTCATATGCAAAAAATTAAAAATTCTCCAAAAACTATGATAAAAATGTGTTCTTTGCTTTGGAAATGTGTCAAGATGATTAACCTTGAATTATTCATTTGTCATTAACATTAATAGTTTTTTTTTTGCTTTTTTTTTATGAGCAAATATTTTACATTCATCGATATGACACTTTATTGAACAAACGCAAATATGTGTTTTCTTCATTGATCTTTTTTGCAAACATTCACAGAGCGCTTTTTTAAAGAAGTAACCTTCTATCTCCGCCTCGGATTTTTATCAGGTATTTAACCTGTCAAAGTCAATCTGTTTATTTATGAATCTGAATTAGATGAGATTTGTCGGTTAATTTTATTTAGTTTTTTTTTAATTCTCTATTGACATATCCTCATATGTTTACGTTGCATCTCTTCTGAAATATCTATCAAAAGATGTACAGACCTATATAGATCTTAGCATAGCGGTTTACAGTAATCATTAGCATGCTCTTACACAAGATATTTCATAGATACATACATACATCTTGGTCCTATTTTGTTTTTTAGTTTTCATTAAGAAGTCAGGTCTCAGCTTGCTATCTATACTGAAGACATAAGCATTTTCTACTATCTTAATAAGTCTGATCAATTCCGTAAGTTCAACTTGACAGCTGATGCCATAAACGACATCCAGCTTATTGTTAACTGGGGCAAAAATGGCTTGTAAATTTTAACGCCTCCAAAACAAAACTGTTTATTAATCATCTAAGAGACCCCTTTCCGCTTTCCGTGAACGTGGCTAATGCTAATCTCTATGAGAATGACTCGTTGCAACTTCTTGGACTAATATTTTCGACTGACATGAAGTGTAAAATGTTAACGAATACCACAGTCGTTGCAAAACAAAACCTCCTTACTGCCAAGTCTGCTCGCTTCCATTTTCATTTTTTTCTTTGCCCTTCACTGTTGTTGTGTAGCGCCATTTACAGCGGTTGTTCATCCTCGTATGCAAATGACGACGTTCATAAAGTCTCAACATCACGCATGCGCCTTGGATCTCTTGCAAATGGCGGTTCGTCAAGCCAGCCACCTCAGGCGCTTTGGATCAGGTAAGTGTGAATATCTATCGTCACAGAAAAACTATATTGAATCATTTGCTAGGCCATCTGCTAAGAAAGTTGGTTCACTGCGTCATGCTAAATAATCCTTCACTTCAGAATCCATCTTGCCTCTCTATAAGTCTACCATTCATCCATGCCTATAATAATGCTGTTACTTATGGTCCGGTGCTCCTTGATAAAATCCAAAGAAGAATCAACAATATTACAGTGGTGCTGGCTAAATGTAAATTCTATGCTAACAGTTTTTCTCGAACTTCTCGATTGTGAAATTCTCTTTAATCTTCAAAAATTTAAATGCAATGCTAATCGCTATCTAATGTCTTTAATTTTTCTCGCTCTTAGTAATGTTTCTGCTTTCTAGTTCTTCCACACCCAGTAAGCCCTTGCGTCTCAATGGCTTTACTCTCTTGCTTGGGTGGGGATTCGATTAAAATATATATAAATTGCTGGTTGATCGTTTTTCAGTACATCTCACTCTTTGAAGAGCTAGGTGATAAGTATCGAAGATTCCCACTCGGGCTCAGTTGTTTTTTTCTTCAATACCTACAATAGTTTATACTTGTAGTATGCCGCGCAGACCTTACTTCCAATTTCTAGGAGAGCACACATAATCTTGCCTGATCATCATTTGAACAAAGCCATTAAATTCAAATCGTCAGCCCCGATGTTTTGCGACTTGGTACAAGCAAAACCATCGACGGCTCCTGAAAAGCTTTGACTATCCATTTTCAGTCAGACGGCTTCGATGTACCCCTTAGTAATTTTCCAAGCAATGTCACGCGCTGGAATTTTCTTAGTCTGATGTTATCAACAAGTCATCTTGAAAAATCGAACTTGATCAGATGGTTTCATGGTCGGAACAACAACATTCTAGCTATTGGAGATATATATTGAGGATGGAAAGTTCATAGCTACACCCACTTCTATAGATCTAACCAAACTTTGAGGGAATTATTAGCAGCCTGTTGTATATATAAGAGGTAGGTGTAGAGAATATCAAGATGTGGCTTGAGAGCGGTTTTGCTTGTTTGGTATAACTTCGCATATGACTTGAAGTGACCTTACTGCGCATGCCAGCCTTCCAGTGGGCCTACTCGTTCGACTTTTTGACCTCTCATTGGGAATCATGTGTAAATATTTTTGTACCAATACTTAAAACTTTGCGGATAATTTATTAAAAATAGTTAACTTTTAGAATGCGTTTTAATAAATAAAATATTTGCAAGAGACAAACGTTCCGGTTGTAATCAAAGGTAAATGAATATGGCCTGACATGAAAGCGTCCAGCCATTTTGCATATCTCAATGACCCATTCTTCATGCCTCATCTAAACGTTTTATAATAAACATTGCATCACTTGCGACTCGGTGGTCGCCATTAAATAAATACTGATAAAGCTGTTGATGGCGTTATCTAAAGAGAAATTGAACACGATTTTTTAAAATGTAACAAAAACTTGAGGTAATGTACGAGTGACATATAAGACTACAAAAGAAATTCTCTGAATGGAGCATGCGCAATTAATTTAGATTGGCCACTCTCATGTAGCAAGAATCTAGAAGATTTAGGAGTCGTTCCTTGATAAGATCTATCGACCACGTTCCCGAAGTGGCTAATATTTGTGTGTTGTGGCTTCAGGGAATTTCGTTCGATCTGCAACATATACCTTTTAAGCTTAATGGAGTGTAGATTATCTTTAAGAGTAAGCACTCATCACCGGAAGAGATGGGTTAAAAAGAAGTATCAAATCTTTATATGTAATAGATTCACTCTTTGACACTCTTTCAGAAACACTACCGTCTTGCACAACGCGCTGATAGGTCTGGTTCATCGAGAATCCTCTACTGACGAAGTTGACCGTCTGTTCGACTATCTGCAATTTATTTCTGATTCAGGTGAAAAGCAATAACCATGATTCCAATAATGGTATACTTGTTCGATGACCATTATTCGTATGGTATTTATTAGTATACTTCGTACAGTACATTACCTGATGTACTCCGAATCCACAGGGTTGAAGTTCAGGGCTATTTGATGGGATTTTAGCCTTCATTGTGGGTTTGCCATCCTTGTGAATCGCCTGATGATGTCGGTTTAGAATTCGACGTTCGCGTTTTGTTTGAGGACAACAAAGAAACTTACGGATCCGGCGACATATTCGCTGGTAAATCTTGCTACTGTTACCCGAGATAAACAGATACATATCTTGTATTTACAACAGCTACACTATATATTTTCTCGGTTACCCAGCTATCCTTTTCTAAAAGCAGAAAGTCTTGTTTCTAATCTTTCTATTTCCGGTAAACATCTGTCTTCGGGCCATATCCCACACACATATCTATGCATTAACCGAGAAGTGGCTAAAAAACTATAAACGCAGACCTGCACCAGAAGTCCATATTCGTAAGGCAGACTAAAGTCATGGAAACGCACACATATGATATATAAGTTCATACATATATATATATATATATATATATATATATATCCAAGTATATGATTGGTGTATACGGAATAAATTATCATTATTCTACATTCAACATCATCACTTGATAAGACACCAGAGGTGTTGAAACAAAATGGCTATTTTTGATGTGATTTTATAACATATTTACTTCTAAGGATCCTATTCCACCCGAAGTGTATAAGCATGGTGGCCAAAAGGTACATCACCTTTTCGTGGAGGTATGGAAGGCAGGCTGTGCCCCACAGGATTATAAAGACGCCTCTATCAAACACCTCTACAAAAACAGTAGTTCCAGGTGTGTCTGTGTTAATCATCGGGAGTTATCACTACTTTCAATTTCAGGCAAAATCTTAGCTAGACTGATTCTAAACAAAATCTTTATACACCTTGTTGACGACATCTATCTTGAATTGCAGTGTGGTTTCGGTCGGGTCGAGGCACCATTGACATGATATTTTCTCTTCGTCAGAGAAGGTTCACGAGAAAAACCAGGAGTTATACGTGGTGTTTTTGGACTTGACGAATGCCTTTGACACTGTGAATCGAGAGGCTCTTTGGCAAGTCTTGAGGAAACTCGGCATCCCTGAAAATATGCTAACGGTCATCATCATCTCGTTTCATGAAGGAATGAAAGCTAATATCATGTCTGATAGTATGATGTCAAAATCCTTTAATGTCACAAATGGCACCAAGCAAGGATGTGTCATGGCCCCTGTCCTTTTTACCCTTTTCTTCTCGCTGATGCTGAAATATGGATTCGCAGACACAGAGAGCGGCGTCAAGTTTCTGTTTCGTACAACTGGTGGCCTCTTCCATCATCAGCGTTGCAAAGCCAAGACCCACCTTCGTACACAAATTATTCGTGATTTGTTGTTTGCTGATGATGCTGCTCTTGTTGCGACATCCTTTGAGGAGACCCAACTTCTAATAAATTGTTTCTTTGCTGCATTATATGCAGCAAAGAAACAATTTGGTCTTACAGAAAGAAAACTGATGTAATGCACCAACCTTGTCCTACTCCGAAGCAATTCTGTGGTGAGAAACAAAATCCACCAGTCTACAAATTTCCAGAGAAACCATTGAAAGTAGAAGACAAAGCCCTGAACTATGTAAAGTTTTTCACCTATCTTGGTAGCAAAGTCAATTACAGTGGAACTTTAGATGATGAAATCATGCATCGGATTGCTAAGGCTGCCAGTGTTTTCGGCAAACTTCGCCATCGCTTGTGGAATGTGTGGGGTATTCGACTGGATAAGAACATTCGGGTTTACAGAGCTGTTGTCCTTTTTGGAATTTTTTGTGTATATATGTACTAGTGAGCTAGCCCAAATGACTTGACTCACTTTATAGTCCACCAATAGAAGGTTAACCAATCAGAAGACGTAAAATATTCAATCCGTCGTGTATAAAGGCGGCCATTTTGTTTATTCTCTCCGAAT
The DNA here is from genome assembly GCA_903632075.3 of Acanthosepion pharaonis. NCBI lineage: Eukaryota > Metazoa > Mollusca > Cephalopoda > Sepiida > Sepiidae > Acanthosepion > Acanthosepion pharaonis. The sequence continues at coordinate 736,233 of CAHIKZ030003824.1, forward strand.
GTCCAGTGCCAACTTGTCAGGCGAAGAGGAACAGAAGGAAGAACTACTGAACTACGCTCTGCTACTTTACCGGGATATCCACTGATAACCTGAACAACCAGGTACGACTCAGTGTTGTGGACTCCATACAGGGACCATATACGCCAGCTGAATGTTTTCTATAAAAGCTGTCTACGTGCAATCTGTGGAGTTAACCTTCAAGAAAGGACATCTAACGAAGACCTGTTTAACAGGTGTAATATTGATGGAATCGATACTTTTCTCATAGAGTCTCAGTGGACTGGGCATGTCTTGAGGATGTTTGATGACAAGATACCCAAGATCCTAATGTACAGCCAATTAGATCAGGGCTTCAGTAATGTAGGACGCCCATGGCTAAGATACAAAGACAAGCTGAAAGGCAACTTTTCAGCTGTCAATATACCTCATAAAACGCTCAAGCGCTTAGACTTGGAGCCGGTAGAATGGAGATCAACGTGTTTTAGTGGACTCAGCAGTTTTCAATCTGCTTGTCTGAATCATCTTCAAGAAGCGAGAGCAAGATATTCAATCTAACAGTGATCTCATCTCACAATCCTCACTCTTACTCCTTTTGTAAATCACTAGCGGGTCTTAAGTGCCACTTAAGATTATCGCACAAAATTTCATAACTGAATATATATATATATATATATATATATATATATATATATATATATATATTCTCCTTTTATGTGTCTAACACTTTTTAGGACGCGGGCGGGCAATCATGGGTCTTCACAACTTCTCCTTTGTAACTCTTAGTAAATTTCGTCGTTTTGATATCACTCCTAATTCCTGTTCTGCTAACCATTTATATTTTCTTCTGTCCTGCTGCACTTCAATATATCCGGTGAGTATCAAATTTTCTAAGCTGAGAATTTCAGCTCTCAATTTCTGATGTTATGTTTATATGTCCTTTTTGTTTCCATTTTCTCTGAAACTTCATCATTGCTCACATGTTCAGCCCATCATATTCTCAGCATCCTTCTGTAGAGCCACATTTCTGTTGTTTCAAGTTGCTTCATCATGTGTGTCGAGTTCTTCCAGTATTTAGTGTCATATAGATGGACCGATCTTAGTTAAGTACTCTTTTCTATGTATATAACGAGATTTTGCTGTTTGTTAATACTTAGCTTAGCTTTTGGAAAGCATATTTCATTCCAATGTGCTTCAGATTTCGATGTCCCACTCTGTCCTCCGTTAAAACACTTCCTAGATATTTGCATCTCTGTACGGAGTTGATTTTAACATTTCTAATTCCCATTTTAGGCTTTTCTTTTTGCTGACAACCATAGATTAAACGCTAGTACTGAGAAAATGTTAGCGATTTTATTTAGTATAAATATCAATATCAAAACACACACACACACGTGTGTCTGTTTAAAATTTAATTGACTAATATTTTAATATAAGTACCTCCACGAAATCGCTAAAAAAATTACCATACCGTGATGAAAAATACTCCAAACGTGATAAAAACATAGTTTTATCGTCAATATCTTTTTCCATTATGAAAAGGAAGTGTATTTTGAATATTTTATTAAAATTTTTACTCCTTTTTCGAACATCTAGTTTTTCTTTGTTATTATTAAGAGCAAGGAACAGTGGATGCACTAAATTTTAGCATAGCAAACCATAGCGTTTTTTGTTTTGTTTTTTTTTGTTTTGTTTTGTTTTGAAATTCTTACAAAAATCAAATATTTCTCGGATTCTAATGACATTTTCAAGACTTACTTACAAATGAACGATATTATTTTTTACCTTTTTTCTATTAGAAAATCTTGATAAAATAATTTTTCACGTGTTTCATCCTCTTACTTATTTTTTATGAAAACTTAAGAAATTCACTGTTATAATTTTTAGTGATTATATTTGTTAAAAGCAGAATTATGTGAATAATTCAAATCACTGATATCATTTTGCAAAATCGGAACATGTCTTCCCAAAAATTTGTTCTAAATCGAAAAAAAACGCAACAAAACTAAGACATTATCTAATTAGAGAAGATTTCAACTGCTTTCATTATTAATATATATAAAAACAATATTGTGTAAAGGAAAAAAAATCGGTGAAAACTGAATTTTTACAAGATTTATTTTCATTTTTTTACAATTTAAATTTGAATAATTTATAAAGTTTTTAAATCTTTTAAAATTCAGTTTCAATTGTGTAACTCTTATAAAGTATTGTTATTAAGTGAAACTATATTTACTAATGAGATATTGTAAAGCTTATTGCAGTCTGACGACACCGAATATTTTTTAAATGAATTTCGATTTTTTGTAAAGGTCCTAAGTCTTCTAAGTATGTGAGTTCGTACATGACATTATCATTAAAGGGTAATATGTTTTAAGTTTGTCTCCCCCTAACGGAAAAAAAACACTCATATAAAATTTATCGTCTGCTATCATCAATTCTGCCTTACAATACTTAACTTGTCAACACGTTAGGTTGTCCATAAATCGATCGATTCGTGAGAAAAACAAAACACCGTGGTTAAGAAATACTTGTATACAACATTTTATGGAATAAGTAATATTTATTTCAAATCAGATTAATGTAACTTTAAATGTGCTCATTTTCCTCAAATAACATTTCAGAAACTTATGTTATTTCTGCAAGATTTTTAAAACCCAGAATTAATTTTTCTTCACAAATGTATCAAAATGGACGATTTTACTGACAAAAAATCGATTCCGATCAATATAATTTCTGTTTGAAATACACAACATATTATTTTGCTTACTGGAAATAGTAAATTTTAAATCTGTTGGCTTTCAAATAAAGCTTTCCAGAAAGGTTTTCTTTTTTAAAAAATACATTTTAAACCAATTAACGGAGGCACATATTTTAATAAATATTTTTATTATTTCAAACGTTATTTATTAATGGATGCCCGTATTTGAGTAGAGCGCCCCATTTTTGAGAGTCAGATTGTATGTGGTGATGCTTCAAAGTGAGTTACGTCATTCAGCTGACATGTCTCTACCGTTGAACGAAAGTTTTACATGTCCTTCTGAGTTAATCAGTAGAAGTAATGTGTCGCTGTTATATATTATAGGATGTATCTTCCTTCTCTTTTCATGGGAACGAGCTATCTCTAGGGGTCTTCATCTGGATAGAGTGAAATTCCGATCTTATGAACTATGGAAATTGTTACATGTATCATTTTAAAAATGCATTTTAATGTATCACTTTTAGTATAAGGTGGTGACTTGAAGAGGATAAGTGTAAATGAAAGTCGTGACTTGCCTCCCCTGGTGAATACTTAAGAAACAAATCCAGCAAGGTTTACGAATATTTACATTCCGTGATGTAAAGAACTAAGAGTGGCAAACGGAAGTGCTGATAATTTCAGATTCCTTCTCCTGTGAAGAGAGGCGTGAAGGCTTCAGATGTATACCGCCATTTACAGATGTGAATAGTAATAAAGCTATTGGAATCTGGTTGTATAACCTCAGTTCGTATTTGATGGAAGACCTAAAATTGTGAAGAGAAAATCTTATTTCGAGGATTGATGTGAATATTGCCAGGTGAAATGCAATAAACGCCTCCATGTTTTAATAATGTTAACTTTGTTCGACACTGACGACAGCATGTGGAATTTAGTCAAGACAAGCTGTGCTGTACATTGACTAATGGGTTGAGCGGCACAAGGTTTGAATTCGAGACACTATTTTTTACATTCAGAGTAACAATCTACTAGTATCATCCTGTAAAAAGGACAAGACTGTATTATGTTCTATCTTAGAAATAAAGATTCCAAACAACAAAGATTAAACAAAAATAAAAGTAAACAATTCAGACTTAAGATAACTTGTTATAAATACGAGAAGACACGTTCTAACTTTATACTCACACAATATGAGCCGATATGTATATAGAATTTATATATATATATATATATATATATATATATATATATATATATATATATATATATATATATATATATGTCAACACTAAGCGGCAAGTCTGTTTCATACTGGAACGCAATCTTCAGGACACTTTTATAATTACATTTACATACGCTCTGTCTCTGGTATTGAGAATATTTAAGCTTAAATACATTTCTATTATTATTATTATTATTATTATATACATACATGCATACATTTTTCTCTACCAGCGAGGAAAAAAATGTGTATTAGTATAAATTTTATGCTATTATACATCAAGCAATTGTTTAATAACACCAGTACTTTATATATATATATATATATATATATATATATATATATATATATATATATATATATATATATATATATATGTGTGTGTGTATTTATATATGCATACATACAGTGGAGAGAAGCAAATATTGGTACACATACAAATTTTTAATTTTTTGTATTTTCAACTAATGAATAAACATTCTTTTCATATAATTAACTGTACACAGATGCATAATAAAATTATAGTTATAGAAAACAAAAAAAATGATTTAATAGAATCCATTTATCCATTTTATTGGGTAAAAAAATACAAAAAATTACAATACAAAAAAGAATACATAGTCTTCAATTAATGCTTTGTAGAACAGCTATTATTCACTTCTACAGCAACCAACCTCTTGGAGTTCTCAATTAATGATTTGCGAATTTTAGTTGGTATTTTGTTCCATTCTTTTTCGTATATGGTCTCGATTGGATTTGAATTTTCAAATAACGCCACAGATTCTCGATTAGGTTTAAATCTGGGGACTGACTTGGTTATTTCAGGATATTTACATTATTTTCAGCAAGCCATTTTTTCGTAGGTTTTGCAGTGAGCTTAGGATCATTATCTTTTGGGAAAATCCAGTCAAGAGGAAGTTCAAGATTTTCAACAGAAATCATTAAATGTGATTTCAAAATATTTTGATATACTGCGGCATTCATTCTACCATCTATTATTGATATGTTGCCAGTACCATTTACAGAAAAACATTTCCAGACCATGATGCTGTCACCACCAAATATAACTGTTGGAACTCTGATCTTTCGTTTGAAGGCATCGCCATCTCTCCTCCATACATAATTTCTAGACCTACGTCCAAACAATTCAATTTTTGTTTATCTATCCATAATAATTTTTCCCAATACGAATTTTAATCATCCTTATTTTATCGAACAAATTTCAACTTGGCACCTCTGTGCAGTGGAATTTTCTGAGAAGAGCATGACTTTAGATCCTTCCTATAAATTTCATTGCTTATTGTCTGTTTAGGAACACAGATTCCTGATAAAAGCAAATAATCCTGCAACTCTTGACGAGTAACCATTTTTAATTTGACGCACTAATTTCCACGAAGATATTGAAGAAAACTTCCATGGAACATCTGTTCCTCTTTAGTTTTCAACAGTTTCGAGTTTTTTTTATACGTTGCAATGGATGAACTCCTGGCAGAAAAATGGAATATTCAGGTTGTCTGATATTTTCCGGTAACTTTTACCTTCTTTCCCGAGCTTAACAGACTTTTGTGAATTTGTTAGTTCTTTACCTCTTGCCATGATGATGATGATGACGTTCTTGCCCAAATATCAATTACAGAATGTTATGTTTGTATATTTTAGGCTAAAAATACGACTGATAAAATGACTAGAACATTCTCGAATATTCCACTTGAATAAACTAGCGTATTAAACCAATTTAAAAGATTTAAAATCTGAAATTTGCCTTGTACGGATATTTTTTCAACCATTAAAATGAATAAATGGGATTTATTTCCATTAAAGCAAAAACCTTTCTACTTTCCATGCATAATTAGTTATTATGCATCTGTGTACAATTAATTATATGAAAAGTAGCTTTATGCATTTTTTGGAAATACAATAAATTATTTTTTTATTATGTTGTTCCTTGATCTAAGCTTTTGGATCACATGAGCCATCTTCAGAGTAGTTCTATTGACATTTAGACAAAGATTTTCTTATTCCTACATTAAAACAAAGCAACTCACACTCAACAAAACTGCATTTCAAGCTAGTCGCAACGCATTACAATGCATCTAGACATGTGCTTCTGTTGTTAATATTTCAGCCTCTCACGTGGTACGTCGTCATAGAACGGCATCACCAATTTACGATTTGCGTCTATTATTCCGCGACCGTTATCTTCACATAGCAATATTCTATGTCAACATAACAGAATATCATCTATGATGGTGAATTTCTTTGTTTAAATGTCCATATAACCACTCTGAAGATTATCGTCGCAAAGCAATATTCAACCTAACAGAATATCGTCTATGATAGTGAATATCTTTGTTTAAATGTCCATATAATCACTCTGAAGATGGCTCATGTGAACCGAAAACTTAGATCAAGGAACAGCCTTGGAAAAATATCCAAATATCCAAATGTTGAACAATTTTTGTTTTTTATTTTATCTCGAAATTAAAGCAACAGACATTCGTTGTCTGTTAATTATTCACACAAAAACAAATGCAAAGGTTAATGATTTAATTGGCGAGATATCCATCGTCGCAAACAATTCAAATAATATACAAAAACCTCCGAATCCGTTATGAATGAAAAGATCCTTGTTTCTATAAATTTCTGCCGTATTAGTTCTTATTTTTACTACAAGCTTTCGTCTGTTCCTACAGACATCCTCAGGTATGGAATAGATGTTGTTCTTGTTTTTTCTCTTAGTAATAAGAGGACAACGAAAATATATGTATTGTTGTATCCGAAAATGCTATTGAAAATGAGTTATTGTTTTTGTGTGAATAAGAGAAGGTTACTGAATAGAATTACACGAAAGTTGGTAATGAAGGATAATACTTAGCACAAGAACAACACATATAAGATTCGCCAGCGGCGCGTAGAAGAAGTAGTCAACTGCTTGAAGTGAGTCAAGTGAAATACACAATGAATCTCCAGACTGGAGACCAACATACAGTATTTAGTACTATGTGATAAAGTGGGAAAAGTTTTCGTGTGACGCGTTTCGTCACTTAGGACTTCATTGGACGAGTTTTGTTTACCTTGATGCACATGAACGCATGACGCTGGAAATGTTAAATTTTGAAAATATTTTGAACATTTTGTTTTAATAATGGGTTTTGGTTTTTATTAATGTATTTTGGGTCTGTAATCTAACCAATTTCATTTAGATTCTTTTTCATCTTGTTTTCATCATCGTTGTTATTAAATATTTTCATAATAGAAGACCTGGCAAGAATGGTGAAATGTTGTAGGAACCACGACGCGAATTTTCTGTGAATGATCTAGCAAATTTCCGAATATTTTTAGAAAAAAAATACTTCCCATTTTTAGATTCCTGTCAAAGGACGCATATTTTCTATGAAAATTTCTCCGACATTCAGGCCGGTAAATCTCGTTAATACTGTTTATTATAAACAGAGCATTTACGTAAATATTTGTATCTATAAAAGAACGTATAAACATAAAAATGTCTTATATATATATATATATATATATATATATATATATATATATAGGGAGAGAGAGAGAGAGAGACTCAATCTGAAACCAATATACACACACACACACACATATATATGTGTGTATATATATATATATATATATATATATATATATATATATATATATATATATATATATATGCATGCTCAATCTGAAACCACGTTTAAATGAACAATAATAATTTGATTGGTATAGGAATGCTATAAAAATCGAATGATTTCTTCACATCAAAAATGCGGATAATATAAATTGCATTCTTAGCTTCTGGATGGTTCGCTGATCAAATTCTATGTCTGTGCCCGTAAAGGCATAAATCTATGGCTATTTATTGGAGCCATAACTGTGGAAAGATAAGTGCAGTTATTTTAGTGACAAAGATTATGACTGACTGATTGAAAAATGTTGGTAAAATTAGCTTCGTCTTGTGGCTCTTTTAATGGTTATTACTTCGACTGTTTGCTCTTATTTAACCTGATTAGCGACTTAATTAACGCTTTAACGAGAGATTATGGAAAATGTCTGTTCAATATATCTATACACTGTGAGAATTATTAAGTCAATGTTTTCACAACTAATCGATTTTGGTAAAATTTTAAATGTATCTTTCTAGTTATATGGTAATATATATATATATATATATACTGAGTTTCCGTTTTAAATATTCTTTTTCTTGATCTTGAACAAAAATACATTCTCTACCAAGAGTTCAAAGAAACAGGATTCGAGATATAGTTTTCCCAAACAGAAACTGTTCTAGATATAGAATGACAGCATTTATGGTACGTAACTTGAATCATTCATAAGAAAAATCAGAATCTAGAATTAGTAAATACTAAACACTACAAATGGTTCTCTGTCTGAATCACTAATAACAAATTCAGTATAAGACAAGGAAATTGATCACAAAGCAGGCAGCGTGTTAAGTAGTTTAGCTTAACTCCAGAAATTTTACCAAGACCGAAACAAAAACCTAAAAACTCAGGATATATCCTTGCTACATCGAGACTTTTATATTCATGCCAATCAGGTTCAGAAATATTTTAACTATAAGCTTCATATAGCCGCTTTTTTAGATCAATGCTTAAAAGGGCTTCGGGCGAATTAACCCTGTACATCTTGGAGAAGACCATCCTTCTTTGTCTAAGGGAACTGGCACTACATAATCGCAAAGAAGTGCACCAAACGACATCATTGCATCATTTAAAGGCAACAACAACGGAAATGGTTATCGCCTTTGACTTGAAGAGAAAATAATGAAATAAGATATTGACGTTCCACACTTCGAACAAAAGAAAGAAAAACTGCAATAAATATTGAAAAGAATATCACCTTTGATGGTGAATATCTTTAGTTAAACGTCCAACTCTGAAGATGGCCCATATGAGTCGAAAGCTTGGATCAAGGAACAGCATAATAAAAAAATATCCAAATATCAAAATGTTGTACAATTTTTGTCTTTATTTTCTCCCGAAATTAAGGCAAATATATGAAATTTCGAACGGCTTCTGATGAAACACAACGGACATTCGTTGCCTGTTATATTTAACAATATATGCTTGAATAATGATCTGCTGCCCCAATAGACTATATATATATATATATATATATATATATATATATATATATATATATATATATATATATATATATATTCATTTCTGTAGTTCACTGCCAACAGCAAGCAGAAATATTTATCCTCCCGATGATGGCCATTTTGGTCGAAACTAGTCGAGGAATCTAAATGAAATAATAATAATAAAAAAACGAAAGAATATTAATCTACAACCCAGTGTGTCTAATGATTTTAATTTTTAATTTTTATTTTCTTATTGTTCAATATATATATATATATATATATATATATATATATATATATATATATATATTGTAACCTAGGGTAGGTTACCGAATATAATAAGCTTTTAGATTACATGAGCCATCTTCAGAGTGGTTCTATTGACATTTAGACAAAGATTTTCTTATTCCTACATTAAAACAAAGCAACTCACTCTACAAAATTGCATTTCAAATAAGTCGCAACACATTACAATGCATCTAGACATGTGCTTCTGTTGTTAATATTTCGGCCTCTCACATGATACGTCGTCATAGAACCACATCACCAATTTACGATTTGCGTCTATTATTCCGCGGCCGTTATCGTCACATAGCAATATTTTATGTTAACATAACAGAATATCATCTATGATAGTGAACATCTTTGTTTAAATGTCCATATAATCACTCTGAAGATGGCTCATGTGAGCCGAAAGCTTAGATCAAGGAACAGCGTAATAAAAAAATATCAAAATTTTTGAAAATTTTTGTCTATATTTCTCCCGAAATTAAAGCGCGTCCTGGGTATGACGATAAACTTCATCTGCGTCCTGGGTAAGACGTTAAACTACGTCCAGCAGCAAGACCTCTGATCAGGAGGTTTTGAGGAGCGTGGAACCACCTTTTAATTACTGGTGTTCCAAGATCCACTTGACTCAACTATGGGCAATAGTTAACCCTGAAACTGGGGTAAAAACACTATGAAAGTGTAAAAATAGGTTTTAATACCAGAAAAACTTTGTAAAAAAAATTATTATCAGCAATAAATTTTTGAAGAAAAATACCTATTACAAGCAATACATTTTTGGAAAAAAAAATTATTACCAGCGATACATTTTTGAAGGAAAAATATTATCATAAACAAATTTTTGATAAAACAAAATATTACCAGTAATAGAAATTTTGTCGGCATTACATAACCCATTGAGGTTGATATGCCGTAAAACAAACCAAACCAAACCCGAAATTAAAGCAACTATGCGAATTATCAACCGATATTTGACTCCAAAAACTTCTTACCTGAACTTTTTTTCATAAAATGTTTACAAATTTCATCCTAATGTCGCACTGTCCGCTGGATCAATGAATTTTATCAGCGTTAGTATTTATAACACACCGGTGTGTATTTTGCGGGTCTTACGGCCACATATTGAAACACTGTTCCCGTACGATCACCGAGGTTAAGCAACGTTAATCCTGGTCAGTACCGAGATGAGTGACTACTTATAATACCAGATGTTATAAGCTTGGATGCACGGCTGGTGTAATGAATAATAGCTCAGAATTTTTAATCGGAGAACTGAGTTCCAATTTAAGTTGGGTTCATTATATTCAATTACGCGTAAATAGCCTTCGGAAAGGTATGAATCCAACATCTTATTCTCTCAGCTATGGATTAAGTAGTAAGATTTATATCACTAAACCATTATTATCTAAAAAGAAATTTTACAATCTAAAGAACAATTCTGGCTTTTAAAAAACCTGTAAATGGCTGATAAGCCGTAGAAAATAAATCAGTCAAACATGTAAATTTTATTTAAAACTCATATCATATAAATGTGGTTTTATTATCTTTCCCAACTGAAGGACTATTGTTTAATAGAGATAAACCATTTGCTTATTTATCTAAAAATATTAAATTTTGAAAAATAAGTATTTGGTATTTCGTTATTTCCAGTTTGGTACTTAAATCGATTTTTTTACTACATTTTTATCTATACTAGCAGTATAACCGGTCTTCGACCGTGTGTTTGATTATTGGGAATTTTTGCCGTTCAATTAGAGAAGTTTAATTTTAAAACCAGCCCACCCGAAAATCACTGTTAGTAACAACAATTGGGTGCAACTGAAGCACATCCTCCAATGGGGCGGCTAACAATTTGAATGGGTAGTGGCCCTGACAAAAGCCGCTTTTTCGTTCTCAATCTTGCAAGGAAGAAACCTCTTCCATGGACCGTCATAATAATAATATACAATA